>BLSH010128571.1:35261-47914 GCA_018402905.1 Glandirana rugosa | reverse complement strand
ACAACTCGTGACCTCACCGTAGTCCATCCCAACACCACAAGTTTAAGTGCCCATAAGGAGCAGACCAACGCTCATCCTCTAACTCTACCATACACCCGAAGCGATCTAGAAAAGACATTCCTCCGACTCTATAATTACCACCTTCATTCACTTCCTTAACAGATTTCTTAGATCAAAGGGCCTACCTACCCATAACTATTTCTTTCACGAGGTTGCATCGTCCTTTGCTAGAAACCGACATCCCGTCAACTTCAGACAATTCTAAAAAAGAAATACGTCAACATCACTATCAAGATCAAACTGAACACTCCTCCAATCCGTCCAGCGACTCTCGGTCAAATACCCAAAGACCCCCTCCTTCTGATATTTGGCCACTGGGACAAACAACTACTACTGTGGTCAGAAGATAACACCCGTTCTCACAAAGACTGGACCCTTCTCTGCCTTTTCTCGGCTCGCAGGGTCATTCTCAAAAACTGGCTCTCAGCGACCTGCCTAACCTCCTCACAAGTCAAACTAGAACTATCACTACAACTGCATAAAGAAAAAATCTTAACAGACTTCAACTGCCCTACAGCCAAAGATCGTTTCCTGCTACGTTGGAGCACTTTCTTTATCAATACCCATCCATCCGGGAAACTAGATTCTTTAGACAATTCCTTCACTTACTTCCACCATTAATATCTCAGCCTCCTTACAGAAAAGATCTAGCGAAGCCCACATACCATCTCAATCTCCTACTCGCAACCAGACGAGGAATACCCGTGAATTTGAACACCACAACCCTACCTGATGCCACTCCAGTGCTCAACACTTCTACATACCTCATATTCTTCCATCATCGTCACCTACTTCCGCCATATCAAGAACTTTGCGTTGCAGGTCCCCTGCCTTCCCCCCTCTTATACTATGTATTTCTATGTTTGAACTAGATTATTCCAAACTGGTACAAACCAAGATCCATCCTTCCATCTAGTATGATTGCTTGTACATTGCTATACTCTTAACTTGTTCCATTACATTTGCTTCTTGTATTAAACTGCTACAACGGGCACTGGGGATCACCCCCCCCCCCTTTGCCGACAATTGTATTGTATTGTGTATTCTGAAAATCCTAATAAATTATTTTGGAAAAATATAAAAAATCCAGACCAGACCAGAAGGACCTGGAATGGACTGAGGGACCCCCAATGCAATGCTTTTTCAGTGATCTTTATCTATATTGCCGGGAACTGGCAATATATTACAGCCACGAGTGATTTTAAATGACAATTTTTCCTTTACAAATGTCATTTTGCTCCAGCACTGTTCTAAACACCACAGAGATGCGCCCTTTTACAGGCAGACTAAGGGGACCCCCAGGCACGATATTTAAGGGAATATTTCATTTTTATTTTTTCACTTTAGCATTATTAAAATCACTGCTCCTGAAAAAAACAATCTTTCTAAAACTTTTTTTGCATTGATACATGTCCCCTAGGGAAGTACTCAGGTCCCCATACACTTTTTATGGCAACAACTTGCATATAAGCCTTTAAAATGAGCACTTTTGATTTTTCATGTTTGAATCCCATTGATTTTAATAGGGTTTGTGTGTTCACACACATTTTTTGCCTGTTCGCAAGTTCTGGTGCAAACCGAACCGGGGGGTGTTCGGCCCATCCCTAAAGCCCAGTAGCATGGGAGACCCCTCAGATCCTTAATAGTCAAACAATTTAAATTCCAAGCAACCAGAATATTTTCATATTTACCAAACTAACAAAGTGAAGACAGCAGTGAAGAAATGCAGTTAAGTAACCAGATTACTGGAGCTGCTCAGCACTTAACCTGGCCATACATGTGACCACTTTCAAGCAATTTCAACTTCTTTCCCTTCAAAGATTTTTATTGAAATTTTTTAAACAAGACAAATAAAGGCACGGTATAAGCGTGGAAATAGTTACTTGACAACCGAGTGCATGAGAGATGATTACATAAGAATAAGAATACAATTTCAAGCCCTAAAGTCTAAAGTAACAATAAAACAAGACATGAGTAAAGGACTAGGAATCACCTTCCAGGTGGACCAGGGGAGGAGGCGGTACCCTCCGACACCCCAACACCCCATAGTGGGAACTTGCTGTGTCGGGTGCGTAGAAGCATCGTCCTCCCCAATCTGACCCACACCTCGGACTGACTCTCTAGTCTGGAAAAACTTCATGTAGTTAATAGGCCACAAGAGCCACAAGTAGGGCATACATTTTTCCCACAGAGTTAGAGAAGCGTGAGTCAAGTCAGACAAGTAACAATATGAGTAAGTTAAAAAGAAGCAGAGCAAGGGAGAAAGAATATAGAGATGAAGAGATCTAAGAGGAAGGAGAGGAGAGAAGCACCTAAATTTAAAACTAAAAAGCCGTTGTCCGAGTGGTGCCTGGGGTAAAGGAGATTCCCATATATGTTGCCCAGGGCTCCCAGATAGCTTCAAACTTCCTGGTCGTGTCTAATAGAATGCTAGACAGCTGCTCTTGTGACATGATCCAAGAGATTTTTCGAGAAGTTGCGGCAAGGGAGATCTTTGGTTTTTTCCAAGATTTTGCTAAGGTAATTTTAGCTCCTAGTAGAATGAATTGTACTAATTTCCTGTTGGGTTTTGATAAATTCGGTATGTGAGCGTTGAGGAGAGCTATCTCTGGGGATCTGGGGACCTGGCTATTAGTTAACTTATCAATAAGGTTAAAAATTTTCCTCCAATATTGCCGTATCCTGGGACACTCCCACCAGATATGTGGCATAGAGCCTAAGAGGGAGCAGCCTCTGAAGCACTTGGGATCTGCAGAGGTGTATATGGAGGCGAGTTTAGTGGAGGTAAGGTACCATCTCGTGATCACCTTAATACTGGCCTCCATGAGCGTGGAGTTCAGGATACCCCGGTATGAATTAGAACAGGCACTATGCCAAGTCTCCAAATCCCAGTCAAACTGAAAGTCCCTTTCCCATTGATTCATAAATGAGGCTTTCGTTACTGGTTGAGTGAGAGAAGTGTAAATTATTGAGATGCCCCCCCCCGTTCCATTGCTTGGCTGCGCCAGGTGGTGAGACAAGCTCGGGGTGTTTACGCATAGAGTCCCAGAGGGTGAATGAATGTGATAGAGTGGGAGATAGTATTGGTGGTCTATTTTTTGGTGGAGACCAGAGGAGGTAGTCTATTGTGTGTTTTGTGATAGCTAGTCTTTCTATCTGAATCCAATCCGGTTTTTCACATTTCATATAAACCTGAGATAGTTGTGCTAATCTAGCTGCGTGGTAATATTTTAGGCAGGATGGGAGTCCCAACCCTCCCTTCTTCCTGTGACAGTGTGTTTTGGGGGAACCTAAATCCTGACTTCCCCCAAACAAATTTTAAGATTTTACTTTGGAATTTTTTGAGGTGTTCTCTCCTGATTGGTATCGGCAGTGCTTGGAAGAGGTATAATAATCGCAATAAAAGAGTAATTTTGACTGCATTGATTCTACCTAACCAGGAGAGACCGCTGTTTGACCAAGAGTTCAGGTCATTCTCCAGTTTTCGATAGATTATGGGGTAGTTGTTGGAGTATAGTTCTTCTATCTTGGCTGTTAAGTTGATGCCTAAGTATTTAATGGAGGAGTTGCTCCAGTGAAAGGGAAAAGATTGTTGAAGTGAGTAAACTGTGTCTGGCGTGAGGGAGATGTTCATTGCCTGAGATTTGGAGTAGTTCACGGTCAGCCCAGAGATTTCCGCGAAGAGATCTAAAGTGCGGTTCAGGTTAGGAAGGGAGGTGTGAGCGGAAGTAATAAAAAGGAGGATATCGTCCGCAAAGAGACCGCATTTATGGATCTGCGCACCACATTTCACTCCTTTGATATCTAAGTTATGACGGATAGCGATCGCTAAGGTTTCAATGGCTATGGCGAAGATGAGAGGGGAAAGGGGACATTCCTGTCTTGTCCCTTTAGCTATAGGTATTGGTTTGGAATAGAAGCCCTGAAGCCTAATTTGGGCTGTCGGGAAGGAGTATAGAGCTTTGATAATGCCCATAAAGAGCTGTCCGAAGCCCCATTTTTCTAACAGTGTGAATAGATAGGGCCAAGCTACTGAGTCAAAGGCCTTTTGTAGGTCCAAGGATAGGACCATGCCTCTTTGCTTCGGGCCACCTTCCCAGTTAGATTGTAGGATGGAAATTAAGTCTATGGCTCTACGTATCTGATCTGGCCCTTGTCTGCCGGGAATAAAGCCTACTTGGTCTTTGTTTATATAGGTATTAATGAAAGAAGCCAGCCTGTTGGCCAGTATTTTTGTCAAGATTTTGATATTGTTGTTGATGAGTGAAATCGGTCTATAATTGCCCACTTCCTCAGGATTTTTATCTGGTTTTGGTATAACTGAAATGTAGGCCGAGTTGAGCTGTGAGTTTAGGGGGAGGCCCTGTGTAGTGGAGTTAAAGAGTTTCAATAGAAAGGGAGAGAGTGTCTCAGGGAAGGTCTTATAGTAGGGCACCGAAAAGCCATCCGGGCCTGGGGCCAACCCAATCTTTAAGTCCTTAATGACTCCTAGAATCTCCTTTTTAGTAAATTCGGCTTCTACGACTTGCTTGTGTTCAGTTACAAGATGGGGAAGGGGGATACCGTCTAAGAATGGTTGGGCTAGGTTTGTAGGAGTTTGAGGGGATGAGCTGTAAAGATCTGAGTAATATTTCTGAAATACTTCTAGGATCTTTGTTGGGTTTGAGGAGAGGCCCTGGCCTGGGATTCTGATTTTGGGAAGCGTGGAGTGGTGTGGTCTGGGGATTAGTTTGGAAGCTAACATGGCTCCGGGTTTGTCTGACTGTGTGTAGAATTTTTGTCCGCTCCAGCGGATAGACTTGACTCTGATTTAGCTGTTAACGTTAAATTTAGTTCTAATCTGGCTTTGTCAACTTCGGCGGAAAGAAGTTTAGAGGGGTTGGACTTGTGTTGAGCAAGGAGAGATAAGTAAGATTTTTCAAGTCGGACTAAATTCGCCATCCTTTCCTTTTTACGTTGCGAAGCAATCTGAATGAGTTTACCTCTGATAAAAGCTTTATGGGCTTCCCATAGCCTGCTCACGGAAATTCCCTCTGTGTTATTAAGTGAAAAGTATTCCTTGATGGAACTATTGAGTTCAGAGACTATGACAGGGTCAGTGAGAAGGGATTCATTAAGTCTCCACTGAGCTTGTCTCACATAATGCGGGTCAGACAAAATTTGTAAAAGCACAATGGAATGATCGGAGAGGGCGATGTCAATTATTCGGGAGTGAGGGATTAGAGGTGTCGTGTCTGATTGCACTAATAGGTGATCAATTCGTGCATAGGAGTTATGAGGAAACGAGAAATGTGTGAAATCTTTCTTGGTTGGGTTGAGTTCCCTCCAAATGTCTGTCAGATTAGCTGTATGTAACAGTTTTGCTAGTTTAAGGCTTGCTTTGGAGGGCCGTGTCAACTGATACTTTGGGGGTCTAGTTTTGTCAAGTCCTTGGTCAAAGGCAATATTAGAGTCGCCCCCTAATATGATTCTGCCTTCAAGATGGGGTTGAAGCATATCCAGTAGGGATTTGAAGAAGGGAAGTTGGCCTTTGTTCTGGGCATAATATGAGACTAGGGAGTATAAATTACCCTTGATGGTGCCCTTGATTAGGACATATCTGCCTTCTGGGTCCTTGAGTTCCCAACAAGGGGTGAAGTTACAGGATTTGGCAATTAGGATAGCAACCCCCTTGGTTTTCGATTCTGCTTTGGCTAGAAAGAAGGAAGGGAAATGTGAGTGCAGGAATTTGGGGCAGTACCGTGCAGGGAAATGGGTCTCTTGGACCAACACTATATCTAACTTGAGAAACTTGTACTGGTCAAGGATTTTCCTCCTTTTTATGGGAGAGTTCAGTCCTTGGACATTATGGGTAGCTATTCTAAGGGATTTCTGGTGTGTGTCAGCCATGGAATCTGAGGGAGAACAAGTTCAAGTTTACAACTTCACTCACCATAGGGACGACAATCCCCCGTGGCAGCAGTAGAATTCCGCTGGAATCTGGAGGCCTCTGGTAGTGGAAAACTGGACCGGCGCTGGCTGAAATAGAGACCAATGTTAGGTGCATAGAAAAGGGAAGAAGTTTGGAAGAAGAAGGCACAACATGTAATAAAATAAAATGAAGAATATTAATTCTAGAAAACGCTTGTGGGTATGGCCCCAGAGGGGAAGTAAAACCCCTTTGGAAGGCCAGACCAGCCCTCTGATGAGGGATGAGAACAAGGGTCGTTAACCCAAATAGGTACGGAATCTGACCAAAAAGGGCAGATAACTTATCCTGGGGAATTCCTTGGAAGACCTGAGGGTAAGTGGAGGCGCATGGGGACCTACCTCGGCAGGAGCGTCCCCTGGCCCGGATTGCTCAACAGAAAAATAATGATAAAGTGAAACTAGAGCATCCAGGATGGAAGCAGTAATCAAAAGAGCATAACCTTCTGCAGTGTGCAGAGGGGACCCGGGGGCCTTTCAATGGGTCCGGGGTCAGCTTGATTCGCCTAGTAGCGAGTAGAGAGACAAATAACCCATAACAAACATGAAACTTATGTAGGTTCTAACTGGATTAAGTATGTGGGTAACCATATAAAATGCGAACCAACTAGAAGACAATAAAATTGAATTGGTTAGAGACCGGGTGTCTTATAAACCAAAGACCACAGTTTAAACCCTTAGTCACAGAAGGGGTCTCTTCCAGGACCCTGAAGGGGGGCTGGAACGGGAAGAATTGGAGAAGGGGCGGTCTCCTGCCCTGCTTGGGCCACCTAAGGAGGTTTATTGTCTTTTGCTTTCTTGCTCCTTGAGTTGGACCAAAGAGGTGAGACTGGGCTGGCTGGTAGAGATCCAGTTGGGTCAGTTAGATCCATTGGAGCTTCTTGGGCGATTAATTGTAACTTAAGCAGAAGTTTTTCCCCGTCCGGTAGCGAAGAAAAGGAGAGTGTTTTCCCTTTATAGATAAATTTCATGACAAAGGGGAAGGCCCACCAGTATTTGAGCTTCTTTTGTTGGAGTACGGTGAGTAGTGGTTTGAGGGCTCTCCTCTTTTGTATGGTGGTTGGAGATAAATCTGCAAAGATCTGGACACAATGCCCCATGCAAGAGGGTGAGAAAACTGAGCGTGATGCTCTCATAATCTCTTGTGGTGCCCAGTGGTCATTGCTGATTGGTCAGGTTCTTTAAAGTCTTTTGAGAGAGACCTCCTTACTGCAGGTCTTTGCATTTAAATTAGAACTATGGAGAGGAGGGGTTGGTAAGCACCCTGGTTTGGCAAAGGGGGCCTGAAATAGCAGGGTTTTCTGCCTTTTAAGGGGCTTGTGTTTTCAATCCATCGGTGGGAGCAGGACACATTTATTAGGCCTTAATCGTGGCCATCTTGGTACACCCAAATGGTAGAGAGCTGATAGTTCAGGGGGGTCCTTGCAGGAAACAGCGATACTGACCTCTGTGTATGCTTGTACTGTGGCGCTCTGGAGTGCTGCTACAGTTGGGGCAGCTGTATGTGGAAGGATTTGTCCTCTACTTGCAATGTTCGACCGGGACCGCGGCCATCTTGGTACACCCCGCTGGTGTTCCTTCCAGGGATCCGGCGAATTCACGGACCGTCTTCAGTGCGGGATCGTATTCCCTCACCTCCGGGAGGTACCGGGGGCCTGGTTCACTCCAGTTTGGCGGTCTGGGTGCAGTACGGTAGGCAGGAGAGACGTCCCTAGCCGGGGTAGGTGCGGAGCTCCTGACTATGCGACCATGTCGGAGCTCCCGCACATGCGCACTCCCAATTTCAACTTCTTTTGATCAACAGAAAATCAAAGTTGCTGCCTGTGACCAATCAAATTATCACTGAAAAATGTAATTTTCCACCCGACTTTGACCAATCAAACTGGGCTCTATATAGTGTTGATGTATTTAAACCCAAACAACAAATTACTCTTATTTGCACCATTTGGTTTTGTTAAGTATACCATTGAGAATGTTCTGTTATATCTGTTCAATAAGTACAAAAAATACCTGTTGACCCTGCCATGAATCTTGTGTGCTGATAAATTCCTGTGCTCTCTGCCTCTGCTGCACTATTATCAGTTAATATTCTTTCCAGTTCACCAATCCTATTCATGAATTGCAGAATACCTCTCATCTGGTATGGAAATAAACTGAGGTTTTCTGTAGTCCTAAATACAATGTTTGTCCTAAGGTGATAATTCTTATCCTCTATAGATACTGTACAGTGTGTCAAAGTTGTTACTAGGGGTACCACCCAGCAATTATTTTACTAGCCTGATCAGTAATAGGACCTTTTGCCAATGTTTTTAATAGGAAGTGATTATAAATCAGGTATTTTCTCCCAGAAAAGGTGTCAACCTTAGTCACCTCAGGACATGAAGTATATAACAGGCAGGATCACCAGGTGAAAATTGAGTAAAAGGGGTTAAAAAAACTAAAACCTTTTTCTTTTAGATTGAGTGGTGCAAGGGTTAAAAACACTGTCTATGACAGAAAGTGATAAGAAACACATACGGTAATAAAAATGTATTGTTTTGTTGGACAAGACAGGAAATCTTCTTAATACAGAGAAAAATTAAAACCTTACATAAATGGTACTTGTTTCCACTCTATACAAAACTTGTAAGAAAAAAAAAAATTGGTTGGTGTTAGATTTTAGGAACCTTTACACATCTCCCAGAGCAAAATAACACTTAGCTACTACCTAAATTTGCTTAAAAGTGACCAGAGCTCAAACTTTTGAACAATTGTTATATCAATAAAGTGCTCAAATAGTGATCTACCTAAGTTGCCCCTTGTAAGCACAGAAGCAAAACATAATATTAGCTTGGAATGCCTTGCTTCTGATTCCTGAACCTGCTCTCCTGTGTTTGACCCTGGCTTGACTTATTAACGTTGCAACAGATCTGTCTTCCCATGTATGACCCAGCTTGTCCCATCTCTCTGCTTGGCCTGTTTTCCATGTATGACCCCTGGCCTGGCTTTGGATTTTGCCACTTGTCTGCTACCTGGTGAGGACTCGCAATACTACTAGCATGCCAGTTCCATTGAACTCCCAGTCTACTCCTGCTCCACCTCAAGTGGATTTGAGCCATCTCACCACAGCAACTGGCAACCCATGCTACTTTGGGCACTGTGCTCCCTGTTCCCAACCTCAGGGAGCCACTACACTCAGCCACAAGGGAAGCCCTCTGCATCTCAGCCTCGCACCTGACACGTGACATGACCTCATTAAGACACACCCGGCACCTGCCCTCCCCCTTCAGGAGATTGTTTCCACCCACCTCTGTACTCACATACAATCAATGTCAACACCATTCTAACTGAATACACAGCCATCAATTGTTCTGTATCTTTTTCTTGTATAGATCATTAATTTGGCAGAATATGCAGGAGCTGGATGATCTCATAACAGCCTATGTGGAGCAGAGCTGTAGTATTGAAAACAGTAGAAGTGTGTCCTGTAAGTTTTGAAAGCTCACCATACACCATACAATTTGAATGTACAATCTCTTTTAGATCTACCATCAACTATGTAGTGCAAGGGCCTGCCTCATTTGGATACAAAGTTATAGGATAGATAGGTGAGGCCTCTTATATAGAATTAGCTACAAATTGGATGCCACCTTAGGCTCTACTCTCTACTGCAAACCCTCTAGTGACAACTCTATCCTCCATGTCACCAGTTCTCATCTCACACCCTTAGTGATGAGCATTCCCTATAGTCAATATATCCATGCTAGGAGGAATTGCAGCATGGATGTGGATTTTGAAAGAGAGGCCAAGGCACTTCAGGGGCATCTGCGACTGAGAGGTTATAGCAGCAAATGCCTGAAAAAGGCATACTTTAGAGCCAAAAATCAAGATAGAACCACACTGATCCATAGAGAGAAAAAATGTGAACCAGAGAACAGAATCATGTTAATTACTAGATTTTCCGGGCAACACAAACAAATACGTCAGATTATACAAACATATTGTTACTTGCTGATGGCTGACATCATAGTTGCCCAATATTTAAAACCCTACCCAGAAATCACTTACAGAAGATCCAAATCCCTAAAAAACAAACTGGTCCATAGTCATCATTACAAAAGCCATGGACCCAAATCAAAAACAAATGGAACCTTTCCTTGTAATCAGTATATTTTTTGTGGATACATTCTCAAAGCCTCTCATTTAACCCTACCAAACGGTTGTGTCTTCAAGCCACAATTTAGAGTAGATTGCCAATCCATGTGCATAGTCTATATCATGCTTTGCCAATGTGGGGCCTTTTATGTGGGCAAAACTAAAAGACCCTTTTTCCACCGCATTAGAGACCAATTCTCACTTCTCTCCAAAAAAAAGATGGAGACACCTATTAGTAGGCACATGGGTCTATATCATCATTTTGACTGTTCTCAAATGCAATTCTTTGCATTAGAACACGTCCCACCCACAGAAAGATAACGATAACAATAAAAAACTCTTACAACAGGAAACCTGTTGATATATAATTTATCAGCACTAAAATATCCTGGCCTAAATGATGCATTTAGCTACAAACCATTCTTATAAGTAGCAAAATATACAAGCTGTTGGACAAATAAATCAAATTCCTAATTTTTAAAGAATAGTTTAAATTATATTACTACATTTTCATTTCCCTCTGTTGTTTTTCCCCATCACTTTTGATCTCCTTTCTTTTGTTCGCCAACATCAAGATACAATACAGTTGTGCTCATAAGTTTACATACCCGGGCAGAATTTATGATTTCTTGGTCACTTTTCAGAGAATATGACTGAGAACACAAAAACATTTTTTTTCACTCATGGTTAGTGTTTGGCTGAAGCCATTTATTATCAATCAACTGTGTTTCCTCTTTTTGAATCATAATGACAACAGAAACTACCCAAATGACCCTGATCAAAAGTTTACATACCCCAGTTCTTAATATTGTGTATCCTTTATCCCTTTAACATCAATGACAGCTAGAAGTCTTTTGTGGTATTTGTGGATGAGGCTCTTTATCAGATGGTAAAGCTGCCCATTCCTCTTGGCAAAAAGTCTCCAGTTCTTGGAAATTCTTGGGCTGTCTTGCATGAACTGCATGTTTGAGATCTCCCTAGAGTGGCTCAATGATATTGAGGTCAGGAGACTGAGATGGCCACCCCAGAACCTTCACTTTATTCTGCTGTAGCCAATGACAGGTTGACTCAGCCTTGTGTTTTGGATCATTGTCATGTTGGAATGTTCAAGTACGTCCCATGTGCAGCTTCCTGGCTGATGAATGCAATTGTTTTCTCCAGTATTATTTTATAACATTCTGCATTCATCTTGCTATCAATTTTGACCAAATTTCCTGTGCCTTTGTAGCTCACACTCACACAAAACATCAGCGATCCACCTCCATGTTTCACAGGCCTTGTTGGCTCCTCTAAAAAATGTATGGTTTATGGTCGTGGCCAAAAAGCTCAATTTTGGTCTCATCTCTCCAAATGACTTTGTGGCAGAAGGTTTGAGGCTTGTCTCTGTGCTGTTTGGCATATTGTAAGTGGGATAATTTGTAGCATTTGCATAGTAATGGCTTTCTTCTGGTGACTCGACCATGCAGTCCATCTTTCTTCAAGTGACTCCTTATTGTGCATCTTGAAACAGCCACCCCACATGTTTTCAGAGCGTCCTGAAGTTATGAAATCACTAACCATGACCTTTTGTAAGTTATTTGCTGTACACAATCTGGACAAACACTGGAATTTGAGTATCTAATGATTTTTTGGACCTTTTGATAGTCCTATGTAATAAATATATTTAATATACTCTTCATTTAGGATGTAATCCCTTTTTTTGTGCATTTCACCTTTTGAAACCTGTGGGGGTACACTTGATCATACAGATACACACAGTGCGAGGAGCTGGGGAACCTGAATTAGGCTTTTCCAATGCTATGCACCCTAACCGGTTATTCCACCCTGGTTTCTTGGGGTATTAGCTTTGTCCCCAGTGCCTATTTCAGTTGTTTTCCAGATCCGGTGCAGAATCCTGGATAAGGGCTTCGCCCTATTCGACTTCTGCACAGATCTGGGATGTTTCAAGATGGCGCATTCTGACTCAGCGTCATCCCGCCGCGTCATTTCCGCTCCTCTTAATTAGAGTTGAGCGAACCTCTGGAAGTTCGGGTTCTGCTGGTCCGTCAGAACTTCGGGACAAAGTCCGGGTCCGGGTCCGGACGGAACCCGAACGATCGCACGGACAACGAACCCCATTGAAATCAATGGGGACCCGAACTTTTATGCACAAAAATGGCTGTAACAAAGTCCTGGAAAGCCCTAGAGGGCTGCAAAAGGAAGTAAAATGGGGGTAAGGGTAGGGCAAGTGCCCTACAAAAAATGGGGACAGGGAAATAACTGTAAATATTTTTAAAAAAATAAAAACATAAAAAAAGCAAAAATGGAGGTGAATGTGGATCATCTTCAAACTGTGTCTGAAAAGTATTAATTAATGGTAGAAGCCATATAACTGTTCTAAAATCATCTTCAAACTAGGGCAAGTGCCCTACAAATAAATGGGGATAGGAAAAATAAATTAAAATCAAGTGCCCTACAAATAAATGGGGATAGGAAAAATAAATTAAAATCAA
>BLSH010128571.1:0-13204 GCA_018402905.1 Glandirana rugosa | reverse complement strand
CTCACTTCTTTAATCAAATCAAACCGAGCTAGGGACGTATCGTTATGCGAGTTTCCAGCACCCAAGCAGATCACAATTCCTACCAAAATCTCTAACTTTTTTTACAGATTTAACGTATACGCACTTCTTTAAATCACCCCCCAAGACGCCCACAACTAAAACCTCAACCAGTTTACCGGTATTAAATGCTCACCTGCCCAAGTGTTCTACAGCCTCAACCTTCTATGGAGCCCACCGGGTACCATTGTAGGAGGAGACCCTCTCACACAGACCCTGTAGACCTAACATATCATACAATCAGTCTATACTCGTAAGTCCTCAGTCCCTCTTAGCACATGTCAAACTCAGGCATCACCACAACATGCCCCAACCCCCCCCTGATCAACTCGGTAGTCTTTACCAGGAAAATCTGGAGAGAATGTAATACACGATTCTCCCTGACTCCTGAATGCTCATATCTGACTAACATACTATACAATCCAGATGTCCCAGACACACTCTCCCAGAGGAGGATGTTACCATGGGCCACCCGAGGTATCTTCCAACTCCGACATCTTGTGAACCCGTCCACTCGTAAATTATGGCCATTTGACCAACTCCAAAATCAACACCCGCAGAACCCCCCACTAAATTTCTTCACGCATATGCAATTTAGACATTTTTTTCAATCTCTAAAACCATCCTTAACACTAGACGAACCCACGACCTTTGAGCGTATTGCTATGCAGGGATCGAGCCAAACTAAACTAATTTCTTCACTCTACAAGCTTTTGACACTTATCCAGAATAAAGAAACAAAACCTCACGCTTACATGGCCAAATGGGACAAGGCTCTGGGCGGAGATATATCACCAACCATGTGGCAGTCTATATGGGTCAACGCATCTAAAACATCCAGATGTGTAATCTACAAGGAAAATATCTATAAAATATTACTATTCTGGTACCGGACACCTAAAACGCTTCATGCTATTAACAAGGATATACCTGACACGTGTTGGAGGTGTAGCTCTGACCGAGGCTCCCTATTTCATATTTTCTGGACTTGCCCACTCATTGTTAAATTCTGGCGAGAGGTTCAAGAAGTACTCACACATGTTCTTGACACAGACATAGCACTAGATCCACTTCATCATCTCTTGGGCCTCCCCTTTAAGGGGATTCCCAAGTCCTGTACAGCCCTGGTTAGGCATATCTTAACCGCTGCCAGGCGCTTAATACCCAAGCAATGGAAAACTACATCTACACCCACCAGGACGCATCTTATATCTAGCATTAAAGAGATAAGAGCTATGGAATATCTCACTGCACTAAATGAAGACGTACTAACTCGTTTCAATAAAACCTGGGACTTATGGGACAGGTCTAAATATGGCTTTCAACAGAACATATCCCTCTCCCATTCCCCCCTGCCCACCTCTTCCCCCCAATTACCATCTACCTCCGAAAGATAACCACCACTGTTACCATCTGAACAATATGCAGGCTGAAAGGTACTTTACTTGGCTACTTGACTCTATTCGTTACTACAAGGTCATAATACAAATATACATACTCTACGTATTGTTTGAAACTAATGACAATCCAATGTTACTTACATTTCTTCCTTTTTTTTATCGCAATCAAAACTTCAAAATTGAACCTTGTAAAACTCATACTTTTCTACATATTTTATATGATTGAATGTTTATACTGCTTATCTATATACATTTATTTTGTATTGCGGCTTTAACTTTGTCTACTTTTCAATAAAAATTTGAATTACAAAAAAAAAGTTAAGCTCTCCCTCACTTGGACCCATCTACTCCCCAAGCAAGAATACCTCAAACTGACTTTCAGATGATGATGGAGGTATTCTCCAAGATGCTCTCTAGGGGCCTTGCCCAAACAGCTTCTCAAATCACCTCTGTTATCCAAACTGACCTCCAAGGCTTGGGAACTAGATTAGATGCTATAGAACAGAAGACGGACCAATCAGTTTCCAGAATCAATCAAAACACAGCACACATTCAGGATCTCCAAGATCAACTGGAATCGGCTCTCTCCAAAATAGACAATTTGGAGAATCGCTCTAGGCGATATAACTTTCGAATCAGAGGTATTCCTGAGGCTATCACAGATGTGAGAGCAGCAGTGAGTGATTTTATTAAGGAGATAATCCCAGGAATCCCGGAACATCGCCTGGAACTGGATAGGGCTCACAGAGCTCTTCAACCTCGGAGGTCAGATGGCCTCCCTAGAGACATTGTGGTAAAACCCCACTTCTATTGAGTCAAAGAAGAGGTCATGAAGGTCTCCAGATCCACCCCCAACCTCTCTTTCCAGGGCCACCCAGTCCAGGTCTTCGCCGACCTATCTCCCACCACAATACAGAAAAGAAGATCACTGAAACCCCTTCTGGAAAGTCTCAACAAATCATCCATCAAATATTGGTGGTCCTTCCCCTTCCGCCTGACTTTCATCCTTAAAGGCAAGAAATATGGCTTTTCATCATTCCAAGAAGGAGAACAGCTGCTGATCAAGCTCAACCTCTTATCATTTGATTCCACTTCAACCTCTCATCACAAGAACATAGGACCCTCTAAGAGACCCTCACCCCAAAGTCCCGTTTTTCCAATGTGGCGAAAGCAGCAAAAGAAGAGGGCTAAAGTCTCCCACCCACCATGATTTTTGCTCTACTTATTTTTTCGTTGCTCTCTATTTTGGTCTTGTCAGATTTCTATCTTTCAAAGACCTCAGCACATTGACATTACTAACGCTTGGGTGACTTAAGTTTGTTTGACTGTTAATGTTTAAAATGTATATTCCTTTAAACCCCCTCTTGGGGGAACAGGGGTTAGCCCGCATCCTTGCCCCGGGCTCGGCCCGTTTTGTGGAGACAGGATGGGAGTTGACTACTGGTAGTACCTCTAGATAGGTCCAGTGCTCCATTTAGGACCTGCCTTCCGTAACTGGTTACAGAATTATTTGGTTAGAATTTAGCGGTTTAGTTCATTCCTCTTTGCCCCTCCCGTCCCTTGAGACATGGTAATAGAGAACAGTTTAAGGGTCTCATAGGGTACACCCTATTTTCCCAGACATTACTGGACGGGGGCCTGCGGGGGAGGTAGTTTGTTTACAATTTCTACCCACTTCCTTAGTTTCAGGTTAACGACTTACATCTGGGTCAGCCATCAGTTGGATTTGTGTTTAGGCTCCGGTGAAGAGTCCGGGAGGGAGGCCAAGCACCTCCCTCTGACTTCGGGAAACCTTATGGTAGTACTTGGGTCAGTTGTGGCTCTGCTGCTTGGGCAGACATTTGTATCCTACTTCCTGCTAGGGAGAGGATTTCCTAATTTCCTCTCTACCAGGAACCCGGGGGGTGAGGTGACAAGTCACTGCCACTCCCCCCTTTTGTTGGTTGCTTCAGTTTATCTTCAATTTCAATTATTATTTACATTTGTTCCTTTCCTACTCTTCTCTCCTTCTTTCAGACACCAGGGAAATCTACCCTTTAGAAGAAATCCTCGGATCAACCTCCTTGTCTCTTATCGGGATGTATCTCTCCTCTCGCCTGCTCAGGTCTGGGTGAGTCCCCGCCCAATGTGGTATGTGGATCAATATTTTCATGGTTCCCATGTCGGCTAATTCTTATTCTTCTCTGAGAGTGGCTTTGCATAACGTTCAGGGCCTTAATTCCCCTATGAAACGGAAAAAATATTTCAATTCCGCCCGTACCCACCATCTAGACATACTAATGTTGCAAGAAACCCACTTCCCTAAGCAATATGCTCCTAAATATATACATTCAAACTATCCACAATTTTTTTCTGGCAAACGCGTCAGAGAAGAAGAAGGGAGTGGGAATATTTTTCGCTAAGCACTTAGCTTTCACCCTTATGAGGGAACTCAAGGACCCACAGGGGAGATTTATTCTTCTAATAGGGTCTATAGGGGGAGTGATATATTCACTCGTGTCCTATTATGCCCCAAATTCTGCCCAATACAAATTTTTCCAGGAGTTATTTAATCGTATCCTCCCCCTTCTCGAGGGGAAGGTTATACTGGGTGAGGACTCGAATCTGGCCCTCGATCCCATGCTCGACAAATCAGGCCTGGGACCCCCTCGCTTGCTCCGGCCTCCGAAACAAAGCCTTAAGCTCGCTAGACTCCTTTACTTCACTGGTTTTATAGATATTTGGAGAGAACTGAACCCTAGGGTGAGAGACTATTCCCACTATTCAGCTCCCCATAAGAGTTTGGCAAGAATAGACCATATCTTTGTTCTAACCGCGCTATCTCCTCTGATCTACAAATCCTACATTAGGGACTCCCCTTTGTCTGACCATTCTCAGGTAATAATACAAATAAAAGTTGACCCTAATGGGGCGTTGAACCCCCAATGGCGTCTAAATGAATCCCTCCTGAACAACCAAGTTCACTGTATAATGTTAGAAAAGGATCTAAAAGATTATTTTCACAGAAATAATACCGGAGAAGTTTCTCCATCGACATTGTGGGCTCATAAAGGGGTTATGCGGGGAAAATTATCCAACTATCAGTCAAGTTAAAAAGAGAGAGGAAAATAGAGATTGAGAATCTGGAGAGGAATTTTCAGGACCTTGCCAGAACCCATAAAAGGAATCGGACACATCACTCTTGGACCCAACTTGAAGCGGGTAGACTAGCACTGAATCTTGCCCTCACGACCAAAGCTGAGAAGCAAATTCAATGGTCAAGAGCTAACTCTTATTTACAAAGAGACCGTATAGGCCCCAAATTGGCTGCGAGGCTGTCCCCTAGATGTCATTCCTTCTCCTTTCCTAAGGTCAGGGATCATTCAGGCAATCTCACCCAGAACCCGAAAAGGATTATGTCTACCTTTCAGAATTTCTATGCTAAACTTTACGATAAGGGTCAAGCATCTTCCCCCTCCACTCTTAGGGACTTTTTGAATTCCATTACCCTCCCTACCCTGTCGGTAGAGCATGTGGCTTCTCTTGAAGAGCCTCTTACTGAGAAGGAGGTGATGGAGGTGATCAGAAACCTTAAGAAAGGTTCAGCCCCAGGACCGGACGGTTTCTCCACGGGCTATTACAAAACCTTCGGCCCAACTATTTCAACTTTTTAAGGAATGACACAGTCTTACAAAGTGACGCCAATAGAGCATTTGTGTCTGTCATCCCTAAACCTGGAAAGGATCACTCTGATGTTAGCAACTACAGACCCATCTCTCTGATAAATAACGACCTCAAAATTATGACAAAAATTTTAGCCAATAGACTTTCTAAATTCATAGGCCTTTTCTATTCATAAAGATCAAGTTGGTTTTATCCCAGGCAGGCAAGGTCCTGACCAGATTCGCAGAGCAGTAGATATTGTGTTGCTACTTAATTCGAATTGGGATGGGAACCCTGCTCGGGAAGGCTGTATTTTATCTGTTGACCTGCAAAAAGCCTTTGACACAGTGGACTGGTCTTATCTTTTTGAGGTCCTAGTGAGATGGGGCTTTGGCCCTAGTTTTATCCACACCCTAAAAGCCCTGTACTCTAATCCTAGTGCCCAAGTTAAATTGCATAACTTTTACTCCGACCCTTTTTTATCTCCAGAGGCACTAGACAGGGATGCCCTCTATCCCCTTTAATTTTCTCAATTGCGATGGAATCTCTAGCTATCGCCATCAGAGATGACCCAGACATCCAGGGGATAGACCGTGGCCCACACTCACACAAATGCACGCTATTCGCGGACAACTTACTTTTGTTCCTTGCCTCCCCCCTCAAGTCCACTCCTAAGGTCATACAGCTTCTCCAACTTTTTGACGAAATCTCCGGTCTCTGTGTAAATTGGTCTAAATCTGCAGCTCTAAATATCTCCCTACCTGACCAAATGGTACTCCGACTTAAGGACCAATATAAATTTGTCTGGAATTCCTCCCAGATTCCTTATCTGGGCATCAGTTTGGCGGCCAAAACCAACAAACTGTTTGAAGCCAATTACCCTCCCCTTTTAAAGAAATTAGCACGGGACATCTCTAGTTGGGATCAGGAGGGTCTGTCTTGGTTGGGTAGAATACACGCGATCAAGATGACTCTCCTTCCTAGGATTCTCTATTTCTTCAGGGCTCTCCCCATCCCGGTGAGGAAGTCCGATCTACATAAACTGCAATCCCTGATTCTGAAATTCATCTGGGCCCGTAAAGGTTTTAGATGCTCAGCCAAGGTGCTCTATAGGAGACGTAATCGAGGGGGCCTAGGTCTTCCACACCTCTTTAAATATTATCAAACGGTACAGCTTGCCCAATTCTCTGCTGTCTTCTCAAGAGGGAATGTCCCTGACTGGGTCAAAATAGAAAGACAGGCAGTTCCCCACAACACTATTGATTTCTTGATGGGTGTCCCACCCAAAATGAGACCCCCCAATTCTTTCTCCAATTTTGTCCCATTCCATGGCCCTCTGTGACTCGGTTCTCAAGTCCCCCAATCTAATCTCAACTCTCCGCCCACTTACTCATCTTTTTCATAACCCTCAGTTCCCTCCCGGTTTAGACATCAAGGCTTTTAAATGGTGGACGGACAAGGGATTGTATCGTATAGGCCATTTCCTATCTCTGTCCGGTCCTCTATTGTTGTCCCATTTTATTACTAAGCTAGAGATGCCACTCTCAGAGAAATTTTGGTTTTTCCAAATACATCACTTCCTGACCACCTGGTGGAATTCCAGGAAGGACCACTCAGGCAGCACCCCATACGAACAATGGTGTTCGGGAACTGTGGTCAGGAGAGGAGGAATCTCCCTGATCCACACTGCGTTGGCAGAGGACTCATCCAGGCCACCCCATGTGGATAAATGGGAAAGGGACCTAAAAGTGGGGTGGGACGAAGAAAATTGGGCATCCTTATTCTCACGATGCCGTAAAGGGATCACTAATATCTCATTGCAGGAAGCCAACGTAAAAGTATTTATCAGGTGGTACCTTGTGCCCTCCAAATTAGCAGTAATGTTTCCCAATACCTCCAACCTCTGCTTCAGAGGTTGTGAGCATGTGGGCACTTTCCTTCACACGTGGTGGGAGTGTCCTCACCTGAGAGGCTATTGGAACAAATTCTTTCATTTGATCCGTAGGGTTTCGGGCCTCCTGATTCCTCAAAGTCCAGAAATAGCCCTCCTTAATTTTAAGCCCGAAGGCCTGACTAAACCGCTATTTAAGCTTATCCAATTTATCTTACTAAGGGCCAAGATCACAATAGCCAGGTCCTGGAAACGTCCGTCTGTTTCCTTCTCTGAAGCCATGCGGAAAATATCCTGGATAATGGTTCAAGAAAAGCTTGCCAACCATATCACGGATGCCTCCCCCAAATTTGACCTAGTTTGGGAGCCTTGGAGGAGATACTTACAATTACCAGGGTGATCTTATATCTTCTACTTCCTTACTTAGTTTCACTGGTGTCTAGTCTTTTTTGTTTATCTTATGGCTCTCTCTCTTTCAGTCTGATTCTACCTTGATCTCTAATTGTTCGACGGGGACTGTGTGGTACAGGGGCTGTTCTGCTCTGCCCCTTCTACGTGGGGGGAGGGAGGCACTTAAAAAATAACTCTTACTTTGAGGCTCACAAATTGGGTTGCAGATGTTTGACCTAGTATAGCTCACTGGGCTGTTTCAGATACTTTTTCCTACCTAGTCTCTTTATCCACGGGGTTCCCAGGTGAGGAGGTGGTCAATGCCTGTCCCTCAGGTCACAGTTTGTTCCCAGTTGGGGCGACCTGGGGGTGGGCGGGCTTTCTGCCGCTGGGGACATATCCTTAATGGGCTGGTTTTACATTTCCCAGTGCTATTTAACATGACCCGACTATCAGTTTAGGATCTTACACTGATGTTCTTTGGTCAAAGTCCTAATTTTTCTTTTTTTTTTGTGTCCCCTCTATTCTGCTTGTCCGTTTTATTAACATGTTCCTTTATATATATGCAAAATTTATGTGAGATTATGTTTGTATCAGACATTTGAGCCTACATATATTCTTTTGTTATCCCTAAAATTTCTCAATAAAAAGATTTGAAACGGAAAACCAAGCACACCATTGTTTTTCTTGTGAAATTCCCAATAAGTTTGATGTGTCACATGACTCTCTTCCTATTGAAAAAACAAAAGTTGGATTCAAAATGGCCGCCATGGTCACCACCCATCTTGAAAAGTTTCCCCCCTCACATATACTAATGTGCCACAAACAGGAAGTTAATATCACCAACCATTCCCATTTTATTAAGACGTATCCATATAAATGGCCCACCCTGTACTTATTCACATTATATTACCATTTCAGATATTTTACCTCCCCTCTATGGTCATAAATTTCCTCTTGAGCTCTAAGGCTTGAACTGCTTGAAGCTTAATATGTACCTCTGCATTTTATCTACCTCTGAGTCTTGAATATCTCAAAACGTCCGGTGGGGCCATTTTGTCAATAATATGAATTGTAATACTGAGAAAATGAAACAATGTTTGTATTGATTTTTTAATTTTATTTTGTTACTGATGTATTATGTTTTTTCTATCTATAGTATTCATCTAAATACAGCGCCTTTTAGTCTCCTGAAGAAGCCTGTCTTGGTGAAACATGTAGGACATGTGCAGCTGTACAGTTACACGATGATAATAAGTATTTTGTATGACAACATTATTTTATGAATCCTTTTTTAACAATATTAAAATAAAATGTATTGATTTTATATTTAAGTACAATTTCTTCTCTTATTTTGGCACCTTAAAAGTCCTGCCTCCTTCTTAGTGTTTTGTACTCTTATTATATCGTTTTGGTAAATCTAGAGATTGGAGATTGCACAGAGATCATACAATGAGATTATATAGTGTATGACCACCATTATACACTTAAACTGAACTAGTTTTGCTTGCAATGTCATTCATTTTTAATGACAGCCCAAACACAGAAGCAAACGCACATTTGGACAATTGACAAAGGCAGAAAACCACGCAGTGAAAAACATGCAAACCGCAACATGCTAAATTGTCCCATGAGCTACTTTGAACTCCCACTACCCTAGGTGTGAAAGGGGGCCTGAAAGTGAAATTAGTGTTTTTAGTGTGTTTACACAAGAACAATGCGGCTCTATTCACATATGGCAAACCATGCATAAACTGTGTACTTTGCCATGTATTTCATAAACATGCATTATGCTTGGGTTGCTATTAAATGTTAATGACAGCCCAAGTACAGGTAAGAGGCATACGTTTGCTGTGTGACAAATGTGCTGCAAACACACCAAAAATGCATTAAAAAATTTGCCACGCTCCGTTTTAAAAAAGTTCTGGAGCTTCTCTGGGGTGTTTGTCAAACATGGGAAGTTCGTGTAAGTGAAGGGGTAGAATTGCTCCAAAATGCCCCAAATAACCTCACGCGGAAGCACAAGTTCTCACTATGCAGGGATGTGAATGGGTCTGTGAATGGGATGTGAGTGTCTCTGTCCATCCCTTCTATATACTTGTATAAAGATGACAATGCACTATGCAGTCTGATTGTACAATCACTGTACAATTTTCTTTAGATTTACCAAAATTATGGTATAGGAAGACCCACCTGAGTAATCCATTCAATCTGTATCCAAGCAGGCTTGCCCTTGCACTACATCACTGATGGTAGATCTAAAGGAAATTGTGCAATCAGATTGTACAGTGTTTGTATATTAACCGGTTCCTGTCTGGCCTATTGTAAAATGATGGCTGGGTGGGACTGGCTGTTCTGGGATGACATAATATGATATCCTCCCACTATTGTCCCTCAGGCACAGTGTATCACAGATCAGGGTAAAGAGCCAATGATATTGGCACGTTATCTTGTGATCAGCTGTGTCCAATCACAGCTGATCACATGCGAACAAATGCAAGTTATAGGCATTTCCTTTCCTCAGCACTGTCACTGTCTGAGAAAAGGAAAGCCAATAACCGGCTTTCCTGTGACAGGGGACATTTACACTGATAATCAGAGCACTGATCGTCAGTATAGTACCATCAGTGCCAACCAGTGTCCAAAAGTGCAGCATATGAGTGCCCATCAATGCAGCATATAGTGCCCATCATTTCCACCTTATCAGTGAAGCCTCATTAGTGCCTCTTCATTGGTGCCCCCTCATCAGTGTCCATCGGTGTCCATCAGTGCCCATCAGTACAGCTTCATCAGTGTCCATCAGTGCAGCCTCATCAGTGCCAATCAATGCAGCCTCGTCAGTGCCCATCAGTGCAGCCTCATCAGTGCCCATCAATGAAGCCTCATTAGTGCCCACCAATGCAACCTCATCAGTGCTCATCAGTGCAGCCTCTTCAGTGTCCATCAGCGCCTATAAGTACAGGATCATCAGTGCCCATCAATGCAGCCTCATTAGTGCCCACCATTGCAGCCTCATCAGTGCCCATCAGTGCAGCCTTACCAGTGCAGATCAGTGAAGAAGAACATTGGAAAAATGTTTATAACAGAAACCAAGAAAAAAGGTTTTTTTTTTCAAAATGTTGTCTTTTTTCATTTGTTTAGAAAAAAATAAAAAACCCAGTGGTGATTAAATACCACCAAAACAAAGCTCTATCTGTCTCAAAAAAATTATAAGAATTTCATATGGGTACAGTGTTGCATGACCATGCAATTATCATTCAAAGTGCAACAGCACTGAAAGTTGAAAATTGGCCTTGGCAGGAAGGGGGTAAAGGTGTCTGGTATTGAGGTGGTATAATAATGTGGGAGGTGTGGTCCAGACAGGTAAGCAAGCCCTATTCTGTGATGCATAAGACAGCATGATGGGAAATGAAGCTTCCTGGATGGTCACATGATCTAAATACAGTAAGTGATCTAATCAGGAAAGCGTTTTTTTAAAATTTCAAACAGAAAGGTGAAAATTAAAAGCTTCCATGGATGAGGTAAGCGAGAAATAATCAGAAATTACGTTAAAAAGGCTTCTATTTATTAAAACAAGTGAACTTCTGCCTGAAAAGTTGAACTTAGCTTTTACATACATCTTCAACATTGTACTATAGAACGTAAAAAAAAGAATCTGTTTTTACAGGGAGAATATAATCATAGTATTTTATTTCATAATGGTATTTGGATAATTGTTTTCCACCTATTTTGCAAATTGACTTTGTTCAAGCGATACAATGAAAGTCCATGTGCCAATAAAAACATATTTTTATGGATCCACTGAATGCAAAGATATTCAAAATGAGAAAATTCATTTATCATAGCTAATTGTCATTTTATCATTTATTGATTCTTGGAACTAGCAAAAGCAATTTATCAAAAGATGCAAATCCATGACCTCTTTCATAGGTGTAACAATATGATGACTCATAATAGTGTGTGGGATGAAGAAAGAAGTAAAGGAATGGAACAAAAAAAAATGCAGAAAAATACTGTTGACATGAAATAACTCTATTTTTCTGTGTCGAATAAAAATTTGGGGAATTACAGGAAAAAATAAACAAATTGGATTAGACCTCTGTTCTGACCTACTAGATAAGCTATTGCTGTTCAGTCGAAACAACTTAAAACATAAACAAGATATCTTTAACCTACAATGCCCACAAAAGGCATTTAAAATAGCCATTTGGGCAGTTGATAAAACTGTATTTTCCTGTATGTTTCCTAACTATTGACTGCTATTCTACAAAGGTTACAAAATATACAGAATCAAGAGTTATAAGTCACTTTGGCTTTGACTTTAATAACCCATGTGCTTTAACAGGCAGCTATTGTATTCAGACTGCACTGACCATAGCAAACAGGCATAATGCCCCTTTCAGTCCCCTCAGCATTTCATGGCAGAATGAAAGAATTTGATTTATTGAAAAACTGCTAACTGCCTTAAAGTAAATCTAAGGCATTGTTTTAATTCAAAAGACTTTTAGTAATCTGTGTACCATTGGGAGATGTTCTTTTATTTCATGTCCTTTATCAGAAACAGGAAGTAAGGGGAAATCCCTTTAAAGGGAGGGAATCCCTGACCATCTCCAGGTTCACTTGAACTAGTGCCCTCATTGGAAGACTCCACCTCTCTTCTTTCTCTGGTGACAATCAAAACATTTTTTTTTTACTTTGACTCTCGGTGACAATGGTACACAGAACAAATAGAGAAAATGAATCTCCATAACGGGGACACAGAAAGCAATAAAAAACTTGACAGGTGTTGTAATTTTCCTCCACTGTATACAAAATATAAAAGGTTTTGCCTTTAGTTACACTTTAAGCTACCATGCATTTTGCAATATGACTGTGCAACCTCCTTTAGATTTAGTACAAGAGTTTTCCTGATTAAGGCTCCATGCACACTAGCATTTTTCATAAGCTCAAAATAAGCTATAAAAAAATGTTGGATTAAAAATGCTGATAATAGCATTTCTGTGCCAGCTTCTAGGTGCATTTTAGTATATTTTAAAAGCATTTAGAAGCTTTTAGGAGCATTTAGGAGCATTAGCATTTTATTAGCATTTTTGCAATGCATGAAGGGACAAAAAAAAGATCAAAAAAGCTGTTAGTAGCATTTTAGCAGCATTTAGAAGCAGTAAGGAGCATAATTTTTTTTCTGCTGGAAAAAAGCTCCAAGAAACTCTACAAAAACATTTATTTTTCTGCTCCTAGATGCTGAAGCTCAAAAAATGCTAATAGCCTAAAGTAGTGTGTATGGACAAATGGGATAACACTATTTAGCTTCTAGGAGCAGAAAAAAATGCTAAAAGCTTCTAGGAGCTTAAAAAATACTAGTGTGCATGAAGTCTAAATAGTTTAGTGAGATGCTTATATTGCAAAGTCTTGGTATATCTAAAGGAATCTATTTTAAAATTGTATAGTCCGATTGTTATGGATGTGATAAGCAATTTTTTTCATTTAGAAACTTTAATTAAAGAGGCCCACACTGAAATTAACAATGGTATGCATTAATCCCAGGAAGAGATTGAGAGACTGAAAGTGGTTCCAAAGGCAGAAGGTTTTTAATCTTAATGCATACTATGCATTAACCTCCCTGGCGGTAATCCCGAGTGTGGCTCGGGGTGGAATTTCAGTACCATTAGCGGTAACTCCGAGCCACACTCGGGATTGCATTGCTGGATCCAGGCTGGGTTACTCACCTTGTCCCCTGGATCCAGCGATGTCCTCCCGCGGTGTCAGCGTGTCTGTCCTCCACCCTATGCCTCTGTGTGCTGGGCTCCGTTCCCTGCGAGCGTCG
>BLSH010128570.1:20586-35017 GCA_018402905.1 Glandirana rugosa | reverse complement strand
GATGTATTCCTCTCACCCTTATGCGTGTTGTAGAGGGTTTTTCGTTGGTTATCCTCACGTGGAAGGAGTCCTCGTAGGTGTGGTAGGTGTGCTTCGGGAGTCTTCGTTTTTGGTGTAAATCTGAGGGTCCGTCTAGGTGTTGTATTGCCCCTCTACCTCCACTCGCCTGGACTAACCCCTGTTGTTTTACGAGTATAGGGTCCCGGTCTAGGGTAGTGGTCGAAGGGGTGCCACCCAGTTGGATAGAGCCTATCTCAACTCGCTTGGAGACCTTCAAGCCCAAGACGACCAGGCAGGCTTGAAGCCCTGTTTCAGGCCCAAGCCCAGGCCTGCCTTGGGCTTGCTAGCTTGCATGGGGCTTGGGGTAACTTTAGTTACCCCTGGGCTTGATCCACCCCCCTTCCCATTTTTTTATTTGATTTTAATTTATTTTCCCTATCCCCATTTTTTTTGTAGGGCACTTGCCCTACTCTTACTCCCATTTTACTTCCTTTTGCAGCCCTCTAGGGCTTTCCAGGACTTTGTTACATCCATTTTTGTGCCTAAAAGTTCGGGTCCCCATTGATTTCAATGGGGTTCGGGGTACGTTCGATCGTTCGGGTTCCGTCCGGACCCGAACCCGGACTTTGTCCCGAAGTTCGGACGGACCAGCAGAACCCGAACTTCCAGAGGTTCGCTCAACTCTATCCGAGATAGGTTGACCCACCGTGGGGAAGCTGGTGATGGGATCTGGCCCTGGGATATGAGCATTTTGTTGTCCCCAATCAGGTCCGCTCACCTCCATCTCCCCGTTATGTTGTGGATCTGCCTGGGAGTCTAAATGTGGTTTTTGCTTCTGAGGGCTTCGTGTGGATGGTGTGGATGCTCCTGAGGAAGGTGCACTCCTATTGGTTGCTTTTTGGGAGATGTTGTGCGTATTCCCACTCTCCTTATGTAGAGTTACGGTTGTGGGAGTTATCTGAGGGTCTAAAGCGGTGCCCCCATCCTGTTGGACTGCACAATCTGCTGAGGTAAAGTAACCCGAAAGCTTGCAGGGCTGTTGCTGATTTTTTTTGTTTTTTGTCATCCCTGCGGTGAATTCGCGAATTGTAATGGTCACGGGTTGTTTTGAGGCTACTATGTATTCTACTGTTCTCCGATCTGTGGAGACATCAGTTCATAAAGCAGTTATGGGGGAGGGGGCTTATTAGCCTTCACCAGGTGAAGGGGATGCAGTCCTCTGGGACAAGCCAAAAGGGGCCTGGTGTGCTGCGCTCCCTTCAGGGTCGGATTGCGTGATGGATGGCTGTTAGAACAGCCATTTTGCCCGAATCTTGTTGCTGAGATGGATGGAGCTCTGGATCTAAGCGTCCATCTTGCTCCGCTGCCGGCCACACCCCCCATCATCGGTAAAGTTAACCTAGGGTTTGAGATATAAAAAAGTACATCTGTGTACACAGCCACCTTATACTCCTTGTCACCTATTCTCAACCCCTTAATGTCCGCATTTTTATGAATCGCCGCCAGTAATGGTTCTAAGGCAATTATGAACAGTAAGAGGGAGCGGTGACACCCCTGCCTGGTACCGTTGAATAATTCAAAGGGGGGGGATAATTCTCCTCTTACCCTGATCTTTGTCATTGGATGGTGTTTGAATGCAGAGATCCATCGTATTATCATGTTACCCATACCTAGAGATCTCAAGGTTTCTACATTGAAGCCCCAGTCTATCCTGTCGAAGGCCTTCACTGTATCTATTCTCTCTTTTTTGCTTCATTTATCAAAAATAATGATTTAAGGCAACTGTCCCTCCTTTAATGGCCCATCTCAAATCCTACATGGTCATTATGAATCCATCTTGGCAGGAATGGTTTTAGCTTTTCTGCTATTATTTTGGCAAAGATCTTTATATCTATATTTAAGAGTGATATTGATCTGTAGCTCGTTTGAGTTATATAGGCCATCAGTGACTCTTTTTTTCCCAATATATCTGTTTATTAATTTTCAATTATTTGACAAAAAACATACACCAACATAACATCTCATGAAAAAAAAAATCATCAGTGACTGTTCCCATAGGTTCACTACTCCGAGTGCATTGAAATATTCATATAGTTTGGGAACTAATATTTTTTGGAACCTTCTATAGTTCAATATCGAGCACCCATATGGACCCGGGGTCATATTTTTAATTGCCCTTTTAACTTCCTCCTGTGGGATCGGGCCCTCTAAATGTTCCAGTTCATCTTTGGCCACCATTGGGAGGTTTAGTATCTGGAGGTACTCCCGTACTACAGAACCATCCTCTCTACCCCCCCCCCCCTCCAATTTCTGCCTAACATTATACAGCTGACTATAATATAAGTGGAACACCTTGGCTATCTCTGGGGATGAGTGCACTATTTCTCCTTTATCATTTTTAATTTTTGGGATAAAGGAAGCGTTTTTTCCCTCACTGTTTTTGCCAACCATTTCCCTGGCTTGTTCCCCCACTGGTACTTTTCCTTCACAACTATATGAAATGCACATTTTGTCTCTTGTTCCAAGAGTGCTGCTAATTCTTCTTTTTTTTCTCCATTCACTCCTGATACTCTGGGATACCTTTGGGCTTGGTCTGTTGCTCCAACTTCCGGATCTCCCCAAAAAGGGATTTCATCTTATCCGTTTTTCTCTTTTGTGTTCCTATCCCAATTAATATCCCCCTTATTTAAGCCTTATGTGATTCCCATAAAGCAGGCAGCAAAACTTCTGCTGTATCATTAATGGAGAAAAACCTTTCCAACTCCTCCTCTATCTTCTTAATTACCTTGGGGTCTTGGATGAGAGAATCATTCAATTTCCAAAAAACTTGTTTGGGTGCCTCTGGCAAAACTTCTAACTGAATCACTACTAGGGCGTGATCCTAAATTGTAATGGTCTTGATTCCCCCATCCCTAAGAGAGACTGACAGTTAATGTTCTATTAGTATGTAGGCTACCATTGAATATGATCTATAAACAGAGGAGCAATAAGTATAGTCTCTAATCTCAGGATGCTTAGTTCTCCAGGAATCCACTAGCTGCTACTCAACTAATAATCTCTTTATTTTGTTCTGTCTCTGTTTTGAAATTTGGGTGGACCCTGTTGAGGAATCCACCCACAGGTCTATACACATTAAAATTCCCTGCTACAATAAGTTTCTTTCTTTAAATACCATCAACCTTTTCAGAGTTTTCTTCAGAAACGTATTTGGTGGGGGGGGCGTGGCCTGACAGGGCATGTGAGCAGATGTGCTGCACGGAGCTCCCGCAAGTGATCCGTTCTTTGATCCTTCCCTTGCTATCCTGACGGCTCGGATTGTACCGAGGCCGGTACCTGCTTCATCCCTGCTATCCCCGGCAACGTTGGAGAGTGATCCTGGACATATGATGACCAGAGGAGGCCGTGTGGATGCGGCGACCCAGGAGCTCCAAGATGGAGCCGGCCAGCTACAGCCGAAGGTGCCACGAGGCCCGGATAAAAAGACAGAGCAGGGGGGTAAGTCCGCCAAAACCCCCAAGCCTCAAGAGCACCCTAAAGACATGACATATCATGCCCTAAAGTTAAACGGGCCAGCATCATCCTCACAGCGCTAGCCACAATCACCATGGGGCTGACAATAAGGCCACGGACACTGACATGCTGGATGATACGGCGCCATTGGATTCCCTGCCTGACCCCATGGTGGTGTTTATGGAGCCTCCTCTGGAGGACAATACACAGCCCACGCTACATGACATTCTGCAAGCGGTGCGCAAATGCACAGCATCAGTAGATGATTTAAAGGAGAAGTTTGGCAGCTTGAGGGAGACAGTGTCTCTCCTTCGACAAGACATGCAAAAGATTAGAGAGAGAACCACCACCATGGAGGGCAGAGAGAGTGATATAGAGGATCAGCTTCCCCCGCTCACCCGGGACGTGAGGTCCACATCCCAACAAGTGTCCCAAGCCCTCAACAAAACCGACGACATTGAAAACCACCTGCGAAGGAATAATGTGCGCATAGTGGGGCTCCCCGAAAAGCTTGAGGGGAGGGACCCCACAACATTTATCGAGGAATGGCTGCAAGAGATATTTTGCAAAGACTCTTTCTCGCCGCTATATGCTGTGGAGAGAGCACACAGAGTACCTCCCAGGCCCCTACCACCAGGGCACCCGCAGAGATCCATGTTGGCCATACTTCTAAACTATAAAGACCGGGAGATTATCCTTTGCTTGGCGAGAGAGAAGGGGGACATAAGATATCAGGGGTCCAGAATATCCTTCTATCCTGACTTCTCAGCGGAGGTACAGCGCAGGCGCTCAAAGTTTACTGAGGTTAAAAAGAGGCTTCAAAGGCTCCAATTACCCTATGCAATGCTATTCCCGGCAAAGCTGAGGATCACAGCTGGAGGCCAAAACCAATTCTTTGAAAGTGATCGAGAAGCAACCAGATGGCTGGATCAAAATGAACAGGCTCTCCGGGTCGGAGACGGGAAGATGGTGCGGGCTGATGTTACCGAAGGGACGCAGTATGCTCGTGAAGAGCGCTATAATTTGGCTGCTTTCTCACTATCAGTGACAAACAAAGAGGGCTTATACTTATTGACTGATTAGAGCAAGTGCCAGAGGATCTTTATGGGTTCACCGTTACTTTCTCAATACCGTTACTACAAACTGACTGTTGACGACTGGTCACCGCAATATGGGTTGACACAGTGCATATGGCCTAGGAGACGGTGCCCTGTTGGCACCTGAAGTAAGCATGACATGCTGAATAGGCAACCTCTTGAAAGGCGAGATGCTGCTCAGTTGGCAGGTTCTCTGTATTAGGAGGAAACAGACTCATGCTATCATATGCTGGTTGACCAAGTTGCGCGGTTGCGCATGTTGAACTGTTCGTGTGATGTGCTACTCCAATGTACTGCCGAACCATGGGGGCTATTAAGTCTACTCTGGTTTTCGCGGCCTAGTCATGGGCCACAGTATTTCAGGAGCTCAGCGCCCTACACGACCACTCCTCACAATGAGGTCATGCTTCACTGGTATTGCTTCTGTGTAAATGAACAATGTCTAGCACGCCTATAATCTCGTGGAATGTCCAGGGAGTAAATGATCCACTGAAGAGGACCATGATTTCTGCCTGTATAGGCAAATTCCAGCCTGCTATTATTGGTCTACAAGAGACACACCTTTTGGGGGATAATGTTGGTTACTTGCGGTATGCATGGGTTGGCAGGGCGTACCATTCCACTCACTCCGCATACTCGCGTGGGGTCAGCATAATGATACATAGAGCCCTGGTATTTCAGGTGCTGGACTCTTTGATAGATGCCATGGGGAGATATGTATTTCTATACTGTAAGCTACATAATGTGACCCTGCTATTGGCATTTGTCTATATCCCACCCCCCTTCTCTAGAGAAGTATTACAAATGTTGTTGCAAAATATGTCTAATAAGCCAGATGTACCGGTATTAATTTTGGGTGATTTCAACTGTTACCTTGATCCGAAGCTAGACAAACATCCCCCTACTTGCCCCCCCGGGGGCAGTAGAGGCACGTCACTAAGCCGACTCATTGAGGAGGTAGGATGGACTGATATGTGGCGCACCCGGAACCCGGGGGTCACTCAGTTCTCGTGCTTCTCCAAGACACAGGGCTCCCTGTCACGCATTGACCTATGTATAGGGTCCTTACAAATGTTAAACTATACTGAGAAAGTGGAGTACTTTCCCAGAGGGGTGTCAGATCATTCACTGCTGGCGATATGTTTGGTTACTAGGCCCCCTGGGTCCCTTCCCAGGGCCCCATGGAGACTAAATGCCTTCTGGCTCAAACGGTTTACCTCCCCGAACCGAATAGCTGAGCAGATGGAGAATTTCTTTAAATTCCATGACCAATATGATGGTCCCCTTCAGAGGTGGGAAGCCTTTAAGGCATACCTCAGGGGGGTGTTCATCAACGAAATACAAATAATAAAGCATAACTCCTCGGCCTTGTTGGAACAGGTGGGTGATCTGGTAAGACAACTAGAGCTTAAATATGTCACAGACCCGTCGGACTTTGCATGAGAGGCATGGATGGCGGCCCAGGATTCCCTGGACCGCTTGAGATCCTCCGCTGTCGTGCGAAAAAAAGATTTTTTACTAAACAGGCGTTTTATGAAGAGGGGGAGAAAACTGGCCGTCTGCTTGCTAAGATCGCAAGATCACAACAAGCGTCTCCGGCTATTGGGGCCATACGCACTGATTCGGGGCGTGTGGTAAACAATACAGAGGATATCATATCCTAGCTGGCATCCTTCTATGAAGACTTGTATAAGTCACGGGATAACTACTTGGATGAGGAACTTGAAAACTACCTGTTAGGTATTGATATACCCATGTTATCTGTGACGGATAGAAACAAATTAAATAGCCCTTTGACGGTGGAGGAGCTGCAGCTGGCGGCCGGCTCCTTTCCGAATTGTAAGGCACCCGGGGAAGATGGTCTGCCCATGGAAGTATTTACTTCTTTTGGTGACCTAATGCTACCCAAATTGTTAGAGGTATTTAATGCCACGCTTCAAAAGGGGGAGCTCCCAATGACTAAGGCCAATGTGATATTACTACTCAAACCTGGAAAGGATCCGGTTGACCCCGGGTCATACAGGCCCATATCGCTCCTTCAGAGTGACATTAAAATCCTGGCTAAGGTCCTGGCATTCAGGGTCAATGGGATCATAGCATCCATTATCCACCGAGATCAGGCGAGGTTAATGCCGCAAAAGTCAACAGCCACAAACCTGCGGAGACTATTCCTGAACATGCATCTGCAGGCTGACAGTGGGGGGCAGAGGGCCTTGCTGTCCCTTGATGCCAACAAGGCTTTTGACAGTATTAGCTGGAGATACCTGTGGGCAACACTAGCTAGATTTGGCTTTGGTGACTGCTTTATCGCCTGGGTCAGACTTCTGTACACAACCCTCCGGGCCAGCATTAGGGTCGCAGACAGAATGTCACAGCCCTTCGCTGTGGGCAGGGGTACAAGGCAGGGGTGTCCCCTGTCTCCTCTGCTCTTTGCGATTGCTATAGAACCCTTGGCAGCAATGGTGAGAAACAACCCGAGAATCAAGGGGTTTGAGTATGGGGACATCCGGGAAAAAATCATGCTTTATGCGGATGACATGATGCTCTTCCTGGGAGACACGGGGGATTCCTTGCAGGGTGCCATGGCCACGATCACCGTATTCGGAAGGTACTCAGGCTTAACCATTAATTGGTCTAAGTCCGCCCTGATGATGCTGGATAATGGGACCACTCAGCTATCAGCGGAGTCAGGTCACATTCCGGTGGTTAGACAGTTCAAATACCTGGGTGTCCAGATCTCCCCAATGTTGAGGGACTATTGCCCCTTAAATATCTACCCCTTGCTGTCACGCTTTAGGGACAAGATTGCCACTTGGAACAACTTGAAACTTTCACTGGCTGGCAAGGTAAATTTAATAAAAATGATCCTAATGCCCCAGCTTCTATACTTTTTGCACAACTCCCCTGTGATGCTGCATTTAAAAATATTTAGGGTGGTGAATACGCTATTCAGGCAACTACTTTGGAACCGTGGCTCCTCCAGAATTAAACTGGAGCATTTACAGTACCCTAAAGAGGGGGGGCTTAGCTCTACCTAACCCATGGCTATACTACATAGCTGCCCAGCTACAACAGCTGACGGGTGACATGACGCAAAATCCAAAAGGCTCATCGGCCAGATTAATGTTACATGCCACGGGGGCGGAGACTGTACCGAGGGGATTGGAGGCCCAGAGGTTTCACAAGTCCAATAAACACACACCTACTCTTACCTTGGTTCAAAAAATATGGAACAAGGGGAGGCAGATGCAGGGAGTAACCGGGTTCACTGCTTACAGCCCAATTTGGGATACTATATCCTATGTTGAGCTGGCAAAGCTACAACAGGGGCAGCGGTGGTGGGCTTATGGGATAACAATGCTATCGCACATTTTCTACAATGGCAAGCTAGCACCATTCAACGACCTGCAGATTAGATTTGGGCTCCCTGCCAGTATGTGGTACCCCTATATACAACTCCAGGATGCAGTAAGGGCGCAGGACAAGGCCATGAATTGGGACATGTCGCTCACTCCTATTTTTCAACTACTTTGTGATACTGCTGAGACTAAGGGAATTATATCGCAATGCTATCAAATGTTACTGTCCAAGTATTTGCAGACATACCCGATTAAGGCACTAGCCATGTGGGAGAGAGATTTAGGACCTATTGAGGGGGACCAATGGGAGGAGGAGCTGCAGAATGTATCTACATGCTCCTTGAACGTGGCACAAAGGGTGTCTCAACTCTACATACTATTGAGAGTCCATTATACTCCTAAGAAACTATTTAGAATGGGTAGGGTACCGGACCCCCTGTGTGGCAGATGCCAGCTACACACCGGGGATCGGATTCATCTGCTGTGGCGGTGTCCAAAACTTCACCAGTACTAGAGAGAAGTGTTGTAACTGATTAATAGGGTGTTTCAAACTCGAACCAAAACACTGTATACTGGGAATCCTGGAAGAAATCATACCTGATGAGTTAAGTAGAGTGGCCATATCTAGGGCTCTATTTCAGGCTAGGAAATAAATTTTAATAAACTGGAAGTCTGTGGCTCCACCGAGCATAAGTGCATGGGTATCACATGTGGGTAACACCTTAATAATGGAAAAATATATATATCAGCACAGAGGTAATGTGAATAAATTTGAACGTCTATGGGCACCCTGGCTGGATACCCCCGGACTGAGTCCCAAAGAATTAGTAATGACTAGACTGTTATAAATTGCTGTTTTTTAAAACAAAAAAAGGAGACGGAAATTTATTTTCTTTTTCTTTCTCTCCCCTGTAAGGTATACCGTAATATGATACACATTGAGAGTGGGAGGGAGTGGTCAAGGGATATGGGACTGTACTGCAAAGTGTAATATGATGATGTCCCCATAAATGTTGCAAAGCTACTGAAAATGTAATGTTGTCATGTCCGTACATTGGAGTATGTATACTTTTTTTTCAATAAAAGCTTTCTTGATTTAAAAAAAAGAAACGTATTTGGTTCCCTGCTAGGGGAATACATGTTTGGGAATGTACATTCCATATTGAATAATCTCCCTTTAATAAACAGGAACCTTCCCCAGGGTCTGCCAGCTGCTCCTTTAATACAAACACAGAGCTCTATCAAATCCAATTGCTACTCCCTGAAAGTGGCTGGAGGTTGAGTCACCATAAAACCATGTTGGGAAAAGATAAGAGGTTAATCTATACCCTGAAGTATGTATAATATGTGTCTCTTGTAAGCATATCACATTTGCCAGGTAATGCTGTAGTTCTTTATTTACCTTATACCTTTTACTGGAGGTGTTGAGACCCCTGACATTGTAGGTCACTAAACTGGAGCCATAGTGCAACAGAGGAACAGCAGGCATGGCCTTGTTCAGTATATGGATCTGGCAGCACCCCTCAGGGTGCCACCTCCTGTCCATACCTTCCAGGGGGCAACCACTCCTCACACTTCTGACTACCAAAGTGGCTAGGTCCTCCAGCCCTCCAATCCCTCCCTCACTATCCCGCTGCCCCATTAGCCTTTTTCCACTTCACTTTTAATTTTTCTGTCTTAAACTTGAACCATCCCTTAAAATAGAAGACCCCTCTTTAACCATCACCTATTAATGGAGAAGAAAAATATTTTTTTTGGTCCATATTGACAATAGCTTTATGAAGTTGCTGCAGATTTGTAGGCTGCATATCCATGATGTGAATCTCCCGTTCCACCAGATCCCAAAGGTGCTCAATTGGATTAAGATCTGGTAACTGTGGAGGCCATTGAGGTACAGTGAACTCACTTTCAAGAAACCAGTGTGAGATGATTTGAGCTTTGTGACATGGTACATTATCCTGCTGGAAGTAGCCATCAAAAGATGGGTACACTGTAGTCATAAAGGGATGGACATGGACAGCAACAATACTCTGGTAGGCCCTGTTATTAAATGATGTTCAGTTAGTATTAAGGGGCCCAAAATGTGCCAAGAAAACATCCCCCACACCATTACACCACCACCACCAGCCTGAACGATTGATACAAGGCAGGTTGGATCCATGCTTTCATGTTGTTTACGCCAAATTCTGACCCTACCATCTGAATGTCACAGCTGAAATTAAGACTCATCAGACCATGCAATGTTTTTCCAATCTTCTATTGTCCAATTTTGGTGAGCCTGTGCAAATTGTAACCTCAGTTTCCTGTTCTTAGCTGACAGGAGTGGCACCCGGTGTGGACTTCTGCTGCTGTAGCCCATCTGCTTCAAGGTTCGAAATGTTGTGCTGGGATGGTATTCTGCATACCATGGTTGTAACAAGTGGTTATTTGAGTTACTGTTACCTTTCTATCATCTGGAACCAGCCTACCTATTCTCCTCTGACCTCTGACATCAACAAGGCATTTTCCTCCACACTGCCGCACACTGGATATTTTCTCTTTTTCTGACCATTCTTTGTAAACCCTAGAGATGGTTGTGCATGAAATGCTCACATCAGCCTGTTAGGCACCAACAACCATGCCACATTCAAAGTCACTTAGTCCATAGGGTTCAATATTGAGTTTGTCCTCCCATTGCAGCTATAACAGCTTCAACTCTTCCGGGAATGCCGTCTACAAGGTTTAGGAGTGTGTCTATGGGAATGTTTGACCATTCTTCCAGAATCGCATTTGTGAGGTCAGGCGCTGATGTTGGACGAGAAGGCCTGGCTTGCAGTCTCCGCTCTAATTCATCCCAAAGGTGTTCTATCGGGTTGAGGTCAGGACTCTGTGCAGGCCAGTCAAGTTCCTTCACCCCAAACTCGCTCATCCATGTCTTTATAGACCTTGCTTTGTGCACTGGTCGAAGTCATTTGGTTAAGGGGGATTACGGTGTGGGGTTGTTTATCAGAGGTTGGGCTTGGCCCCCTAGTTCCAGTGAAGGGAACTCTTAAGATGGAACAGTTTGGGGGTGGCTCCTTCCTTTTCCAACATGACTGCGCACCAGTGCAAAAAGCAAGGTCTATAAAGACATGGATGAGTGAGTTTGGGGTGGAGGAACTTGAGTGGCTTGCAAAAAGTCCTGATCTCAACTTGATAGAATACCTATGGGATGCATTCGAGTGGAGACTGCAAGCCAGGCCTTCTAATCCAACATCAGTGCCTGACCTCACAAATGTGATTCTGGAAGAATGGTCAAACCTTCCCATAGACACACTCCTAAACCTTGTTGACAGCTTCCCAAAAGAGTTGAAGCTGTTATAGCTGCAAGGGATGGACCAACTCAATACTTGAACCCTATGGACTAAGACTGGAATGCCAGTAATGCTCATGTGTGTGTAAAGGCAGGTGTCCCAATACTTTTGGTAATATAGTGTGTGTGTGTGTGTGCGTGTGTATATATATATATAGTATATACTGTATATCAAAGAAGAAGGATAAAATCTCCAATATGCAAATTCCTTTTACATCAAAGTGTTATCACTTTGAAGTAAAAAGAATTTGCACATTGGAGATTATATCCTTCTTCTTTGATATATTTATTGGTGGATGATTGGGAGCCCACTGGAGGAGAAGGGACTCTGATATCTATCTATCTCCATTGATAATGAATACATTAGTTACAGACGCTTATTGCAGTTTCCAAGATGTCAAGCTAATATTAAAGGAAGTCTATAACATAAAATGGAGTGGGAGCAACATGTCAAAGTTGTATGTAACATACAGTAAGTTTTATAAGATATGAAAAGTAAAAACTTCCTGGTTCCTCTTGTTTACTTCCAGCTGCTATCATTCTTAAAGTGCATCATGTACTCATGTGGCCACGCCCCCTGATGATGCCTATTGAGAATGAAACTCCAATTGGGGAGTTGGGTCATGTGACACTGCCGAGCGGTCCTTGTTCTGTGTAGTGGCCGGAGACACATCGCACAGATCCACAGACACTGATACATTGCTTTGTCATGCTGCTATGCTTGTGAGTACCCTGACATATTTTTAATAAACTAAGTTCAATTATTCATACTTGCTGCACAATGAGGTATGTTTCCATGCTATTATATGTAACATACTGCGGATGACAGGTCCAGAGAGGTTGTCATATAAAGTCATTGGAGGAAGTGTCTCTACCTGTTACGCATATCCTGGTTGGTGGATTGTTACCAACAAAGCTTCTATGACCATCTTCTCATGAATCATAGTCCCACAGTTGGAGTAAGAGGCTTGTGTGAACCCCCTCCTTCCTGGTGATGGACGCTACTACTGCACTGTCCTGGATTTATTCACTAAAATATAGCCTGTGGACTGTGTGTTTTCTGTATTGATCTTCAGCACAGATCCCAGAAACATTTCTTGCACATGCACCTGTGGACTTTTAATATGTTGTTTCCTTAGTGCATGCTATATTTTATCTTTTATACATATTAAGCACTGTATTTCTATATTTCAAAGTTGTATAAGATGGTACAATTCATTTATCTAATAACAAACATTCCACTCTAAATCCTTTGGCCAATCTATAAGTGTTAACCCCACACCATTAGGAGACTAATTAGCCAGCTTCTAATCTCTAGTTGTGCAGCGCATATAAAACTGCTGGAATCCAACTACTCTGTGAATTTTCAACTGATTTTCTTGAATGGTAGAATGCTAATGCAGAGAGTTACCTGTAAATAACTGTTATGGTCAGTAAAGTTTATAGCAGGCACAGTGTATTTGCATAAAGAGAAAGAATAATACACTCTAGGAGTTAATAAAAATTGTTGAACAAATGGTGACATTGTAATAGTAATAATAAATATTTCTCAAACTCACTAAAACAGATACATTGTCTGTCTATCTATCTATCTATCTATCTATCTATCTATCTATCTATCTATCTATCTATCTATCTATCTATCTATCTATCTATCTAATGTAATATTTCTAGTACTGTTTAGCACTCCCAATATTCATTCAGAGTGATTGCTCTCTCAACCATGTTTCTATCTTCATCCCCATGCATTGTATTAGCCACTTCACTGTCCTTTAAAAGCAATATGAAAGCAGCATGGCAGCTCTTGACAAAACTGCTTCCCCTCACGCTGGGTGAAGCAGCACTTAGAAAAATCATTAAGTATTGTATACTGCCAGATGACCACTGGTGATGGCGATTTAGCAACAAATAGCATTGTAGTTACCTTATGTGGGCATTTTAATGTCAAAAGTAATGTCTGGTCAAATTGTAGGCTCAATGTATATAACGAAGTTGATACCTTTAGGGACATTTTTCTTACAACCCTCCTTTCACATAATGGTATCCCTTCTTTATGGCAGTACAATATATTTATCATGATAGATTAGCTGTTGGGGCAAAGCGTTACTCCAAATGTAGAAACTGCAGAATATCTTTATTTTGAGAAGCAGTATGTGATATAACACAGTGCAAAAACTGTTAAGAGGCTATTTTTATGTGTACTAGTGACAGAATGGGTTACAGTTTCTTACTCATAGCAGTATGAAATCACTTCAGATGTGTTCATAGTGTGGGGTCAGCTGTGCTATGCCTATCTCTACCTTTGTTTGGAGCACTACTTACACTGCCTCATAATACGTTATAAGTAGAGTTGAGCGAACCTCTGGAAGTTCGGGTTCTGCTGGTCCGGCCGAACTTCGGGACAAAGTCCGGGTCCGGGTTCGGACGGAACCCGAACGATCGCACGGACAACGAACCCCATTGAAATCAATGGGGACCCGAACTTTTCGGCACAAAAATGGCTGTAACAAAGTCCTGGAAAGCCCTAGAGGGCTGCAAAAGGAAGTAAAATGGGGGTAAGGGTAGGGCAACTACAAAAAAAATGGGGACAGGGAAATAACTTTAAATATTTAAAAAAAAATAAAAACATAAAAAAAGCAAAAATGGAGGTGAATGTGGATCATCTTCAAACTGTGTCTGAAAAGTATTAATTAATGGTAGAAGCCATATAACTGTTCTAAAATCATCTTCAAACTAGGGCAAGTGCCCTACAAATAAATGGGGATAGGGAAAATAAATTAAAATCAAATAAAAAAATGGGAAGGGGGGTGGATGTGAAGTAGGAGCCTAGAGGTTGACTAGGCCGTGACCGTGGCAGTGTAGGTGGAAGTGGCGGTGGTAGAGGAGTAGGAGGAGGTAGCCAACATGGTTTTTTTTTTTGTATTGAGGCCTATTCAAAAAAATAAGTATATGAATGGCTGTGTGAGTCCGGTCTAAATGTTTATTCTGCACAAGGTACAGACAAGTCTTGTGGGATCCATGCCTGATTCATTTTAATAAGTGGAGGTAAAAACGAAAAAAATACAAAAATAAAAAAAAATTTATAAATTTCAATAAAGGGACAGGGGTAAAAAAAACATCAACGGGATGGGAAT
>BLSH010128472.1:11936-28196 GCA_018402905.1 Glandirana rugosa | reverse complement strand
TCCTCAGGAAGGATGTCCAGGTATTGGAAAGGGTTCAGAGAAGAGCCACAAAGCTAATTAAGGGATTGGAAGACCTTAGTTATGGGGAAAGATTACAAGCACTGAACTTATTCTCTCTGGAGAAGAGGCGCTTGAGAGGGGATATGATTTTAATGTACAAATATTGTACTGGTGACCCCGCTATAAGGACAAAACTATTCAGTGCAAGGGAGTACACAAAGACACGCGGCCATTCACTAAGAATAGAGGAAAGGAGGTTTAACCTTAAAATGCGTAGAGGTTTCTTTACGGTAAGAGCAGTGAGAATGTGGAATTCTCTTCCACAAGCAGTGGTCTCTGCCAGTAGTGTAGATACATTCAAAAAACTACTAGATGCACACCTAAGGGACCAAAGCATTGAGGGATATACAATGTAATACTGACATGAAAGCACACACATGGGTTGAACTTGATGGACTCGAGTCTTTTTTCAACCTCACTAACTATGTAACTATGTAACTATATGTAACCACGGTTTGAGAAACCCTGGTGTAGAATATCAGTTTAGTGTGAATCTAGGGATACTTCAGTCAGTATGAGTGTAGTGACCATCATTTATCTTTACATTAGTGTGAATCTAGGGTTTGTTCAGTCAGTGTGAGTGTAGTGTGACCACCACTCATCTTTACATTAGTGTGAATCTAGCGACAATTCAGTTAGTGTGAGTGTAGTGACCATTTAACACAGTATATTTCAATGCGTTACTGCAAGTTTAATGCCATATATTTCAGTGCGTTACTGCAAGTTTAATGCCCTATATTTCAGTGTGTTACCTTCCATTTAAGGTGTTGTAGAAATTTAGGATATGTTTATTATGTATTGTCACAGGGTCTCCCATTGTCGGTTTACCGGTATTCACTGTGTACAGCGATTATGGCTTTAACCGATATTGCGGACAGGCCACTTACAATGGAAACCTTCCATTATTTGGTAAACACACGCTACCCGCAGATCATCCCGGCCAGCAGGCGCCCTGAGCGGTTAACGCTGGAGCAAACGCCGGTCCGGATCTTTGCGGTGCGATGCACATTCCGTGGCGCGGGTGTATTACCGTCAATCGGGGGCCCCTGTATTATGTACAGATTGATCTGCTTGGCGGCGATGTACTTGCGGTATGGAATCCGTATTGCCTTTTATGTAAGGATAATGATCTGTAAGCTTTCTGTCGCATCTGATCAATGTGGCAGAAATCTACAGCTATATTCCTTTGTGCAAAATGTACCCTTTAATGGAACAGTAGTATAATCACTATGAGATATAGTACATAGAGCTGTATTTGATAGTGATTGGTTGTAATGGCAGTTCGGGCTTTGCATGCATGGCGTTTTGTTTGGAGGGCCTCTGTGAGTTAACGCATTGGTTTCAATGGAAGCCATATTTCCACATGGCTTTCATTGTTATCTGGAGTCTGTGATCTCCACCCACCCAAAGGCTGTTGCTCATTCAGGCCGGCCATTCCGCATGCATGCAAACCTCTTCTATTGTATCGTTTGAATATAAACAAGTGTGTCATTGGTTGTTGTTTTGTATTGAGCTCATGTCATGTGACTGTGCCTTGGAGGCTGATTGTGAAGCCATCAAGTCCTTTTTTTATCCCTGATTCAACCCTATAAATTAACCACTTACCAACCGGAAGGTTTTCCAGCTTTAGGACCAGAGCACTTTTTGCAATTCGGCACTGCGTTGCTTTAACTGACAATTGCGCGGTCATGCGACGTTGCACCCAAACAAAATTTGCGTCCTTTTTTTCCCACAGATAGAGCTTTCTTTTGGTGGTATTTGATCGCCTCTGCGTCATTTTTCTAATCGCCGCTATAAACAAAAGAAGAGCGACCATTTTGCAAAAAAAAACAAATTTCTTACTTTTTGCTAAAATTCAAATCCAAAAAAAAAAAAATATAAAAAAACATTTTTTTTCACTGGTTTTGGGCGATTTATATAATTCCTCATATTTGTGATAAAAAAAATTGCAATCGGCGTTTATTGATTGGTTTGCACAAAAGTGGCCATGTTTACGGATGATGAGAATTAATTTCTGGGTTTTTTTTTCATTTTTTACTAGTAATGGCGGCGATCTGCGATTTTTAGCAGTAATGCGATATTTCAGCGGACATGTCGGACATTTTTGACACTTTTTTGGGACCAATGACAATGAAATTTAAATGTTCACTGATTACTGTATAAATGTCATTGGCAGTGAAGGGGTTAACCTGATAGGCAGGACTGTTTTTTGAGCTTGCAATGTGAGAACAGCGATTGGGTCTGTCTTACTTGCTTTAACACGAGTGCACTCAAATGCATTATGCAAAAGAGCTGAAAAGTGTGCTTATTAGTGCAGGCAAAATATAATGCACACAAGGTATTATAATTGCCCCCACAAACGCAGCATAGTTCAATGGGTTACTGCAAGTTTAATGCCGTATATTTCAGTACGTTATGTGTCATTTAACGCAGTTTATTTCTGTGCGTTAGTGCACGTCTAACACAGTATATTTCAGTGCCTTACTGCATGGTTAACGCCGTATATTTCAGTGCATTACTGTAAATTTAATGCCATATGTTTCAGTGTGTTAACTTCCGTTCAATGCAGTATAGTTCAGTGAGTTACTGCAAGTTTTACGCCATATATTTCAGTGTGTTACATACCATTTAACGCAGTTTATTTCTGTGCATTAGTGCACGCTTAACGCCGTATATTTCAGTGTGTTAACTTCCATTTAACGCAGTATAGTTCAGTGCGTTACTGCAAATTTAACGCCATATATTTCAATGCGTTACCTTCCATATAACACAGTATAGTTCAGTGCATCACTGCAAGTTTAATGCCATATATTTCAGTGCGTTACTGCAAGTATAATGACTTATATTTGTCAGGGCTGGACTCAGCTCTCCCTTCTTAGAGCAAGCTGCTCAGATGAGCGTTAATTGCCAGTCTCAGCTTCCGCTCTGTCTCACCTGACGACTATATCCTTCCTTGTTAAGCCAGCTCTGCTGCTAAATAAACTGCCTGGATCAGATCGCAAATGACTTTGACTTGATCAACATCTCTGGAGAAATCTCTGCTGTGTTTTCCTGTGAAAGACTTTGCCTGTTTGACGTTCCCTTCTGGTTCCTGGATTCAAGACCCTGCTTGGTTGACTCTCCTCCTGGCTCCTGACCCTGCATGCCGTTTGTTTGACCACACTGATATCCGGACTCCTGTTTCACTGGCTTGCTCTGACTATCCGCTCTGATTACCAAACACTGGCTATGTTTTTACCACGTTTACTCTGTTTATGTCATTTTACCTTTTTATTAAAAAGTGTGATTTTACTGCACTTCTGTCTTGGTCTGATTCGTGGTTCCTGATAGTAGGCGAAGGCCATGAATTCAGAAGATGCAGACAATCCACTTGCTGGTAATATTTTTTCCAGATTGGATGAGCAGGATCATCGCATGGATCAGTTTGCCATAGCGTTACAGACGCTCTGGAATCATACTGCTCACCTGGTTCCTCCTACGGTGGCCGTTCTGGCACAACCTGTGTTGCAGGCCGCTCCTGCTGATGCTCAAGTCTCTGTGCAGGCACCCACCTCAAATATTACCTCTATAAGGGGTATGTCTGGTTCCGCTCGGCTTCCCCAGTGATTTGGGGGTGATCCAGTTCATTGTGGAGGGTTTCTCAACCAGGTTGGGATATACTTTGAGATGCTGCCCCAGGCGCTTCCCCCGAACAGAAGCAAAGTAGGCTTTGTGCTTTCTTTGATTTCTGGCAGAGCCTTGGCCTGGGCAAACCCTCTATGGGAGATGCAAAAACCTGTTGTCCAGGGTTACCCAGAGTTTGTGGCTTCCTTTAAAAGTGTATTTGACGTCCCCGCACGCTCCACTACCACTGCCAAAAGCCTCATCTCCATCAAGCAGGGTACAAGTTGCCAATTACGCCATTGAATTCCATACTCTGGAAGCAGAGGTTGCATGGAACAATGAGGCTCTCCTGGCTGCTTTTTCTCATGGTATCTCGGATAACAAAGATGAGATAGCAGCCCGAGACATTCCTACTGAGCTGGAGAGGTTGATCACGTTTGCTATTCTCATTGTTTCCAGACTCCGAGAGGGACCTTCCTTTAAGGAGCACTTGCGGAAGCCTCCAGTATGTTTGGCTCTGAGCTTTGTAGTCCCACCCGTCTCTCCCTCACCTCCCATACCTCCTAGTTCTGAGCCTCTCAGTGAAGTAGAACCCATGCAGTTGGGCTTCACACATCTCTCTGTGGATCAGAGAGCCTTTAGGAGGAGGGAGAGATTGTGCCTTTATTGTAGCCAGGCAAGTCACTTTTTGAAGTCTTGTCCTACCCGTCCGGGAAACGCCTGCACCTGAGGTCCTTTAGGGGACAGACCTTAGGTGACGTTGTTACGTCCCCTGGTTCCGGTTACCCTTTCTTGGTCTGAGTCGTCCATCGAGATACAGGCTCTAATAGACTCTGGGGCTGCAGGCCTGTTCATAGATAGTGCCTTTGTGTCTAAGCACTCCCTTCCACTGCAGCTTTGGGCTACTCCACTTGCCATTGAGGCTATTAATGGGAGACCTCTACAGCCTGCCCAGGTGACTCATGAGAATGCTCCGTTGACCATGGCCGTAGGGGCTCTTCACCGTGAGATAATCCAATTCCAAGTCATTTCCTCTCCTCATTTTCCGCTGGTTATTGGTTATCCTTGGTTACCAGAGGTACAACCCTATTTTGATTGGTTTTGTGCTGAGGTTCTTTCTTGGTCGCCACAATGCAGTAAGGCGTGTTTTCAGAAAGTGGCTAAGGTCTTGTGTACCTCTTCACTCTTCTCCCTGCCGGAGGAATACCACGGATTTAGCGATGTCTTAGATGAAAGGTCAAGCCGGTAGTTTGCCTCCACACCGGTCGTATGATTGTGCAATTGACCTTCAACCTGGTGCAATACCCCCTCATGGCCGGGTTTACCCTTTGTCTGTCTCGGAGGATAAAGCTATGGAGGAGTATGTCGCAGATGCACTTTCTAGAGGGTTCATCCACAAATCCTCATCTCCTGCTGGTGCTGGCTTCTTCCTTGTGAAAAAGAAGTGTGGCGAACTGAGACCTTGTATCGATTATATGGGTCTCAATTGCTTCACGATTAAGAATGCTTATCCGATTCCATTGATTACGGAGTTATTTGACCACCTCAAGGGAGCAACGGTTTTCATGAAGCTTAAAGTGGATGTAAACCCCCAAAAAAATGTAATTAATAATTCTGCCTGGTAGAGTATAGCATGTCATATCATCTGTGCCCAGTCTTGCCACAAAGAGTTAATCCAACTGTGAGTAATGAGCTTATCTTTTTTCAGGAAGAGAAAGTCCGACTAACAGGGAAATACACAGTCGATCTGCCCCTTGCTCTGTGAGTGACAAGAAATGTATCTCCTTCACACAGCAGAGAAAGTTTTACACGCACCCCTCCCTCCCTCCTCAATGTCTCAGTATAGAGGTGGATGGGGAGGCTTGTGACATCACAACTCCACCCACCAAACTCCAGCAAACACAGACACTCTCTGATTTCAGAGTTTTACAGAGCTGCTAGTGCTTACAGGAAGGACATTTGAAAGGTAGGAATAGATGCAGGAGGCTTGCATGTATATACACATTAATACTGTGCCATTAGTTTATACTGGTTGGGTGGTGGGTTTACATCCACTTTAATCTGAGAGGGGCATACAATCTCATGAGGATCAAGGAAGGCGATGAGTGGAAAACTGTGTTTAATACCAGGCCAATACGAATACCTCATAATGCTGTTTGGCCTTTGCAACGCTCCGGCAGTTTTTCAGGAGTTCATCAAGGATGTCCTCCGAGATATGTTGCAGAAATATGTGGTGGTTTATCTCAACAATATCCTCATATATTCCAGGACCCTAGAGAGCTACCACACAGATGTCTGCCGTGTGCTTCAGAGGCTGAGAGATAATAACCTGTATTGTAAATTGGAGAAGTGCGAAATCCATCATGAACAGGTTAAATTCCTGAGTTATGCCATTTCCACTGCTGGTTTTTCAATGGACGCAGAGAAGCTATCAGCAGTTCTATAGTGGCCCTGACCCATGGGTTTACATCCAGAACAACGTTTTCTTGGCTTTGCCAATTATTATCGGAAGTTTATTTGTAAATTTTCGTCTCTGGTCAAGCCCCTGACTGATATGGCCAAAAAGATTGGTAACCCATAGAATTAAGACCTTTGAAAGCCTCAAGGCTGCCTTTGTTTCTGCTCCTGTGTTGGCACATCCAGATACTATGTTACCCTTCATCCTTGAGGTTGATGCATCCAAGACTGGAGTTGGTGCCCTTCTGTCCCAACGTCCCACCTCTGAGAGCGCTATGCATCCTTGTGGCTACTTTTCCAAGAAGTTGTCTCCTGCAGAGTGCAATTACGAAATTGGGGACAGAGAGTTGTTAGCGATCATTTTAGCCCTTAAAAGAATGGAGGCATCTCCTCGAGGGTACCACTGATCCGGTTCTCATTTTGACTGACCACAAGAATCTCACATTCTTGTCTGAGGCTAAATGCTTCTCACCCAGGAGGGCGCAATGGGCTTTCTTCTTGTCAAACTTCAATTAAATAGTCTCATTCTTACCCGGTACTAAGAATGAAAGAGCCGATACATTGTCGTGACAGTTTTCCTCCGCTTCCAAGATGGAGTCGGTTCCTGTTCCTGTAATACCTCCTGATCGTGTTCTGGCTACGATTCCGCTGCTTTGTCCCGGAGACTCTCTGTACTGCTGTGCTCCAGACTTAATATTCTCCCAAGACTGCTGGTCACCCAGGGAAGAATCAACTCATATGGGCTATTTCCCAACAGTTCTGGTAGCCTAGTCTCCATGCTGATGTAGCCACCTTTGTAGCCTGTTCCGTGTGTGCTCATAACAAAACACCACAACATCTTCCAGTAGGTCTTCTAAAACCCATACCCAATGGAGAGCGGCCTTGGACCCACCTGTCTATGGATTTTATTGTGGAGTTACCTAACTCTCAAGCTAATACAGGTATCCTTATGGTGGTTGACTGATTCTCAAAGATGTCACATTGTATTCCACTTAAGAAGTTACCCACGTCCAAGGAACAGGCATTCATTTTTGCTCAGATCTTTTGCTTACATGGGCTTCCCAAGGTGATTGTCTCGGACAGGGGTATCCAGTTTGTGTCCAGATTTTGGGGAGCCTTTGTGCACAGTTGGGAACTCAGCTTTCCTTACCTTCATATCTGCGTATAACACGCAGTACAATGGGGCCGCAGAATGAGCCAACCAGTCCTTGGAACAGTTTTTTCATTGCTATATTTCTGACCACCCTAACAACTGGTCTGACCTGTTACCTTGGGCAGAGTTTGCTCACAATAGTGCCATCAATACTGCTTCCCGATTGTCTCCATTTATGGCGAATTATGGTTTCCAACCAGCCATGTTGCCTGACTCATTTGTTCCTCAGAGAATTCCTGCATTGAAGGAGCATTCTTGGGTACAGGTTAAGGAGTCTTTGCAACGTGCCAATTATAGGTACAGACGCCTACCTGCACCTTTTTACCAAGTTGGGTAAAGGGTCTGGCTGTCTTCTCGCAACCTCCGACTCCGTGTTCCCTCACTGAAACTGGCACCACGGTTTACTGCGCCTTTTCGTATTCTCCGCAACCCAGTGGTTTACGCGTTAGACCTGCCTTATAATATGCAAACTTCTAATGTATTCCATGTCTCCTTGTTAAAACCTTTGGTATGCAACTGCCTCACCACCTCGGTACCACTTCCTCATCCTGTTCAGGTTAAGAACCAAGAGGAGTATGAAATACAATCTATCACCGACTCCTGTAGGTTCCATGTACCTGGTTCATTGGAAAGGGTACGGTCCGGAAGAGCGGTCCTGGGTCTCATCCTTGGACGGACATGTGCCTGTCCTCCTCCGTGCTTTCCATAGACCTTTTCCCCTCAAACCTGGTGGCCCCCCTAGGTGGGGGGGGGTCGTTGAGGAGGGGGTACTGTCAGGGCTGTGCTCAGCTCTCCCTTCTCAGAGCAAGCTGCTCAGCTGAGTGTTAATTGCCAGTCTCAGCTTCCACTCTGTCTCATCTGATGACTATATCCTGCCTCATTAAGCCAGCTCTGCTGCTATATAAACTGCCTGGATCAGATCGCTGATGCCTTCGCCTTGGTCAACATCTGTGGCGAAATCTCTGCTGTGTTTTCCTGTGAAAGACTGCCTGCTTGACGTTCCCTTCTGGTTCCTGGATTTAAGACCCTGCTTGACTGACTCTCCTCCTAGCTCCTGACCCTGATCTCTGGACTCCTGTTTCACTGGCTTGCTCTGACTATCCACTCTGATTATCGAACCCTGGCTATGTTTTGACCACATTTACTCTGTTTATGTAATTTTACCCTTTTATTAAAGAGTGTGATTTTACTGCACTTCTGTCTTGATCTGATTCATGGTTCCTGATTGTCAGGAACTGGTGTGACCAGAAATGTGTGAACTGCACAGAGAATACCAGACACAACGTAAAGTGAATAAAGTGATTTATTAAGGATATAAGTAAAATGGTGATCCAAACGCACATCTAATATAATAAACAGTGTAAACAACCACAGCAACAGAAATAATGAAAACTACTAAAACAGGTATAGGGAAATAAAAAAACAGAGTCCAGTCGCCCACAGTCTCTGCTCAGCGCTTAAGGACTGCACTGTCCACACCTATCAGATAGCTGCTGCTAAAACATAAATCATATAGATAGCAAACACTTTAAACTATAGTATTTGTAGCAGCGCTTTAGAGCATCCCCAATGTTCAAACGTGGTCAACTGTCACAGGAGATTATAATATCCTATGTGCACCTTCCACCATCATTCGAGCACCACGTGGAGAAACAAGGGTCCCCCTTAGGGGATGCACTTACCAGAAACAGGTAAGTAATAAGCCTAAGGGGTATTGTGCCACAGTCCTTCTCCTAGATGTCATATAATCATCCTGTCAGGCTTTGTTGCTTCCTCCAAACACCACTCGATATTCCAATCCTCAGCTGGTGTCTCATATCAGCATCTCACCAATCATATAGATGAACAAAAGCAAAGCCCACATAGTGTAAAACTGTAAGATTTTATTAGATCCCACAATACAACCCCTAAAATATCACTCACAATCAGACTTTAAAAAGAAGGCATATGTATAAGATAAGGTATGTCACCACTTTCGGAGTCGGCACCAGAGAATGATAGAGAAACCAGCCGTATCAGCCCTGCATGTCCTCCCCCTCAGAGAGCCGTCACTCTCCACATCCAGTACATCGCTAGGTCACGCGCTGACGCGTTTCGTCACTTCCGACTTCAACAGAGGGCGTGGCCTGGCGGCGCGACGTAGCTGATTTATACACTGAAGGCCCGCAAGGCACCTCCCATGTCCGGCAATGTTAGCCCGTCTCCAGGCAACATACACAGCTCGCCAGTCTACACGTGAGGTTCCACTGCTACAGTGCCTCTACATTACGTAAGCCACTAGGAACGGACGTGCAAAGCCAGATAGTACCTGTGTTGTCAAATTTAATCATTTGTTTTTAGACAAAGTTTATTATTCTGAATGCTAAAATGTTTATAATACACTGGTATATTCCTCCGGCATGTTGAGAGTGATGAAAATCACTCTCTTGTTATAGTAAGGCCGATTGAATTTCCGCCAGTAGGAATCTGGATGTGCAGGTTAGTTTTACTGGGTACTATCTGGCTTTGCACGTCCGTTCCTAGTGGCTTACGTAATGTAGAGGCGCTGTAGCAGTGGAACCTCACGTCTAGACTGGCGAGCTGTGTATGTTGCCTGGAGATGGGCTAACATTGCCGGACATGGGAGGTGCCTTGCGGGCCTTCAGTGTATAAATCAGCTACGTTGCGCCGCTAGGCCATGCCCTCTGTTGAAATCTGAAGTGACGAAACGTGCCAGGGCGTGACCTAACAATGTACTGGATGTGGAGAGTGACGGCTCTCTGAGAGGGAGGACATGCAGGGCTGATACGGCTGGTTTCCCTATCGTTCTCTGATGCCGGAAGTGGTGACATACCTTATCTTATACATATGCCTTCTTTTTAAAGTCTGATTGTGAGTGATATTTTAGGGGTTGTATTGTGGGATCTAATAAAATCTTACAGTTTTACACTATGGGGGCTTTGCTTTTGTTCATCTATATGATTGGTGAGATGCTGATATGAGACACCAGCTGAGGATTGGAATATCGAGTGGTGTTTGGAGGAAGCAACAAAGCCTGACAGGATGATTATATGACATCTAGGAGAAGGACTGTGGCACAATACTCCTTAGGCTTATTACTTACCTGGTTCTGGTAAGTGCATCCCCTAAGGGGGACCCTTGTTTCTCCACGTGGTGCTTGAGTGATGGTGGAAGGTGCACATAGGATATTATAATCTCCTGTGACAGTTGACCACGTTTGAACATTGGGGATGCTCTAAAGTGCTGCTAAAAATACTATAGTTTAAAGTGTTTGCTATTTATAAGGTATAGGGAAATGTCCAAACTGTAAATGTAGCCAGGCCAGGGTCATGCACGGGAGATCAATCAGAGGGAGCAGGGAGCAAGATAAGGTAGAAACCAGGAACAGATGACGGGAAAGCCGGTGAGACAGGATCAGACTGCAGACAGGGGTCCAGGAGCAGATTCAGGGTTCAGGATTCCAGATACAGGATTCAGGATTCCAGAAACAGCATTCAGGATGGCAGATACCGGATTCAGGATTCCAGAAACAGCATTCAGGATTACAGATAAGGGGTTCAGGATTCGGGATACAGAGGCACATGGAGGACAAACACCAAGGCACTAAGCATATGGTAAACAGGATTTAAATATCCTTCCTGTAACGAGCATCAGGTGGTGACTCATGAGCCTATGATTACTGGGAGACATCTGCTGGCGGACACTGGAACTGCAGCCCATAGATCCAGGAGCCACAGTGCCACCCCCAGATGAGACCTTTACTGACACCCGCTGGTGGACACTGGAACTGCAGCCCATGGATCCCCGAGCCACAGCGCCACCCGCTGGAGGGACTATTTCTAACGGTACCCCCCTTTAAGGAGCGGCCTCAGGACGCTCCAAACAGCCATAGGGGATCTAGTCCATAAGGAAAAGTCCTCTGCTTCATGAGTCCACCGAAGAAGTTCCTTGAAAACTGAAGAAGCCCTGGGTCTCCAGCAAGATGCCCCACTGCCAAGATCCATCGGAAGGTAACGTGTCCCCCCACCTGGATCATGCAAGTCGCTGAGTGTCCCACTGCTGGGGTCAGATGACTGGCTGGGTGTCCTGCTGGCTGAATTCCCTGGGATGTAACACATTCGTAGCTTCGAGTCCCTCAACACAGTAGAGAACCCAACACCGGGGTCACACGGGTTATCTTCACATTTAGCCCTGGGGTCATGTGACAGTACTGGAATACAAGCACCGATGTGTCCTGTCATGACTGAATAACTTGCCTGGTCTCCAGGACTTGCACTGCACATCAAGAACCCATTAGGCCTCTCTGAGGCACTGGTTACCCAACCTGGGTCCCCTAGTACACTCGGAGCTGTGGCAGTCGCTCCCAGATCATGGCAGGGCACAGATCGTACTCCGCCATTCCCTAGGAGTTTACCACGACCAGGGTCATGAAGGCAAATGCAGCCATTAGTCATCCATGTTATGTTTAGACCACTAGGTCAACACACTGCCAGAGGGACTCTACCGAGGCAACCGTCAGCTGAATCTTAGGCCAAGTAGACAACCCATATAAGTCACATGAAGGTTCAGAGCTTTCCGACCCATTAACAGGTGAACACTCAGCCTTTACACAACCATCCAACTGATCAGGCTGAGCAGCGGGCAGAAGCACATCAGACTGGACAAAGGGCACCGGATTGGCAGACTGGTTGGCGGACACCGGAACATCAGACTGGACAGTGGGCACTGGGACATCGGGCTGGACAGCGGATTCCGGATCATCAGACTGGTCAAAGGACACTGTATCATCAGACTGGACAGCAGGCACCGGGTCATCAAACAGGGCAGCGGGCACAGGATCATCAGACTGGACGGCAGGCACTGGATCAGACTGGACAGCTGGCACAGGATCATCAGACTGGACAGCAGGCACCGGAACGTCACACTGGACAGCGGGTACCGGGTCATTAGACTGGACAGAGGGAACCAGAACATCGGACTGGACAGCGGGTACCGATCATCAGACTGGGCAGCGGGCACCAGATTGTCAGATTGGACAGCGGGCACTGGATCATCAGACTGGACAGCGGGCACTGGATCATAAGACTGGACAGCGGGCACTGGATCATCAGACTGGACAGCGGGCGCCGGAACATCAGACTGGACAGCAGGCACTGGATCGTCAGACTGGACAGCGGGCACTGGATCATCAGACTGGACAGCGGGCATGGATCGTCACACTGGACATCGGGTACCGGATCATCAGACTGGACAGCGGGCACTGGAATATCAGACTGAACAGCGGGCACTGGAACATCCGACTGGACAGGGGGCACTGGGTCATCAGACTAGACAGCGGGCACTGGAACATCCGACTGGACAGGGGGCACTGGGTCGTCAGACTGGTCGGCGGGCACAGGATCAGCAGGCCGGACAGCGGGCACAAGATCAGCAGGCTGGACAGTGGGCACAGGATCAGCGGGCTGTACAGCGGGCCCCGGAACAGCAGGCTGAACACCGGCACAGGATCAGCAGGCTGGACAGCATGTTTAGGTCTGTTGGAAGCAGGCCAAACCTTATCAGCAATCGTGAAGGTAGACTGAGGCAGATTGGCTGGTGTGGAGGCAGGCTGGAACAGATCGGCTGTTGTGGAGGCAGATTGGAGCAGATTGGTCGGTGTGGAGACAGACTGGGGTACATTGGCTAGTGTGGAGGCAGTATTGGATACAGGTTGGATTGTGCGGGTTGGGAAAAACTTCAGTTTCTTCTTAGGTTTTACCACTGGAGTTCTGTAAGTGACTGCAGGGCTGTAAATAGGGGGTGTAGCTGATGGAAGAGTATGGCTGGCGTATGGTAAGGAGGGAGTGGTCAATAAGGGGGATTTTTGTGGAATTGTTGCAGGAAGCGGAGAAGAGGTAGTTGGGTTAAAGGCAGGGTAGGTGCAGCAGGTGGAAATGGGGTACTGATACTTGGTTGGTAGCAGAGTATATTGGCCTGTGACTGTGGTTGCTGTAGTTGAAGGAGAAAAGGAACTTTGAGCAGGTAGGTCTCTAGAGGCAGGAATTGGTTGGTGCAAGCTGACTGGGGCTGAATGCAATATATCTGACCATGCCTGTAGTATAGGTTGAACAAAATTCAGTGTACGTACGGCCTGTCTGACAAGAGCCTGCACTGCATTTATGCACTCTATTAAAACCTGTCGAGGGCGTGCTGAATAATGCTCAAAGAAACAAGCTGAGTCATCTTCGAGTAACCATAACAGCGATTCTACCTGAGCCTTGCTGAAAGGAGGGGAAAAATCATCACTGCCCTTAGGAATGCTGGACAAAGCCAACTCTGCACACACTTGAATCTAAGGCTGAACATCACTGAACAACATACTACCCTGATCAACTAGGACATGAGCCAGAGGTATACATTCTAAAAGCTGATCCCTAGTCCACTCCTTCAATGTTTGGCGGCAATAATCATGATCTCTGTCACCAGCAGAGAAAAATAAACAACCTCCTCTGGATGCATGTTGTCACCAAAACCAAGATGGCTTCCCTGTGCTGTCACTTCTGGTCAGGACTGGCCTTGGTGTTATGTCAGGAACTGGTGTGACCAGAAATGTGTGAACTGCACAGAGAATACCAGACACAACGTAAAGTGAATGAAGTGATTTATTAAGGATATAAGTAAAATGGTGATCCAAACGCACATCTAATATAATAAACAGTGTAAACAACCACAGCAACAGAAATAGTAAAAACTGCTAAAACAGGTATAGGGAAATGTCCAAACTGTAAATGTAGCCAGGCCAGGGTCATGCACGGGAGATCAATCAGAGGCAGCAGGGAGCAAGATAAGGCAGAAACCAGGAACAGATGACGGGAAAGCTGGTGAGACAGGATCAGACTGCAGACAGGGGTCCAGGAGCAGATTCAGGGTTCCGGATTCCAGATAAAGGATTCAGGATTCCAGAAACAGCATTCAGGATGGCAGATACCGGATTCAGGATTCCAGAAACAGCATTCAGGATTACAGATACAGGGTTCAGGATTCGAGATGCAGAGGCACATGGAGGACAAACACCAAGGCACTAAGCATATGGTAAACAGGATTTAAATATCCTTCCTGTAACAAGCGTCAGGTGGTGACTCATGAGCCTCTGATTACTGAGAGAGACATCTGCTGGTGGACACTGGAACTACAGCCCATAGATCCAGGAGCCACAGTGCCACCACCAGATGAGCCCTTTACTGACACCCACTGGTGTACACTGGAACTGCAGCCCATGGATCCCTGAGCCACATCGCCACCTGCCGTAGGGACTATTCCTAACACTGATAATATTTCAATGCATTACTGCAACTTTAACGACATATATTTCAGTGTGATACCATCCATTTAATGCAGTATAGTTCAGTGAGTTACTGCAAGTTTAGTGCCGTATATATCTCAGTGCATTACCTTCCATTTAACGCAGTATAGTTCAGTGTGTTACGGCAAGTTTAACACCGTATATTTCATAGTTACATAGTTAGGTTGAAAAAAGACACAGGTCCATCTTGTTCAACTAATAAAAACAAAAAAAAAAAATCATATAATCCCATATATACAATCCTATACCCACAGTTGATCCAGAGGAAGGCGAAAAACCCAAGCAAAGCATGATCCAATTTGCTACAGCGGGGGAAAAAATTCCTTCCTGATCCCCCGAGAGGCAATCAGATTATCCCTGGATCCACTTTACCTAAAAATGTCAGTACCCAGTGTGATATTGGGGGGTTTAACTCAAGTGAGAGATGCGTTTTTTGTGCAGTGAGTCACTATCAGACAGGCGTTAAAAGTTAAGGGCCTGGTAGCCCATGTTTATTCAAAAGAAAAACAAAGCAAACCAAAAGGTCCATCCAGGAATCCCACGCAGGGGTTTTCAACTTCATATAGCACTCAACGAAAACATACCGAGCCACCTGGCTCTCTTGTCAGCAGTCCCTTCCTGAAACAGCCTAATCCTGGCCTCAACAGGATCCTCCAGCCCCCTTTGGGTTACTCACTGTCTCCGAGACTTTAAGACTTCCTTCAGCCCCCCTTGGACTCTCTAGCTGCCTCGGCTCTCCTAGCCTCCCAGACCCTCCTTTGGTCTCCCAGGCTCTTGTAGCCGTCCCGACCTCCAAGTCCTTCAGGCACGGAGTCCCCCCTCACCAGGGATGTAGTCTCACACAGGGCCAACAGTGTTGCTGACAGGGGTCTGCCTTTTTGCAGCAGGCTGCTAACACTCCATCTCATTCCTCTCCTCTCTGCTCTCATCAGCCCCTCGTTATATTGGCTGTGTCCACCTAGGCACACAACCTGATGGCTGTCCACAAGACCCGGACACAGGGTTGGAGATCCCGTCCCACCCAAGACTCTTAGGGATCTCCAAACTACAGAGTCCCATCCGGAAATAGCAAAATACGGAGAAAACTGGCAGAGCAGTTTTCTCCATTTAAAATCTATACTCTGCAGTCTTGCAGTCAGCCGACATGCAAACTCTGTGTGACCTTTATTTCCATTTCCATAGGGAGAGGGACTCTCTCCCTTACACCAGTAATATTATGTACATTAAGGAAAGAATCCATGCCTTTTTTAAAGCAATCTACTGCGCTAGCCAGAACCACCTCTGGAGGGAGTCTAGTCCACATTTTCATAGCTCTTTGTACATGTTTATGTATTCACCAAGTATATCACTACAACTCCACAACTAAATCAGTGTAACCCCAGTAGTGTTTCCTGTTCCCCCGTGAGAAATGTAGATCTCCTTTTTTCTAAATTAGAGGTTAATGTTTTTCCAAAGAAGTGTCATTCTCGATACTTTTACACCTGATCTGAGGGAGGTCTCCACCAAGACCGATCGCGTCATCTAACGAAATTTTTTCCGTACCTAAGAAAGGAATTACATGTATTATAATGACCACATTCCCTCTCTCAGGGAGAGGGATACCTTTACCTTTATTTCCAGTGTGTCTCAAACGTACAGCCGACTG
>BLSH010128472.1:0-10847 GCA_018402905.1 Glandirana rugosa | reverse complement strand
CCTGGATACAGTTTTTACATATTCTGTTATGTTCTTTGTAACAATTAAATGATGATAGTGTTCCTTCATTTTTATATTTTTTAAAAGCTATTTTCTTATTATTTATAGCTTTTTTAACTTTGGCCATGAGCCACATAGGTTTTATTTTTAGCCTTTTAAACTTATTGCCCATGGGAATATACTTTGCAGTGAGTTTGCATACAGTCTTTTTGAAGAATTCCCATTTCTGTTCTGTGATCATTGATGCTAATATTCCCTCCCATTCTAAGCCGTGGAGAGCAGCCCTCATCCTTGGAAAATTTTTGGAAAATTTGCTCTCTTACAGTTAAGTGTTTTTATCTTTCCCGTATGTGTTTGTTGCTTACACCTAACATTAAATGCAATCATGTTATGGTCACTGCTACACAGATGTTCTTTTATATGAATATTGGTAATAAGCTCAGCATGATTTGAGATTACCAGGAACAGCAGAGCATCATTTTTAGTCGGAGCCTTGATAAACTGGACCATAAAATTGTCTTGTAATAGGTTTATAAATTCATGTGACAACACTGAAGAAATTACACTTTGCTACAATGTAAAGTAGTGAGTGTACAGCTTGTTTAACGGTGTAAATTTGCTGTCCCCTCAAAATAACTCAACACGCAGCCATTAATGTCTAAACCACTGCCAACAAAAGTGAGTACACCCCTAAGTGAAAATGTCCAAATTAGGCCCAAAATGTCAATATTTGGTGTGGCCACCATTATTTTCCAGCACTGCCTTAACCCTCTTGGACATGGAGTTCACCAGAGCTTCACAGGTTGCCACTAGAGTCCTCTTCCACTCTTCCATGGCGACATCACAGAGCTGGTAGATATTAGAGACCTTGAGCTCCTCCACCTTCCGTTTGAGGATGCCCCACAGATGCTCAGGGTTTAGGTCAGGAGACATGCTTGGCCAATCCATCACCTTTACCCTCAGCTTCTTTAGCAAGGCAGTGTTTGCCTTGGAGGGGTGTTTGGGGTCGTTATTATGTTGGAATACTGCCCTGCAGCCCAGTCTCTGAAGGGAGGGGATCGTGACACTCCCTCCACCATGCTTGACTGTAGGCAAGACACAATTGTATTTGTACTCCTCATCTGGTTCTTGCCACACACACTTGACCCCATCTGAACCAAATAAGTTTATCTTGGTCTCATCAGACCACGGGACATGGTTCCAGTAATACATGTCCTTAGTCTGCTTACCTTCAGCAAACTGTTTGCAGGTAGAGTTGAGCGGACACCTGGATGTTTGGGTTCGGCCGAACTTCACGAAAAAGTTCGAGTTCCGCCCCGAACTTGACTCCGAACCCCATTAAAGTCAATGGTGACCCGAACTTTTGGGCACTAAAATGGCTCTAAAAAAGTCCTGGAAAGGGCTAGATGGCTGCAAAAGGAAGCAAAATGGGGGTAAGAGTAGGACAAGTGCCCTGCAAACAAATGTGGATAGGGAAATAATTTAAAATCACATTAAAAAAAAAATGGAGGAGGAGGAGGAGGTGGATGTGGAGTAGGAGGTTGAGGAGGCAGTGACCGTGGTGGTGTAGGTGGAAGTGGCGGTGGAGGAGGAGGAGGTAGCCAACACTATTATTTGTTTGTTTTTTTTTTTCCTAATTGGGGTAGCCCCCAAAATATTGAGACATATTAAAAAAAAAAAAAAAGATCATTATCTGCAGACAAACCCAGAGATGTTATAGCACGGATTCACTTTTTCCATATAAAATGTACCATGGTTTATTTTTCATGTTTTTCCTGTTACAAATTCCAATAAAGACTTATTTTTTTATAAAAAAAAAAAAAAAGAATAAGTTAACTTAAGTATACCAATGGCTGTGTGAGGCTGGTATAAATGTCTATTCTGCACAAGGTACAGTCAAGTCTTGTGGGATGCATGCCTGGTTCATTTTAATAAATGTTAGCTTGTCCACGTTGGCTGTGGACAGGCGGCTGAGCTTTATTGTGATAACGCCCCCTGCCGTGCTAAACACACGTTCAGACAATACACTGGCTGCAGGGCAGGCCAGCACCTCCAAGGCATAAATGGTAAGCTCAGGCCATGTGCCCAATTTGGAGACCCAGAAGTTGAATGGGGCAGACCCATCAGTCAGTACGTGTAGGCGTGTGCGGACATACTGTTCCACCATGTTGCTGAAATGCTGCCTCCTGCTAAGACGTTGCCTATCAGGTGGTGGTGCTGTATGTTGTGGCGTGCTGCTGACAAAGCTTTTCCACATTTTGGCCATGCTAATCCTGCCTTCTGAGGTGCTGGTGGTGCCACAGCTGCGTTGGCAACCTCTTCCTCCTCCTCTGCCTTCGCCTTGTGCTTCCACTGAGCCCCCGGTGTCATTTGGGAATGCCCTCTGCAGCGCGTCTACCAGCGTGCGCTTGTAATTGCGCATCTTCCGATCACGCTCCAGTGAGGGAATTAAGGACAGCACGTTGTCCTTGTAATGGGGATCCAGCAGGGTGGCCACCCAGTAATCAGCACAAGTTACAATGTGGGCAACTCGGCTGTCGTTGTGCAGGCACTGCATCATGTAGTCGCTTATGTGTGCCAGGCTGCTCAGAGGCAAAGACAAGCTGTCCTTTGTGGGAGGTGTATCATCTGTGTCCTCCGTATCCCCCCAGCCATGCTCCAGTGATGCCCACGAGCTGCGTTGGGTGCCACCCTGCTGTGAACACGGTTCCTCCTCATCATCCTCGTCCTCCTCATCCTCCAGAACTGTGCCCTGGCTTGAAAATTGTTTACCTGGCCTATGCTGGTGCAGGAACCCACCCTCCGAGCCACTTGTGAATGACTGGCCTGATAACCGTGGAAATAACCCTTTTTCCTCCTCCTCTTCCTTCTGTGCCACATCCTCTTCCATCATCGCCCGAAGTGTTTTTTCAAGGAGACATAGAAGTGGGATAGTAACGCTGAGAACAGCGTCGTTGGCACTGGCCATGTTGGTGGAGTACTTGAAACACCGCAATATGGTACACAGGTCTCGCATGGAGGCCCACTCATTGGTGGTGAAGTCGTGCTGTTCCGCAGAGCGACTGACCCATGCGTGCTGCAGCTGAAACTCCATTATTGCCTGCTGCTGCTCGCACAGTCTCTCCAGCATGTGCAAGGTGGTGTTCCAACTTGTGGGCACATCTCATAGGAGGCGGTGAGCGGGAAGGCCGAAGTTCCGTTGCAGCGCAGACAGGCGAGCAGCAGCAGGGTGAGAACGCCGAAAGCGCGCACAGACGGCCCGCACTTTCTGCAGCAGCTTTGACATATCCGGGTAGTTTTTTAGAAATTTCTGCACCACCAAATTCAGCACATGCGCAAGGCAAGGGATGTGCGTCAAACCAGCTAGGCCCAGAGCTGCAATGAGATTTCGCCCATTATCTCACACCAGACCAGGGCTTGAGGCTCAGTGGCAACAACCACTCATCGATCTGTCGTTCAATGCCTGTCCACAGCTCCTGCGCAGTGTGGGGTTTATCCCCCAAACATATCAGTTGTAATACAGCCAGCCGTTGTTTCCCCCTGGATATGCTGAAGTTGGTGGTGAAGGCGTTACGCTGACCGAATGAGGAGGTGGTAGAGGAGGAGGAAGTGGAGTAGGAAACAACAGGAGGCAAAGAGAAATGCCCTGCAATCCTCGGTGGCAGAAGGACATGCGCCAAACTGCTATCCGCCTCAGGCCCACCCGCCACTACATTTGCACAGTGTGCAGTTAGCGAGATATAGCGTCCCTGCCCGTGCTTACTGGTCCACGTATCAGTGGTTATGTGGACCTTGCCACAGATGGCGTGGAACAGTGCACACCTGATCTTGTCCCTGACTTGTTTGTGCAGGGAAGGGATGTTCGCCTGGAAAAGTAGTGGCGGCTGGGAACCACGTACTGTGGGACAGCCACCGCCATCAGGTTTTTAAAACTGTCCGTGCCCACCAGACGGAATGACAGCATTTCGAAGGCCAGGAATTTTGAAATGCTGGCATTCAGGGCCGGGGATCGCCAGTGGGTAGGGGGGTACTTCCTCTCCAGTGTTTGGGAGATGGACAGCTGTAAGCTTCCATGGGACCGTGTGGAAATGCTTGGGGACGGTGACAGACATGGTGGCGTTGTTTCACATCATCTGTTTGCTGGGTGGCAGGTGACACTGGCACTGTAGAGGTGGAGGAAGAGGCCGAGGCAGCAGCAGAAGAGGAAGCAGGAGGAGCCCCAGACCTTTCTTGGATTTTGAGGTGCTTTTTCCACTGTAGCTCGTGCTTTGTATGTAGATGCCTGGTCATGCAGGTTGTGCTCAGGTTTAGAACATTTATGCCTCGCTTCAGGCTCTGATTGCACAGCGTGCAAACCACTTGTGTCTTGTTGTCAGCACATTGTCTGAAGAACTGCCACGCCAGGGAACTCCTTTGAGCTGTCTTTGGTGTGCTAGGTCCCTGGGTGCCGTGAGTAGTAGCAGGCGTACTGTCTAAGGGACAGTCACTCCGCTTTTGCAACCTGCTTCCTCTTATGCTGTGCTGGTGCCTCTGTGTGACCACCACCTCTTCCTCCAAACTGCACACGTGACTCGCATGACCTTCATTCCATGTGGGGTCTAGGACCTCATCATCCTCCACATCATCTTCCACCCACTCTTCACCACTGCCCTCCTTGTCAGTCTGCACACTGTAGAAAGCGGCAGCAGTTAGCACCTGTGTTACGTCATAATCAGAGACGTGCTGCAGTGGTGTTTCCATGTCCTCATCCTGAAACAGAAGTGGTTGGGCATCGGTGCACTCAATGTCTTCCACTTCTGGGGCAGGGCTATGTGGATGGCCCATGGAAAGCACATCAGCAGAGTCATCAAAAAGCATAAGAGACCGCTGCATGACTTGGGGCTCAGTCTGCTTTGCTGATTTACAAGGGGCTGAGGTGAAAGACAGATGGCCACGGGGTTCAGGTGCCAACTCTGAGCTTTCAGCAAGGGACCGGGTGGGAGACAATGTGAAGGAACTGGAGGCATTGTCAGCCACCCAATCTACTATCGCCTGTACTTGTTCTGGCCTCACCATTTGTTGAGCAGCATTCGGGCCTACCATATAACGTTGAAGGTTCTGTCGGCTACTCGCACCTGAGGAAGGTGTTTCACTTGTGCGTGTAGCTGGCACAGATCGACCATGTCCTCTCCTTGCAACAGGAGCTTCACCAGCACCAGCAGCACCACAACCACGACCACGTCCCTTATTTGACGCTCTCCTCATTCTGGACGCAAATGTACTATTTATCACAAATTTATATTATTTTTTAAACCGGCAATGTAGACACACTTTTTAATTGTGTGCAAGAAATGCACAGCAAGGTGCAAATGTACTATGTAGCACTATTCATTATTATTTTTTATTAAACCAGCAATGTAGACGCACTTTTTAATTTTGTGCAAGAAATGCACAGCAAGGTGCAAATGTACAATGTAGCACTATTTATTATTATTTTTTTTAAACCAGCAATGTAGACGCACTTTTTAATTTTGTGCAAGAAATGCACAGCAAGGTGCAAATTTACTATGTAGCACTATTTTTAATTTCTTTTTTAAACCAGCAATGTCGACGCACTTTTTAATTTTGTGCAAGAAATGCACAGCAAGGTGCAAATGTACTATGTATCACTATTTTTTTTTTTTTAAACCAGCAATGTCGACGCACTTTTTATTTTTGTGCAAGAAATGCACCGCTGGCCGCAAATGTAGTATTTAGAATATATATATATTTTTTTAAACCAGCAATGTAGATGCGCTTTTTATTTTTGTGCAAGAAATGCACCACTGGCCCCAAATGTAGTATTTAGAATTTTTTTTTTTAAACCAGCAATATAGACACACTTTTTATTTTTGTCCAAGAAATGCACCACTGGCCGCAAATGTAGTATTTAGAATATTTTTTTAACCAGCAATGTAGACGCACTTTTTAATTTTGTGCAAGAAATGCCCTGCTGGCCGCAAATGTAATATTTTGCACAAAAAAAAAAATAGAATTTGTCTAACTGCAATGTAAAAGCAGTATTTAACCACTTCAGCCCCGGAAATTTTTACCCCCTTCCTGACCAGAGCAGTTTTTGCGATTCAGCACTGCGTCGCTTTAACTGACAAGTGCGCGGTGGTGCGACATTGTACCCAAAAAAAATTTGCGTCCTTTTTTTCCCACAAATAGAGCTTTCTTTGGTGGTATTTGATCACCTCTGCGTCATTTCTGATCGCCGCTATAAACAAAAAAAGGGCGACAATTTTGCAAAAAAAAAAAAAACAGTTTTTCTTACTTTTTGCTAAAATACAAATCCAAAAAAAATATAAAGAACATTTTTTTTTCATCAGTTTTGGCCGATTTATATTCTTCCTCATACTTGTGATAAAAAAAAATCGCAATTGGCGTTTATTGATTGGTCTGCGCAAAAGTGGCCGCGTTTACGGATGGTGAGAATTAATTTCTGGGGTTTGCTAAGCAAACAAAATGTACTCTAGCAAACAAAAATCTCCTCTAGCACCCACCCACCAATAAATCGCTGTTTTTAACAGATTTTCTAAAGCTAATCTGTCCCTCACAGCAGCAGCAGCATCCTCTCCCTACACTAATATGAGATGATTTTCTAAAGCTAATCTGTTCCTCACAGCAGCAGCAGCATCCTTTCCCTAAACTAGTGAGATGATGTGACATGCAGCACTACGTGACTCCAGCTTATATAGAGACTGGGTCACATGATACACTGGCCAATCACAGCCATGCCATTAGTAGGCATGGCTGTGATGGCTTCTAAGGGCAAACAAGTGAAACGCTTGTTGATTGGCTGCCGTGCAGCTATTCAACAGGCGTGAGAAAATACCCAAACCCCTTTTTCTCAAATGTCCGGGTTTGGGTCACAGACACCCTAAAGTCCCGTACGAACCCGAACTTTATTTGCAGGCTTTCTTGTGCATCATCTTTAGAAGAGGCTTCCTTCTGGGACGACAGCCACGCAGACCAATTTGATGCAGTGTGCGGCGTATGGTCTGAGCACTAACAGACTGTCCCCCACCCCTTCAACCTCTGCAGCAATGCTGGCAGCAGTCATTTGTCTATTTCCCAAAGACATCCTCTGGATATGACGCTGAGCACGTGCTCTCAACCCCATTGGTCGACCATGACGAGGCCTGTTCTGAGTGGAACCTGTCCTGTTAAACTGCTGTATGGTCTTGGCCACCGTGCTGCAGCTCAGTTTCAGGGTCTTGGCAATCTTCTTATGTAGAGTAACAATTCTTTTTTTGGATCCTTAGAGAGTTCTTTGCCATGAGGTGCCATGTTGAACTTCCAGTGACCAGTATGAGAGAGTGAGAGGGATAACACCAAATTTAACACACCTGTTCCCCATTCACACCTGATACCTTGTAACACTAACGAGTCACATGACACTGGGGAGGGAAAATGGCTAATTTGGCCCAATTTGGACATTTTCACTTAGGGGTGTACTCACTTTTGTTGCCAGTGGTTTAGATATTAATGGCTGCGTGTTGAGTTATTTTGAGGGGAGAACAAATTTGCACTGTTATACAAGCTGTACACTCACTATTTTACATTGTAGCAAAGTATAATTTCTTCAGTGTTGTCACATGAAAAAATACAATAAAATATTTACAATAATGTGAGGGGTGTACTCACTTTTGTGAGATACTGTAGTTCAGTGCGTTACTGCAAGTTTAGCGCCGTAAATTTCAGTGCATTACCTTCCGTTTAACGCAGTATAGTTCAGTGCATTACTACAAGTTTAAAGCCGTATATTTCAGTGTGTTACTGCAAGTTTAACACCACCTAGTTCAGTGTGTTACCTTCCGTTTAATGCAGTACATTTCAGTGCGTTACTGCAAGTTTAACGCCATATATTTCAGTGTGTTACATTCCATTTAATGCAGTATAGTTCTGTGCGTTACTGCAAGTTTAATGCCATATATTTCAGAGCGTTACCTTCCGTTTAACACAGTATAGTTCAGTGCGTTACTGCCGTATATTTCAGTGTGTTACTGAAAGTTTATCGCCATATCTTTCAGTGTGTTACCTTCCGTTTAATGCAGTACAGTTCAGTAAGTTACGACAAGTTTAACGCCATATATTTCAGTACATTACGTGCCATTCAACACAGTTTATTTCTGTGCGTTAATGCACATTTAACGCACTACATTTCAGTGCATTACTGCAAGTTTAATGCCGTATTCAGTGTGCTACCTTCCATTTAACACAGTATAGTTCAATGTGTTACTGCAAGCTTAACAAAATATATTTCTGCAAGTTTAACGCCTTACCTTCTGTTTAACGCAGTATATTTCAGTGCGTTACTGCAAGTTTAATGCAGTTTAGAGGGGAGACAGCGTCTTTGCGGAACCAGAAGCTATTGGCTGTCAAGTGGAGGGACAGATGGAACGTCCACATGCTGACTTCAATACACAATGACACCTATGTGGAGGAGAGGAGACACAATCTGGAAGCCAGCTTGTGTCCGTGATTATATCTTGTTCATGGGGGGTGTCGACTTGAATGACCAAATGATCGAACCCTACCTTCCCACAAGAAAATCCCGCCACTGGTACAAAAAAGTTTCCATATACCTTTTCAGTTTGGCCATGTGTAACAGTTATATTATTTACCAAAAATCAACCGAGAACCCCAAATCCTTTCTACAATACCATGAACAAGTCATCACCACCCTAGTGTACCCTGAAGGCCCACCAGAAAATATTTGCTCAGATTCAGAGAGCAGACTACAAGAACGTCACTTTCCTGAAAAACTCCCCATCCGTAAAACAGGCCAAAGACGCCAGAAAAAATGCCGGGTGTGCTCCAAAAGAGGTGGTAGAAGAGACACCGTGTATTTTTGTCCCCAATGCCCTTCCCAACCAGGACTCTGTATAGGTGACTGTTTCCGCTGTTACCATACTTCACTACATTATTAGTGAAGTATGATAAAAGTAATTGTCATTTACAGCCACACCCCTTATGCCACTGCACTGCACATACCGCTGCCTCCTTCGGAACTGACCCTGGTCTGCTATATGACCACGCTTCTGCCTCACGCTAAAAATACCTCTGCCTGCTTCGGAACCGACCCTGGACTGCTATACGACCACTCTTCTGCCTAACGTAAACATACCTCTGCCTGCTCCAGAACTGACCCTGAACCAGTTGACCACATTTTTTTGCCTACCTCTTGGACTGATCTTTTAGCCTGCTGCTGGAGTAATGGGATTCACACACAGGGGTCTCACATATGTGAGGGGCTCCAGAATTTGTTTTTCTATATGAAAAAACGAAATTTTTAGTTTTCTCATTTCCGGATTAGGGTCTGGAGACTTGGAGGCTTCAAAGAGATATGGGTGGGAGAAGCCTCTACCCCTGTCCCCATTCTTTCCTGGCCTGCTACCCATACTATGGATCCTGTTCCTGCCTACTACTAGCATCAATATTTTGGCACTGCCGGTAATATCTCCATCTGCACTGACCCTGGACTGTATATGGACAGTACCCCTGCCTGTACGGACTATGGACAATATTCCTGCCTGCTGCCTGGACAATTCTGTTCGCCGTCGCTGACCATGTCCCTGCCTGGATCAGGGCTCTACTCCTGTGGACAACGGCACTATTAAACACACAGGTAATCTTTTGTTTACCCTTTGCTCAGCAGAATGTATTTTGGGGTGTAATTCTTGGTATGTACATGCTATATCTTAGAAATATAAAGAGCTTTCAAAAATGTCACAAGTTGTCAGGAAATTAGATGCATAATGTATGTCCCTAGAACACCTGATGGTGCTCCTTGGATGTTGGGCCTCTGTATGTGGCCAGGCTCTGTAAAAGTCTCACACATGTGGTATTGCCATACTCAGGAGGAGTAGCAGAATGTATTTTGGGGTGCCATTTTTGCTATATACATGCTATGTGTTGGAAATATCTTTAGAAATGGACAACTTTGTGTAAAAAAAAAAAAAAATGCGATTTCATTTTTTTTCCCACGTTTTCCAAAAACTTTTGGAAAAAATTGGACCTTTCAAAAGACTCATTATGCCTCATAGATTATATGTTGGGGTGTTATCTTTCCAAAATGGGGTCATTTTGTGGGCGTTTCCATTGTTCTGGTGCTCCAGGGCCTTCAAAAGTGTAATAGGTGGTTGAGTGATGAGATGTGTAATTTATGCTCCTAGAACGCTTGCAGGTGCTACTTCAATGTTGGGACAGGCTGTGTAAAAGTCTCACACATTTGGTATGGCCATACTCAGAAGGAGTAGCAGAATGCATTTTGGAGTGTCATTTTTGCTATTTACATGCTATGTGTTGGAAATATCTTTAGAAATGGACAACTTTGTGTAAAAAAAAAAAAAAAATGCGTTTTCATTTTTTCCCCCACATTTTCCAAAAACTTTTGGAAATAAATGGACCATTCAAAAGACTCACTATGCCTCATACATTATACGTTGGGGTGTTAGCTTTCCAAAATGGGGTCATTTTGTGGGCATTTCCATTGTTCTGGTGCTCCAGGACCTTCAAAAATGTAATAGGTGGTTGAGTAATGAGATGTGTCATTTAGGCTGCATTCACACAGGGGCGACCCGACTTCAGCGCGACCTCGCTAGGCGATTTAAGCGCGACTTTCAGCGCGACTTCCAGCGCGACTTAAAGGACCTCAGGCGACTTTACAACACGACTTTAGCCAGGCGACTTTGCCTTGACCAATCAGAGACGAGAGGGAGGGGGCTGCCTAAAAATAAATTCTATTCTTTTTAACTGTGAAGTCGCTTCCATATAGATGGGGATCCGACTTGGAGGCGACTTCTATTGAATTCTATGGGCAC
>BLSH010128457.1:225715-240758 GCA_018402905.1 Glandirana rugosa | reverse complement strand
CGTTTTGTTTTCGAATTTTATTCGACTTTTTCGACTCGACTATTTCGAATTCGTTTCGAATTCGACTCGTATCGAATTTCGGGCGAAATTTTTCGAATCGAAAAAATTTTTCGGATTCGTTCAAAATCGTTACTATTGTAATTCGGAAATTCGGATGCATCCGAATTCCGAATTATTAAAAATTCGTCCGAATTTCGATTCGGAACTAAACGAATTGCACATGTCTAACTAGTGATTTAAATCAAATCCACCCTGACCCAAACTATATTTTTATACTTTTTTATTCACACAAATAGAGCTTTATTATTTTGGTGGTATTTAATCACAGCTGTTTTTTGTTTTTTTAACTTTTTACTAAATAAATGAAAAAAGACTGAATTAAAAAAAAAAAAAAACAAACATGGTTTTCTTAGTTTCTGTTATAAAGTTTTGCAAAGTGGTAATCTTTGTTCATGAATTTAGGCCAAACTCTATTCTGCTACATTTCTTTGGTGAAAGTAACCAAAATTAGTGTTTAGTCTGTAGGAAAGTTATAGAGTCCACAAACATTGTCATATACAGTTGTGCTCATAAGTTTACATACCCTGGCAGAATTTATGATTTCTTGGCCATTTTTCAGAGAATATGAATGATAACACAAAAACTTTTCTTTCACTCATGGTTAGTGTTTGGCTGAAGCCATTTATTATAAATCAACTGTGTTTACTCTTTTTAAATCATAATGACAACAGAAACTACCCAAATGATCCTGATCAAAAGTTTGCATACCCCAGTTCTTAATATTGTGTATTGCCCCCTTTAACATCAATGACAGCTTGAAGTCTTTTGTGGTATTTGTGGATGTGGATGTCCAAGTACGTCCCATGCACAGCTTCCTGGCTGATGAATGCAAATGTTCCTCCAGTATTTTTTGATAACATACTGCATTCATCTTGCCACAAATTTTGACCAAATTCCCTGTGCTTTTGTAGCTCACACATCCCCAAAACATCAGCGATCCACCTCCGTGTTTTACAGGCCTTGTTGACTCCTCTCCAAATGTGACGTTTATGGTCGTGGCCAAAAAGCTCAATTTTGGTCTCATCACTCCAAATTACTTTGTGCCAGAAGGTTTGAGGCTTGTCTCTGTGCTGTTTGGCGTATTGTAAGCGGGATACTTTGTGGCATTTGTGTAGTAATGGCTTTCTTCTGGCAACTCGACCACGCAGCCCATCTTTCTTCAAGTGCCTCCTTATTGTGCATCTTGAAACAGCCACACCACATGTTTTCAGAGAGTCCTGTATTTCACCTGAAGTTATTTGTGGGTTTCTCTTTGTATCCCTAACAATTTTCCTGGCAGTTGTGGCTGAAATTTTAGTTGGTCTACCTGACCGTGGTTTGGTTTCAACAGAACCCCTCATTTTCCACTTCTTGATTAGCGTTTGAACACTGCTGATTGGCATTGTCAATTCCTTGTATATCTTTTTATATCCCTTTCCTGTTTTATACAGTTCAACTACCTTTTCCAGCAGATCCTTTGACAATTCTTTTGCTTTCCCCATGACTGAGAATCCAGAAACGTCAGCACTGGGTGAAAGATGCAAGGGTCTGTCAGGAGTCCAGAAACTCATTGACCTTTTATACACACACACTAATTACAAGCAAATAGATCACAGGGAAGGGGGGTTACCTTTAATAGCCATTCAAACCCCTTTGAGTCAACTTGTGTGCATGTGATCGGGCCAAAATCCCCAGGGTATGTAAACTTTTGATCAGGGTCATTTAGGTAGTTTCTGTTGTCATGATTTAAAAAGAATAAACACAGTTCTTTGATAATAAATGGCTTCAGCCAAACACTAACCATGAGTGAAAAATATTTTGTGTTATCATTCATATTCTCTGAATAATGGCCAAGAAATGATAAATTCTGCCAGGGTATGTAAACTTATGAGCGCAACTGTATATCTGAAAACTGATCAATCCTGATATACTGACAGTCTATCACATTACTTGAGGCCCAAAATGCTTAGACAGTACAGATATCCACCAAATCAGTGCTCGACAAACCCCGGGTGCCAGGGTGACCAGAAAAATGGATTTTATTATAACTTACCGTAAAATCCTTTTCTCTGAGTTCACTGACAGACGCAGCTCTTCATAACACGTGGGTTTTATGTCGTCCTATCAGGAGTGACTAGGCAAAACAGAAATAAAAGCAACAGGGATAGGCTAGCCCCTCCCAGGGAGCCGTCCTCACCTGAGCATAAAACCCCCTGCTGGCCAATGGCATTCAGTTCGTAACAAGCAGTACAGACCTAATCAGAGGGGTGGGAGTTGCGTCTGTCAGTGGACTCAGAGAAAGGATTTTACGGTAAGTTTATAATAAAATCCATTTTTCTCTTATGTTCACTGACAGACGCAGCTTTCATAACATGTGGGGACATCCCAAAGCTGTGTCAAACTAGAGGGGTGGGTGAAACTACAACTGTATGCAACAGAACCCTCTCGGAAGGCGCCAGACGCACCTACACTGCCGTCTGGAAAACTTTGCGGCCAAAAGCAGCATCCGCAGATGCGGAAACATCAACTTTGTAAAACTTAGAAAACGTGTGCACTGAGGCCCAAGTAGCTGCTTTGCACACCTGAGACACCGAAGCTTGGTGTCTGAACGCCCAGGAAGTACTAACTGGCATGGTGGAATGTGCCGTGACCGGAAAAGGGGGGACCTTGTCCCGAACCTCATACGCATGTGTCACGGTCTGCCTGATCCAACGGGAAATGGTAGCCGACGAGGCTGCTGAGTCCTTTTTGGAGCCCTCGGACAACACAAACGAGTCAGACTTCCGAAAGGAAGCTGTAGCACTCAAATACACCCGTAAGCTCCTCACCACATCCAAAGAATGCAACTCAAATTCCTTAGGATGTTTGGGGCGAGGACACAATGAGGGAAGGACAACATCCTCATTCAAATGAAAAGAGGAGACCACCTTTGGAAGGAAAGAAGGTGGAAGTCGCAGCACCGCCTAGTCCTTATGAAGAATCAAGTACGGGGACTTGCAGAACAAGGCAGCCAATTCAGAGACCTGCCGCGCGGATGTGACAGCCACTAAGAAGGCTACGTTCTGCGATAAGAGAGACAAGGGAATGTCCCTAATCTGCTCATATGGTGGTCTCTGAAGCACAGAGAGCACCAGATTTAAGTCCCATGGCGCCAAGGGTGGCCGAAACTGGGGAGCCACATGCCCTACCCCCTGTACAAATGTACGAATCAGCGAATGGGAAGCCAAAGGACGCTGAAAAAAGGACTGCCAAGGCCGAAATCTGGCCCTTGAGTGTACTCAAGGCCAGGCTTTTGTCAAGGCCCTGCTACAGAAAAGTCAGCACCCTGGACACCACATAAGAGTGGGGGTTCCAACCCCCCGCTTCACACCACGCAATATAGGCCTTCCTGGTCCTGTGATAAATCTTGCGCGAAGTGCACTTACGCGCCTTAAGCATAGTAGGGATCACTGAGTGGACTCTCCGATCCCTCAGCACCTGGGCCTCAATAGCCAAGCCATCAAAGCCAGCGAGGGTAAAGCAGGGTGCAAGATGGGACCTTGAGATAGCAGGTCTTCGCGAAGCGGAAGCCGCCAAGGGGTGTCCGCCACCATCCGAACCAGATCGGCATACCAAGTGCGCCGAGGCCAATCGGGAGCCACCAGGATCGCTGGAATTCCTTCCGCCTCTATCCTGCGCAAAACCCGTGGCAACAGCTTTAGGGGAGGGAAGACATATAGCAGCCGATCCCGACCCCAAGGAGCCACCAGCGTGTCCGTGGCAACCGCCAACGGATCTCTTGTTCTGCACATGAAGGTCTTCACCTTGTGATTGAACCTGAACGCCATGAGGTCCACCTCTGGTGTGCCCCACTTGCGGCAAATCTGGCGAAACACTTCCGGATGCAGGGACCATTCCCCTTGGTCCATAGTCTGGCGACTGAGAAAGTCCGCCTGCCAGTTTTCCACTCCCAGAATGTAAATGGCGGAGATCGCTGGATCATGACGTTCCGCCCAGCGGAGAATCAGAGCAGCCTCCGCTGCCGCTGCAGAGTTTCTTGTCCCGCCTTGATGGTTCACATATGCCACGGCCGTGGCATTGTCCGACTGAACCCGGACAGGAAGACCCCGCAGCCTTGTCGACCAACGGGACAAGCAGAGCCTGATTGCTCTCAGTTCCAACACATTTATTGGAAGTCGAGCTTCCTGAGCCGACCACCGGCCCTGGGCAGACAACCGACCCAGCACCCCTCCCCAGCCCGACTGGCTGGCATCCATCGTTACTATCGACCAGTTGAGGGGAAGAAAGGATTTCCCTAGCATTAGAGCTGGGGCCCGAAACCACCAAGTCAATGAACCCCGGGTCTGATGATCCAAGCAGATCAGTTTGTCCAGGGATAGAGGAGATTTGTCCCATTGCGACAGAATCGCCTTCTGTAGGAGCCGAGTGTGGCTCTGGGCGTACGGTATTGCCTCGAAGGACGATACCATGAGCCCCAACACCCTCATGCAGAACCGTAGGGATGACCTCCGGCGTGACAGCAGGGTCCGTACCGCCGCCTGTAACCCCAATAACTTGTTGGGAGGCAAGAACACCTTCGCCTGCACTGTGTCCAGAATTAGACCCAGGTACTCCAGGCGACAGGAAGGGGACAGCGAGGACTTTTGCAGGTTGATGAGCCAACCGAAGTCCCTCAAAGCGGACACCGTGATTCTCACATCCTCCTCCAGGGACACAGCTGACTCCGCTCTCAAGAGCAGGTCGTCGAGGTACGCCACCACCCCGATACCTCGCTGTCTCAGCAGCGCAAGGACCGGAGCCAACACCTTGGTGAACACCCTGGGAGCAGAGGCCAGCCCGAAAGGAAGGGCCACAAACTGGTAGTGCAGGTCCCCCACTGCGAAACGCAGAAAGCGCTGATGGCTGAGACAGATGGGAACGTGCAGGTAGGCGTCCTTGATATCCAAGGACGCCATGAACTCTCCCTGGCACAAGGCGGCCACGACCGTGCGAATGGACTCCATCTTGAACTTTTTTGCCTGCACAAAACAGTTCAGAGCCTTTAGGTCCAGCACCGGCCTGACACCGCCCTTTTTGGGCACCACAAAGAGGTTTGAGTAAAAACTGCAGATCCTCTCCTCCAGAGGGACCGGCATGATCACCCCCTGATCCGCAAGGGACTGGATCGCGCCCAAAAGCTCCTCCCGACGCCTCTGAGGGAGTCTCAAGTTTGAGGGAAAAAACCTGTCTGGGGGTAGAGAGCTGAACTCTATCCGGTACCCGGTGGACACCACATCTAGTACCCCCCGATCGGAGACACGAGCGGACCAACTGACCGCAAACTCCAGCAACTGGGCCCCCACCCGAGAGGCGGGCGGGGGCAATCTGTCATGTGGTGGAGGACTTATCCTCTGCCTTGCCAGGCTTACGCTGCCAAGTCCTTTTACCGGATCCAGCCGAGGTCTTACCGGGCTTGGAGCCCGTCCCTGCCGTGCCGGGGGCACGAAAAAACTTCTTCTGCCCAGAAGAAACAGGGCCCTGTCGGCGGCGAACATCCCGCCACTTGGGCTCTGGGAGAAAAGGACTCTTCCCCCCCTGTGAAACTCTTAATGATTTCATCCAGCTGCGGTCCAAACAAATGACCCCCCTGAAAGGGGAGACCTGTGAGTCCCCTTTTAGACGCCTGGTCGCCCGACCAGGAACCAAGCCACAACACCCGCCCGATGACCACCGCAAAGGCGGAAATTTTGGATAGCATGGGCATGATATCCAACAGGGAACCACACAAGTAGTGTAGCCCCTCCACCAGGTGTTGAACCTTTTGCAATTCACCCTGCACACAACTGCAACACAGATTAGCGCGCACAGAGGTGGCGCACTCAAAAAGAGATTGAGCTGCCATAGCAGACGCCAGAGTTGGCCGCATGGCAGAACCTGCCACCAGAAAAATTGCTTTTGACACAGACTCCGTACGGTGGTCTGCCACGCCCTTAAAGGAAGGCGAGCCCTCTAACGGAAGGGTCGTAGCCTTGTTCAGGCGGGCCACCGGCGGGTCCACCTAAGGGGAATCCCAGCGCTTAGTGAAAACCTCCTCAAAGGGATAGCGCACCGCAAAGCGTTTTGGCAGGGTGAAGGAATTTTTTGGAAATAACCATTCCTTAAAAACTGCCCGCTCAAAAAACTGATCATAAGGAAAAGCCTTAGGAGACCTAGGAGGCTTCATAGACCCACACACATAAGTGGATGTCTTCGACTCCCCTGACTGATCAAGTCGCAGGGCCTGGCGAATGTTCGTGATTAGTGCCGCCACAATCGCCTTGTCGCGCACCACTGAGGCTCCCTGATCCTCCTCAGTATCTGAGAGAACCAACTCGCCCTCCGACAAATCCACAGGGGTCCCTGTGACCCCTAAGGCCACCTCATGATCCGAATCATCCCCCGAGGATACGCAGGGGAGTGTGCGCTTCTTGGGGGGCTCCGGAGCCGGACCCACCCGGGGAAGGAATTCTGCAAAAACCGCCCGTAATTGGTCCAAGGAGACCATGGGTTCCGGTGCCGAATGCTGCTCCACTGGCACCTCCACGGAGGGCCCTGCAGGGACTATAGCTGCAGCATCGCCTCCCTCAGCCATCATGCTGTTTGGGAAGCCCCCCCCCCACCGCGATACCACCACCTTCGCCCACAATCAGCCAGTAAAGACCGGGAGGATTACGCCCACCACCACCAGCACCCCAGGAAAGGTCAGCTATACTTGCTGCTTCTTCCATAATGCCTGCACAGCCAGGACCTGTACCGCACGTGTGTCAGCCACGCTGTTCCAGAAGAAAGAGGAAGTAAAAACGTTTGCAGCACGTTTTTACAGAGGCCGCAGTACCACAAATGACCACCGGGGGCCGCCCAAGAGCAGTAAAAACCGCATGGGCTACAAGAAAATGGCCGCTGCTCCTGTAAAAAAGTTCCCATCCACCACAAAATGGTGGCGGAACGGCGGTGTGCAATCTAGCGTTTGCCGCCCAGCGGCGAAAAACGAGCGGTACAGTCGGCGTACTCCCCGGTCGCCGAAAGGCGCGGCGCCGCGCGGAGGGGGGGCAGCGCAACACCGCCCCGCGTACCCCTACTCAGGAAGGCTACCCACCAAATGCCGCTCGCCGCGCCCCTGGGGCGGGGGTCCACTCACCACTCCGATGGGCGACCCGTAGCAGACTTTTCCCCCCACACGGAGAAGAATTGCTGCTGGCCAGGCCACTGGAGAGGCATGCGCCAAACCCTGGGCACAAGTGGGGTAAACCACTGGCCGCCCGCACGGAACGGGCCCTGCGCGACATGACCCTGCTTAGGCCAGGGTAGTTCTCCAGGTGGTGGCCGGGCTGGGGAAAGTTTTGGATTTGTGATATCCACTCTATGCCACCAGCCGGCTTCTTGATAGCAGTCTTCATAGGAAAAACTTCAGCACAACAATGCAGGTTCCAGAGGGAACCCAGTCCACTCCTTTGCACTAGGCAAACAAAACTGAATGCCATTGGCCAGCAGGGGGTTTTATGCTCAGGTGAGGTCTGCCCCCTGGGAGGGGCTAGCCTATCCCTGTTGCTTTTATTTCTGTTTTGCCTAGTCACTCCTGATAGGATGACATAAAACCCACGTGTTATGAAGAGCTGCATCTGCCAGCGAACGTAAGAGAAACCATGTCCTGGCGAGCGGCAGCCGACACTTCCTCCCTATCTTAACCACTTCAATACCATGCACTTAGAACACTTCCTGCCCAGACCAATTTTCAGTGCTGTTGCGATTCAAATGAGAATTGCGCGGTCGTGCGACACTGCACCCAAAAAACATTTTTATCATTTTGTTCCCACAAATAGAGCTTTCTTTTGGTGGTATTTGATCACCCCTGCAGTTTTTATTTTTTACGCTATAACAAAAAAAGAACGAAAATTTTGAAAAAAAAAACATTTTTCTTTGTTTCTGTCACAAAAATTTGTATAAGGTACATTTTCTCCTTCACTGACGGGCACTGATGTGGCTACACTGATGGGCACTGATGAGGCTACACTGACAGGCACTGATGAGGCAGTACAGATTGGCACTGATGAGGTGGCACTGATAAGGTTGCACTGATGATGGGGCGAATATGCAGCACTGATGGGCGGCACTGACAAGCAACACTGACGGGCACTGATATGCGGCACTGATGGACACTCCTAGGCGGCACTGAGCACTGATAGGGGCCACTTTTAGGTGGCACAGGTGGGCACTTTTAGGTGGCACAGGTGGGCACTGATAGGTGGCACAGGTGCGCACTTATAGGTGGCAGTGGTGGGCACTGGTGCAACAAGCACTGTTAGGGATGGCACTGGCAGGCATCATACATGGGCACAGTGCCATCCCTACAGTGCATAATATTGCCCTTACCTGGTGGTCTAGTGGGGGCTCCCTGGTGGTCCTGGGCGGTCTCTGTGCGACTTCCCTGGTGGTCCTGGGCGACCTCATTGTGATGCCTGGGAGGGGGGCTCCCTGGTGGTCCTGATCCGACTCCCTGGTGGTCCAGTGGGGGTTATCCTGAGGGTGGCTGCGCTGATAAAAGTTCAGCGCAGCCCCCCCGTCAGGAGAGCAGCAGATCGGCTCTCCGCTGCTCAGGTCTGCAGACCTGAGCAGAGGAAAAGCCGATAAATGGCTCTTCCTATTTACACTGTGATCAGCCGTGATTCGTCACGGCTGATCACATGGTAAAAGGCTTCGGATCTAAGCCTTTTACCTTGGTCGGTAATGCGGTGGGTCAGACTGACCCACGGCCCCACCGATCGCCACGATGCGCGCCCCCAGGGGCGCGCGATCGCGGATTATCCTGAGGACGTCAGTAGACGTCCAGTCAGGATAATGAGCCACCCGCCCGGACGTCATTTGTGAATGCGCCGTGCGGGAAGTGGTTAAGCATCTCCGAGCCTTTCTTTGCTTAAGCTGACAGCTGTTAAAGAAAAGAAAATAAAAAAATCTGGGCAGTCTGCCAAGTTCTCAGAACATGCTGATAAGTATAAACACAAAAGATACAATGTATCTCGAGCCCAGTACACATGATCAGAAAATCGTACGGAAAATACAGCGTACGAAGCAATCATACAATAATCTGATCGTTAGTACAGAGCTTTCGAGAGCCTTTCATGTCAGTTCACCCGATATTTTCCGTCCGACATGATCGGACATGCAAGAAAAATGTTCTTGCACGGTGCCTGATCGTACGATCTTCGTTTCATCAGTACAGCTGATGCAATACAAATACACATCACACCCCTTCCGGTTTTTTATTCAGTCGTACGAGAATTTTCATGACTAAAGTAAACTCTTTCAATTCCATCCAAGGTTAGGATGCAAAAAAAAAAACAGATGATCAATCGCCCAATAATCTCATTGTGTACCGGGCATTAGTTCTTTTAGATCAAAGAAATGTATTCCGGTCTGTAGATAAGGGAAGTTTAACCACCTAAAAGACAACCTTTTGTGACATTTGTTGCGTACAAGTAAAAAAAATCAGTATTTTTTGCTAGAAAATTACTTAGAACCCCTAAACATTATATATATATATTTTTTGGCAGAGATCCTAGAGAATAAAATGGTGGTTGTTCCAATATTTTGTCACACGGTATTTGTGCAGCGGTCTTTCAAACGCATTTTTTTTTTTTTTTTTTTTAAATACACTTTAATGATTTAATAAAAAAAACTAAACAGTAAGGCTTCTTAGACACTGGGGCGGGCGGGAGCAGTAAAGCGCCGCTAGTTTCAGTGGCCATTTTCTGCTGTTATAGCAGTGCTATGGCGCCGCTATGCAGGCAGGAGCGCGGCACTTTTAACCACTTGCTTACTGGGCACTTAAACCCCCCTCCTGCCCGAACCAATTTTTAGTTTTCAGCGCTGTCACTATTGACAATTGCGCGGTCGTGCGACGTTGTACCCAAACAAAATTGAGGTCCTTTTTTTCCCACAAATAGAGCTTTCTTTTGATGGTATTTGATCACCTCTGCGGTTTTTATTTTTTGCGCTATAAACCATTAAAGAGCGATGATTTTGAAAAAAGAACAATATTTTTTACTTTTTGCTATAATAAATATCCAAAAATAAACAAATTTATTAATCAGTTTAGACCGATATATATTCTTCTACATATCTTTGGTAAAAAAAAAATTGCAATTGGCGTATATTGATTGGGTTGCGCTAAAGTTATAGCGCCTACAAACCATGAACATTGATTTATGGCGTTATTTTTTTTTTTTTACTGGTAATGGCGGCGATCTGCGATATTGCGGCGGACATGTTGGACTTTTTTGGGACCAATGACATTTATACAGCGATCAGATCTAAAAATAGACACTGATTACTGTATAAATGTCATTGGCAGGGAAGGGGGTTAACACTAAAGGGGCAGTGAAGGGGTTAAATGTGTTCCTGTGGGGGGGGGGACTAACAGGGACATAACAGATCTAACTGATCCCGATCACAGGGATCAGTAGATCTGTCATGCCCCCCTCACAGAGCGGGGAACCAGCGTTTTTACATCGGCGGGTCTCCGGCGGACATCGTGTCCGCCCAACCCGCGGGCACGCTAACGTGGCGTGCTCACCGCCGGCGTTGACGAGAGCACGCCTGGCACAAGCAAAAGGGGAGGTCGTCTATTGACTGCCTCCCGGCAAGGCAGATCAGCGCTGTAGCCATCAATTGGCTATAGCGCAGATCTGAAGTGGTTAAGCCCCCACAAGGGGTTAAGAAGGGGTTAAAAGTGCCGGCACACTGCGCTTCCGAGGCGGTGTGCAGCTGCTTCTGAAGCGCGGTGGAGGAGCGGTGTAAACACCTCTCACCGCACCGCCCCAAAGAGCCTGCTTGTAGGACTTTTGTTACGTCCTGCAAGCGTACCACCCCAGTGTGAAAGCACTCAGGCTTTCACACTGGGGTGGATTGGGAAGGGGGTTCAGGCACTATAAGGGCGCTATTTTTAGCCCAAAAGCGCCTTAAAAATGCCCCAGTGTGAAAGTAGCCTAAGCAGCTACTCAACCCATGGTACGCGTACCCGTAGGGGTAAGTGCACCAAGGGCAGGGGTATGCCACTCTGATGCCGGGTAAAAGACTGCATTCATGTAGCGGCGGTTTGCTGTATGCAGCTGCTGCGACACAATTTTACATTTGCAGAGCTGTCTGCAGCGGAGCAATATGAGTGTGCCATGTTACTCACACACACTTCCCAGTCAGGAGCTCCCTAGGCCCCGCCCGGCATGATGTCACTCCGGGAGCGCAGGATGGAAAAGAAGTGCTGCGTCTGCTTGGAGTGTCCACTGTCATGGACAAGTGAGTGAGCAGAGGCTGATAACACTATAGTCAGTAATGTTATCTGTGTGCTCTTACTGCAGTGCTTAACTTTTTTTGTGAAAAGGGGGGGGGGTTAATTAATCTACAATGCTATTTGTAATATGCAGCACGGATGGGGTTAATGTATTGCCAATGTTGATGCATTTGGCAATAACCCCTTTGTGCTGCATTAGTGGCAGTGCCAATTAATCCCTTCATGATGCAGCATGAAGGGGTTAATAAACACTGACACTGGTGCCACTAATGCATCAGTAACCAATGGCAATACATTAACCCCTTCCATGCTGCATATTGCAAATAGCATTGTAGATTAATTAACCACCCCCCACCCCAAACAGTTAAAGTGGTTGCAAAGCAGGGCTCGAGCCGCGTGGGAGCGACATTCCTGTGCCTTTTCCACAGCTGGAACGTCGTTCCCATTAGCACCCACACCCTGCAGGACTGGCCTCAAGCATGGGAGAGGGCTTCCGTGCCAGAAGGGGGGGGGGCAGTCCGCCCCGGGTGCCATACGTGGGGGGTGGGGTGTCATCCCAGCGCGCCTGTCCTCCTCCTCCAGCGCCCACTGTAACATGTCCCGGCTCTAGCGACAGGCGGAACTCTGATATAATTGCAAATTGGATCAGTGTGACGTTAATTATAGGAGCCAGGATTTACAGCGCCCGCTGGAGGAGGAGGACAACTGCGCCGGGATATTCAAATCCCAGATCCAGACACAGGTCAGGCTGCATTGCTGGGCACTGATCAGGCTGCAATATTGGGCACTGATCAGGCTGCATTGCTGGGCACTGATCAGACTGCATTTGATGGGCAATAGTCAGGCTGCATTGCTGGGCACTGGCAAGCACCCACTGGAGGAGGACAACCACCAAGGGAGAGGACAGCTGTGCCGGGATATTCAAATCCCAGATCCACAGGTCAGGCTGCATTGCTGGGCACTGATCAGGCTGCAATGCTGGGCACTGATCAGGCTGCATTGCTTGGCACTGATCAGGCTGCATTGCTGGGCACTGATCAGACTACAATGCTGGGCACTGATCAGGCTACACTGCTGGCCACTGGCAAGGCTGCATTTGATGGGCACTAACAAGCCTGCATTTGATGGGCACTGATCAGGCTGCATTTGATGGGCACTGGTGAGGCCGCATTGACGGGCAATGGTGAGGCCGCATTGACGGGCAATGGTGAGGCCGCATTGATGGGCAATGGTGAGGCCGCATTGATGGGCAAGGGTGAGACCGCATTGATGGGCAAGGGTGAGGATGCATTGATGGGCAATGGTGAAGCTGCATTTGATGATGATTTTGCACACAAATACCATCACACACACAGAAATCATCACAAACACAACTGACATTACACACACAGGAAAAACCATGACACCCAAGCAATAGAAATTACTTGCTCGAGACAGGGGTACTTAGGAATTTTTTTAGATCTGCAGGGGTACTTTACCGTAAAAGGTTGAGAAACACTGGCCTAAAATTAGCCCTTTTTTGTATAATGTGATGCTACACCGAGAGAATTGTGATCTTTATTCTAAGCAACAAAACCGTGATTCTCGTTTTAGCCAGAATCGTGCAGCTCTACTGTGTGCTGTGAGGTGGAGGAGGGGAGATGAGGCAGCTTGATATGCTTTAGAAGTCTATGTCCTCTGATAAAGCCCTGTGTACCATCAACAATTACCACTCTATGTGCAGCTGGGCTCCAGTATTTCATGGTGACCAGAAACAAACCAGACCAATGAACACTCACCGTTGGGAACACATATGTAGGCAGGAAGTGGCTGCAAAGAGGCAGCAGAAGATCAGCACTGGATTACTTCTTTCATATTTTTTTGTATCTTATTTAAAGTGTCACCAAGGCTTCATTTTGATGTGCATTTGGGTGGTAAAAATGTGCAGTACAGACATGTTTTTGCCACCCTTAAGCTGCATTAGGCAGCAGATGAGGGCTTTTTACATGCCGCAGTCATGATGCATTAGGCATTATAAGGAGTTTCCCCCTATAACAGGTTTTTTAGTGCCATGCTTTATGGCCAGCCTATAACGCTGATACGTTGGAGTTATTAACTGGCTGCTCTGCTGTAAGTTAGGGGGCGCAAATTACTTGCCTTATCCCGGGCGCTGACAACCTAGCTGGCCCCTAGATTCTAAGCAAATTTGTCAAGCCCTGCACCGAATGACCCTTTTTTGGAAAGTAGACAGCCTAAGGTATGTAGTAAAGGCATTGCAAGTTTTAATTCTTTGGAAAATAGAGAAATTGAAAAAAAAAATTTTTTTTTTACATACGGTCACCAATGCAGTACCATCATATAACCAGTGTGGCAGTGATGAGGGACATTGACTGGTGACAATATGTAAAAATAAAAATCCTATTTTCTTTTATGATTTTTTTAACACCGTGACCATAGTAACACAGTACTACTGTAAGTGATCATGTTTTTTTTTTTGTTTTTTTTTACACATTATGTTTGCTTATACCAGTGAATTTTACTGTCTTGTGTATTGTTGATTAGCTGTGATTGGCCACAGCTAATCACGTTGTGCATAGTCTGATTGACCCTGTCTGTACTATGTGATCACTTTGAGCAATCACAGCTAGCAACACAATTGTATACAAGGAATGGCATGAAAGGAAGCTATCCATTGATTACAATTGTCATTTGATCTGCTGTGATTGGTCACAGTGATTACATGGTGCCATCAGTGGCCCGGTACAGTAATCTGTCATCAGCTGAGTCCAAATGAACCAGCCAGTTGCAGATCATGCTGCAGCGAGGCGTGTTCTGAGAGGACGTCCTCCTGGAATGACGAAGGGCCTTCATTTGACTGTAGGACTGCCCTGAACTGGTTTAAGAGCAACTACTTTTGTTGAGATAAAAAACAATCCCCTCTGGGTGATTAACAACTTCAGATCCGCGCTATTGACGGCTACAGTGCGGATCTGAATTGCCAGGGCGCCGCCAATTGACATCCGACCCTTTGCGCACTCCAGGCGCGCCCTCGATGTCCGCCGGAGACCCGCGATCCCTTAATAGAGAGCCAGAACGGGGAACCGTCGATGTAAACACGGCAGTTCCCCGCTCTGTGAGGCGGGGCATGACAGATCTACTGATCTCTGTGTTCGGGATCAGTTAGATCAGGGGTAGGCAACCTTTCAGAGGCTGAGATCTACCTGGGCAACATGTAGGAAATCAAAGATCCCCGGCGGAAGGGGGGGGGCTGGGGCATAGGCGCCCCCCCTTAAAAAAATAAACCACCCCCCACCACAGTAGTATCCTCTGCTATCCCCTCATCCACAGCTGTGTCCTCTGCCTCCTTTCACATGATTCCCTCCTTAGTATTATACTATGCCCCCCCCTCTATAACGTTCCCTGGCCCCCCCCCACACGGTAGTGTTTTCTGACCCCCTAACAGTAGTGTCCTGTGCCCCCCAAAGCAGTGTCCTCTGCCCCCTCCCCACATTGTAGTGCCTTCTGCCCCCCCCATTGGGGACTAGATTGACTAGGGCTTGTGTCTCTAGTCATCTAGACAGTACGGGGCGGAGTGTCTCGCCCCTTGACGGCACAAATGTAGCTGCCAAGGGGCAAGACCGAGAGATAATTCCCTAGCGCCCAGAGGCCGCCTGTAGCTCCCGCGCGGACCTCACGCGTTTCCCAGCCTACAGTTAACCGCCG
>BLSH010128457.1:189825-218512 GCA_018402905.1 Glandirana rugosa | reverse complement strand
AAAAAAAAAAAAAAAAAAAAAAAAAGGGTGATCACATCCCCCCTCCCCGATAAGTTTACCACTATACCAACGCTAACAAAAAAAATACAAAACTGCCAAGACTCAAACGCTGAGAGATGTTACAGGGAGTCTGGCATTTCTATATATGCCACTAATACAGCTTATATTGTATAATGATTACTTCTACAAAGTGTATTCTAGTAATCAGATAGTGGCAGGGCAACAATTTATATGGAGTGCTGTATAATAGAAGTTGCACTGAAAAGGGGGACATCTTTAAAATGGGCTTACATTCCTGTGCCCCCTTTCATTACTGGCAACTGCATTACAAAGGGGGACACATCTGTGTCAAATCAATTTCTATGCATTTTTCTTTGGTATTAAGTGTTGGAATAAGGCAATTGCAATCATAAGGAAATACTGTGTATAAAAGGGGCATATTGTATATAAAGGGCTTACAATTTCCCCATTCAAACACAATCTGTTGCATTATCACCAATAAAAGGGAAATATGAATGTATGGTATACTGATAAACCCTCACTAAATTAGGTTTTCAAAAATTAGAGACAGGGACTATAAAAACCAAATTTTTAACCTGCCAGCTTTAGGTTTTCCATCACCTTTATCTCCAAGGATCTTGAAATTCATCAGCACATCTGAGGAATACAAGCTACAGAGAAAGCTTTTCCTGTCAGACTTCAAAGCTACTTTAAAGCTCCAAGCACCCTTCTGGATCAGAAGATTGGAAAAACAAGCAGCACGCATACAAAACACAGCAGCTGTTTATAGTTCATACTGCATGACAGAGTCAGTCACTTGCCGCTAATTGCTGTTAGAAGTTTCTGCAAAAGAAGAAAAGAAACCCTTCCCCAAAAGACTACAACACACCACTTACACAAAACATTCAGATTTGCCATATTGCAAACAAGGACTCAGCACATACAAGTTCTTCCCATAGATTAGAGGAACTGGAGGAAATGTCATCATTCACTACAATCTAATGAAGGAGATTCATGCACATTACCTGCTACAGATTCCACTGTTCTAGAAAGTCTGAAAAAAATTAAGCTGGACAGAGTTGTGAACTCCCCCGTGCCCCTTCCCAATGTATGATGAAGGTCGGGCAAGAATTTAATGCTCACAAAATTCACCTTAGAAAAGCGCTAAATGCCAAACTGCTTGCAAAATTAGGAAGAACAAGTCTTGAAAGACTTCTGATGATCCCAGCAGTGCCACATCTGCATTGATGCTTCTGAAAGAAAGTCTGAAACAGAAAGTTTGCCCCACCCCATACATAAAAGCCTTCAATTAAAATATAAGCGATGGTATTTCACTTTCCCAAGTTATTTGTAATGCTCTACTTATGTTCTGAAAAGAGGGTTAAGTGATATTTGCAAGCCATTAATGTGCTGTATACCAAGTTTCCATTAGTCTAGAAGACGATTTGATTCTTTCCACAATGATGTGCAACAGCCAGAAATGCCTTACAACGAATATCCAACAAGCCTGTTGGGTCACTTCAGCTTTATGGTCACTCTTTATTGCTTAGGACCAAGAGGCCTAGGAGACAAAAATACTACAATATCAGACCCCCTCCCTCCCCAAATCTGTAAACATGTAAAACAGCTATACTAACAAGATGTACAAGGTTATGTTCCTACGGCTTTGATTGAGTATTTAAAGGGAAAAAAAAAAAAAAAAAAAGGGAAGAAAGATTTCTGCTAACTGCAGTCTAGAAGATAGAAGTTGCAATTCTTTCCACATCAATGATGTGCAACAGCCAGAAAGGTTTTAGAAATAAAGAGATGCAACAAGCCTGTTGGGTCATTTCCACTTCACGGTCACTCTTTAATCCTTAAAAAAGCAAAAGCCCTAGGAGACAAAAAAGCTACAATATCAGACACCCCCCCCCCCACCCCCAAAATATGTAAACATGACATTACTACTATGCGGCCAACAAGACGTAGAATGTTATGTCCCCTACAGCTTTGATTAAAGATTAAGAGAACACACCTTTAAGATATCAGAACACAAGCTACCAAAATAAGAAAAGTTACAGCCAACTACAGTTGCAAGATCTCCCATTAGCATGCAAAATTAAATCGGTTAAAAAGCACTTATCTGTAAAAGTAGTTTGATTCGATCAGTAAGGACACTAAAAGCTTCAAAAGCCAAACTTTGCTTTGGGTCGAGCAAATTGCACACACAGCCACTGAAACACCGCAGATTTACTTCACTTCCACTTGGCCAGCTTTAATTTACATCTTCCAGCAATCACTAAACTTAAGTGAAAATTCCCTTCTTCACAAGATTTGGAAAAATACACATTTGTGTTTTATTGCAGGTATTTCTCATCTGCATTTTACGCTCCTCTAAATAATCTTCAGGACTTCATTTTCTAAATCAATTTAATTTTTCATTGAACATTTAGAGATGATCATATTTATAAAGCATGAATGTCTTTAGGAAGGCACAAGAATGTACACTTCACGATCCTGGTGGATTATCTAGATTTTAAATTTATCTTCTAATATATTTCTTTGAGAGCATTTGGAGTTTTAGCGATTGACATTTCTTATATCTTTCTGATATACTCTTGCTGCACTTCCCAAAAATTACATCTCTCCTGAGGAATTATGGATTGTCAGATGTAGGATATCACCATGGTTTCACATTAGGCACCTAAGGGATTTTATATTATGCCATTTCCATTCATCCATCCAATATACCTTATTTTAGAACATCGTCATTCTCAACGCAATTGACCCAATTCAGAATGATGGATCTGAAAAAGTAGAGACAAGATGTTGCCCACAGCCCCCCCCTCCCCACTTTCTAAAGAGACATTTTGCAACTCATAACAGCATTTCTACTACAACCTTTTGTCCATTAGTCAGGCTGACCATTTATTAGAGAATTACAACCACAAGCTCCTAATCTATTGTATTCTACATCCTTCAGTTTAAAACAAATACATTAATAGTGAATACATTATGAAAGCAGGCTACTTTTAAGTAAAAAATGTACCAAAGTTAGTTCATATTAAGCCAGGTTAAAGGTTATTTGCTTTATTACCAAAGCATATTATCCCTCCCAATAAAAAAAATTAAGCCTCTAGACTAGAGCAACCATCTAAGACTAAACTGCATATGCTTAATTAACCAAACCACAAATCAATACAGAAAGTATTTAGAAATACCTGCACAATGGTTTTAGTCTGCTCATGTAAGCATTGCAGAAGTGTGCTTTCCTAATACACAGCCCACCCCCAAGAGAAGGGCAATACACTTAACAGGGGCTGCCAGGATAGAAACATAGGAGCTGCCATTGCAGAGTGCATGTCCCAAGGCTGTCATCTTCTTCGTTTCACAATGTGGTTAGTCACTGACCTGAAACAATCATAATCTGCTTATTTGAGGTGAATTTCTCACAGCTAGTGAAGCAAGGATGACACTCCTGACCCATGCTCCTTCAAAACAGTCAGCTGCAGTGTTTCTATCCCCACAGTTACTTTAGTTCAAACAGACCCACCCAATTAAAAGAATGCCACACTTGCCTCTTTATAGGATTTAACCCTTTAAAATCACTGAAGAAAAATACTTACCGAACATCACCAGTTGTGTTATTCACCCTCCTGTTTTCATACACCACCTCACACAGGCTACCTACATAAACTATTGATATAATCCTAGCTGGGACATCTTTAGTTCTTCCTCAAATTGTTACAAGGATCTGTTAAAAGCTGATGAAATGCTGAAGGGTAACTGGAAAGCTCACTAGAGAAAAGAACCTGAAAAACAAAAGCTGAAAACCCCCATAAACCATCCCCTTTCACCCGACCCCTTACTTACAAGTCAATGTGGAGTTTGGAACAATTAATTGATGGCATATTTTAACCAATTTCTTTCTGCTATCCAGGGCCATTTCTGGAAGATTCTACTGCATTTTGCTATTTCACTGGGCCGTTTCTGAAGACATTATCTATTCATCTTTTTCGTGCTCATGGCTTTTCCAGGGCCATTTTTTTTTTAAGAAGAGATTCTACCTCCTATTCATCGTTTTTGGTGTTCTTTTCTAGGTATCCTGAAAGACCTCTGAATTCCTGTACAGATCTGTCCATCCATTATTCCTGCTCAGCCTAGCATTACCACTTGGATTCTCACTAGAGAAAAAAAGAACCTGAAAAACAAAAGCTGAAGAACCCCATAACCACCCCCTTACTTACAAAGCCAGTTTGGAGTTCGGGAACAAATCGATGGATTATACACATGAGATCTTTCTGCTATCCGGGGTAGGTTTCCTAGAAGATTCTACCTCTTCCAACTTTTCCAGGGACTGTTTCTAGAGGACATTACTAATTCCTTTCATGCGCACGGCTTTTCCAAGCATAAATTCTCCCTACTATTCATCTTTGTGTTCTTTTTTAAGTGTCCTGATGTCGCCAAATTTCTCTACAGATCTTCCCATCCATTATGCTTGCTCAGCCTAGCTTTACCACATTTCATGTGCTCCCATCCAGAGATTACGTACAGACATGAGCTGAAACAACTTCAAAAAAAAAAAACGACACCAACCAGCCTTGCATACAGGAGTACAAACTTACAAGATGCAACTTTCACTAGAACAACTTTTAAGCAATCTAGTTGACTGAACAGAGCCTAGGTCACACCAGTGTATAGCTTTATGAACAGCATTTGTATGCCGTCATGTTCATCCACCTGTTCTTTTCAGTTGGTTCAATACATTTCTTCAAGCGATTTTAAAATCTTCCCTCTTCATCCTAAAAATCTATCCCCAGTCTACCATCTTGACTTGAGATCTCGTGTTCGTTTCCATGCCTAAAATACTAAATCCTTTGAAGTGTTGGATATAACTACAGATGTATTATTTCTTGGGTATCTTGAGAGCTCAAATTAAGGCATGGTTTCTTCAGCTGTTACTACCACCTTATGACTTACTGCAGAGGTTTATTCCATTATATTTAGTTCTGGCAAGATTCTTTAGGATTTATTCCTATGTTGCTATGTAGTTTGCTTCTAGATTCCTTGTCTACACTAGGGCTTCTCAATTTAGGTGTGTCTTCTGAGGCAAACTTCTAGCCTCTTTTTTTTTCGATCCACTAGGTCCTTGTTTTTTTAAGGTTACAGTTACCCTTCTGTGTTGATTTTTCAATATTACTTCTGTCCTGATTTCTGTCTTGCTTTTTCAATGTTGCTTCTATCCTGATTTTCTGTCTTGCTTTTTCAATATTACTTCTATCCTATTTTCTGTCTTGCTTTTTCAATATTACTTCTATCCTGTTTTCTGTCTTGCTTTTTCAATGTTGCTTTTATCCTGATTTTCTGTTTTGCTTTTTCAGTGTTACTTCTATCCTGATTTTCTATCTTGCTTTTTCAATGTTACTTCTATCCTGATTTTCTGTCTTGCTTTTTCAATGTTGCTTTTATCCTGATTTTCTTTTTTGCTTTTTCAATGTTGCTTCTATCCTGATTTTCTGTCTTGCTTTTTCAATATTACTTCTATCCTGTTTTCTGTCTTGCTTTTTCAATGTTGCTTTTATCCTGATTTTCTTTTTTGCTTTTTCAATGTTGCTTTTATCCTGATTTTCTTTTTTGCTTTTTCAGTGTTACTTCTATCCTGATTTTCTATCTTGCTTTTTCAATGTTACTTCTATCCTGATTTTCTGTCTTGCTTTTTCAATATTACTTCTATCCTGTTTTCTGTCTTGCTTTTTCAATATTACTTCTATCCTGTTTTCTGTCTTGCTTTTTCAATGTTGCTTTTATCCTGATTTTCTGTCTTGCTTTTTCAATGTTACTTCTATCCTGATTTTCTATCTTGCTTTTTCAATGTTACTTCTATCCTGATTTTCTGTCTTGCTTTGTAAAATTACAATTTAAAAACATTTACACTTTAAAAGCTTGAAGTATGCCCATGTAATTCTTCTAGCCTTCACACGTTCTCTTCTCTTGCCTGTAAGCAATATTTTCTATTCTTGATTGCTCTTCTCACAGTAGTACAATATCTTGACAAAATTAGTCTTCATGAATGAAGAATCACTGCAAAAAGAGTTAGTCTAGAAGACAGCAATTCTCCTCATATACTCATAAATATAGCCTATATAGTAGGATTAAACCAGCAGGCCTATTATTTAAGAAAATACCTGCTGGGAAACAGAATACATCCTACATTAGGTACCTATCAATCTATTAATAAGCTTTCTGTAAAATTTACAGCAAGCCAACATGTACTGCATTTAAACCTAAAAGATGCTGCCTTGTAAGAATACTTTAATGCAGACATTTCCTATTTGCATTTCAGCTAAATATTTAAACTTAATTTTATAATTAGACTTTTATTTTTCAGAGATAATCCTGTTTTGATTTTATTAACGCATGACAGTCAGAGGTAGCTATACTTCACAATCCTGGTAAAATTACCTATTTTTTGAGTGCATGTTTTGGTAACAGATTTCTTTAATATTTTGCTGACATACTTGAATGCTGCACTTCCCCAAAATTACATCTCACAAGGAACTATGGATCATCAGATGTAGGATATCACCATGGTTTCACATTAGGCACCTAAGGAATTTTATATTTTGCCATTTCCTTTCATCCATCCAATATCTTATTTTAGAACCCCGTCAGTCTCAAAGCATTTGACTCACTTCAAAAAACGGTAGATCTGAAAAAGTAGAGACAAGATGTTGCCCACAGCCACCCCCCCCCTCCCTCCCACTTCCCAAAGAAGGAGACGTTTTGCAACTCTTAACAGTATTTCCACTACAACCCTTTGTTTGTTTATTAATTTATTTTGTCACACCCTTACATAAAAAGGGTTGACAGTTACATTCTTTTATCAAAAATTACAACCACAAGCTCCTAATCTACATAGATCAAGTTTAAACCAATAAATTGAAATACATTATATGACAACTAGCTACTTTTAAATAAAATATTTAGTTCACTAGTCTTATTAAGCCAGGTTAAAGGCTGATATTTACTTTATTACCAAAGTGCCTATTCTCATCCCTCCCAATACTAAATAACATTTGTTTAGCAAACATATGTCTCAGCCTATTAAATGTACATATGCTGAATTGCCAAAAACAAATTCAATACAGAAAAAAAGTATATAGCAATACCTGGACAAACGTTTCAGCTAGTGTTCATTTTAGCATTGCAGGTGTGCTTTCCATAATAAAAAAATATCTATCTATATTTAAATATCACTAGGAACTGCAAAAAAATAAAGGGGGAAAAAAATGTAGAATATATTGTTCTTTGCTCTGAGGGGGGGGCCCAGAGTAAAGAAGAACACATCTAAAAACGAGCAGTGCCCTCTGATTCCTCTTGTACAAATGTAGAATGTATTGTTCTTTGCTCTGAGGGGGGGGGCCCCCAGAGTAAAGAAGAAAACCTCTAAAAACAAGCAGGGCCCTCTGATTCCTCTTGTACAAATGTAGAATGTATTGTTCTTTATTCTGAGGGGGGGCCCAGAGTAAAGAAGAAAACATCTAAACGAGCAGTGCCCTCTGATTCCTCTTGTAACAAATTGTGATGTAACTGTACTGTCTGCCTTCATTTTGTAAAGCACTGCGCAAACTGTTGGCGCTATATAAATACTGTATAATAAAAAGGAGCTGGCTGGACAGAAACATGGGAGCTATCATGTGACTTGTTTTGCAAGTGCATGCTCCATGGCTGTGATCATCCTTGCTTCACAATGTAGTGAGTCATTGACCCGAAAAATCATAATCTGCTTATTTCAGGCCCATGACTCAGGAGGTATAACAACCAGAAACCAGGATACCCCCTTAGTGGGACTTTAAGCAGGTAACAGCAAAACACTATTTGTAAAAATTGTAACGATTTATTGATTCTTAACATGTAAAAAGACTTGTCACTCGCGTGAGGGACAGGTATATAAACAAATATACAGAGTTGACTGTTCCGTTGTCCAAAGATGGAATTGGGTACCTAATTCAATCTTCAGACAAAGGAACAGTCAACTCTGAAATCTCTCTCGCAGCACATGCACAATTGGTGGACCGTAAGATTGTATATTAGACATTTTTATGTGGTAGTTAAGTATTATTCGTGTATATACACACACACCTGTCCCTTACACGACTGACAAGTCGTCTTACATTTTAAGAATCCATAAATGGTTACATTTTTTACAACTAGTGTGGTGCTGTTACCTGCTTAAAGTCCCACTAAGGGGGTATCCTGGTTTCTGGTGTCTTATCATATGGGGATGAGGTAACCACCACCAAGCCTTGCTGACGGTGGAACACCACCTACAGGAGGTGTAGCAAGGATAATGATGACAGTCCTGACCCATGCACCTTCAAAACAATGCACTTCTACTTCTAACCCAACAGGTTTCCTTTAAAGAGTTAAAGTATATGCCACTCTACACCCACCCCCCACAAGTGCCTCTTTACAAAATGTAACCCTTTACACGACTAAAGAAAAAAAAAAAAAAATCTTACCGACCATCACCAGTTGGCTTATCCGCCCTCGCGTTTTCATACACCACCTCACACAGGCTACCTACATAGCTAATGATAGATATCATACTAGCTGGGGCTCCTTTTAATTCTTCTTAAAAGTTACAAGGATTTGTTTACAGCTGATGTAATGCGTAAGGATAGCTGGAACGCTCACACTAGAGAAAAGAACCTGAAAAACAAAAGCTGAAGAACCCCATAGCCACCCCCTTACTTACAAAGCCAATTTGGAGTTAACAAATACCGATGGGATGGATTAAACATGAGATTTCATCTTGCTATTCAGGGATTGTTTCTAGAAGATTCTACTGCTTTTTTGGCTTTTCCAGGGCCATTTCTAGAAGATTCTACCTCTTATTCAGCTTTTCCAGGGCCATTTCTAGAAGATACTACCGCTTATTCAGATTCTCCACATTCTTGGGGATGTTTCTAGAAGACATTACCTCCTATTCATCTTTTTCCAGGGCCATTTCTAGAAGTGATTCTATCTCCTATGCATCTTTTTCTGTATTTTCCAAGCTTTTCTAGGTGTCCTGATGCCAAAGACCTCACTGAATTTCTGCATAGATCTTCCATCCATTATTCTTGCTCAGCCTAGCTTCACCAATTTTCATGTGCTCCCATTCAAGGATTACATATAGACACATCAAGCGAAACAACTGCTCCAAAGAACACCAACTGTGCACACAAGAGCTCACAAACAATCAAGATACAACGTTCAGTAGAACGCTTATGTCATCTAGTTGATGGTATAAAAGCAGAGTTGTCATGCCAGTATATAGTTTCCCTAACAGCATTCCTATGCTGTCATTTTCATCCACCTCCTGTCCTTTTCAGTTCAGTTGCTCCAATATATTTCTGCTCTTCTAAATCTTCCCTCTTCAACCTAAAAAAAAATAATTACCTGGACTGTCTACCATCTTGACTTGTAAAGCTTGTGTTCTTGTTTTCTTGCCTAAAATACTAAAGCTTTTGAAGATTTGAATATACTAGATGTATTCGTTTTTGGGCATCTTGAGCGATCTAGATAAGATCTGAGCGCTTCTGCCATTATATTAAGTCCTAATGGCTGAGATTACTTCTTTACGATCCTTTCCTGCCTTGCTTGATCATAAAGGTCTTCTGCCTACCCTAGACTTCTTAGTTTGGAGGCGTATCTTCTGATACAAACTTCTAGCCTTCAGGTTTTCCTCATCCCGCCAAGTCCTTATTTTCTTTCTTACCCTTCTGATTTTCTGTCTTGCATTTTCAAAGGTTACCCTTCTGTCTTGCTTTTCAGCATTACTTCTAAGCTTCTGATTTTCTGTATCAAAGCTTCTCAAGCTTGAAGTCTGCCCTTGTAAAGCGCTTTCTTCCCTTGCCTGCTAGGAATATTTTCTATGCTTGAATCCTCTTGTCAGCAGTATATCTTGCCAATTAAATGTCCATAAATATGGAACCACTGCAAAAAGAGTTAGTCTAGAAGACAGCAATTCTCCTAACAACCTAAACATAATATATAGTCTACACAGAACAATTCAATCAGCAGGACTACCAGTTAAAAAAGTCCCTGCTGAGGAACAGAAGATTTATAAAAACAATTATCACCTAACAGGCTTCCTAATATACAGCAATATCAATAAATTATATACTGCATTGAACCCTAAATACATACTACCTAGCTAGGCAACCCTCTACAATCCCTCCCCCCCAATAGCAGCCCACCCACAAACCATCTCCCTAGCGCTGTCTTGCTCTCCCGTAGTCTAGCGATAAACAACTGAGGCTCACCTTATATACCCTCGCAGGGTCACACATTCTATTCACTGTATCCTTCCGCCCTATGACGCTTCGAGTTAACAAGTGTGAAAAAAAACCCCAAAAAAACACGAAAATAACTACCGACCTTACAACAGTATGGAAATCCCAGCATATCGGACCCTGTTGCGCTGGCCGCCAGTCAACGCACGCTAGAAAGCAGAACTAACTGGCCGAATGTTCATCCTCCCCGGAAAATATAGATCCGGCATTCGAGCGGAAGGATATCTACCACAAAGCAGGATTAAAATGGTTACGAAGGCCTTGTTGCGCAGCAGAAATTATTGCGCAGGCGTAGAAAATCGGGTGTTCCTAAATGCCCTTGAATTGCGCATGCGCTGTTATGTATGGAATGCAGTAGCTGTGCAGGACGTGGGGGATGGGGGATGGGGGTGAAGGCTTCTCGAAGTAAATAAAGAATACAGCACTGGAGGATATGGTGTGAAATGGTTACAAATACTTATGTAGGGGAAATGCAAAACACATAATGAACGCTAAAGCAGCAGAAGCTGTAACAGTTAAATGGGATAAAAACTGTGCTGTTACAATGATAGGTGGATTCTTTTTCTTAAATCAGCAGTCATTTGGAGTGCGGGTTATTATCCATGCTCTGATGCACATATATAACAAGAAATAGCCATGACTACCACCTCCCCCTCCCTTTAGATTAGAATGTAAGCTTCACAATCAGGGCCCTCCTGTCACTTTCTGTATTGTAATTGTGCTGGCCCCCTCTACATTGTAAAACGCTGCGCAAACTGTTGGCGCCATAAAAATCGTGTATAATAACGACTAAGACTAGAAGCGGATTCAGTTTAATTTGCTTGCAAATACATGAGCTGTGACGTTGAAATGCTTCCATTGTGGGAAATGATTCTGCAATACAAAAGGTCTCGGCGCGCTGGCATTGTCTGGAAATTTCCAGCTCAGGATTCTGCATTGCAGGGATAAAGCAAGCCAAACGTTCTGTCTGGGGATCCGCCTACCGGAGCAGACTCATTCCATGATCGTGTTTGGGTTTTTTTATTAGTGGCTCCTGCTATGGAAATGTTTGCAGTTGTAGCAATAAAAACAGTCAAATTATTACAAGATGTAAGTCACCTTAGTGCAGCCTTGTGACCATCTTACAACACTTGGAATGGAAATGACTGTAACAGATGATCTCTATATTTCAGAACCTCCGTTTGGTGGATTAGAAATGTCAACCAAATCCCTGCTGTAAAATGTTAATATTATTATTATACAGGATTTATATAGCGCTGACAGTTTGCGCAGCGCTTTACAATATCAGGGTAGACAGTACAATTACAATACAATTCAATACAGGATGAATAAGAGGGCCCTGCCCATTAGAGATTACACACTAGGAAATGTGTTTACTTATATTTTTTCTGCTGAATCGGTAAGGCCCCTTTCATACCGGGGCCACCCGAGCGTTAGTGATAAAACACCTCTAATTTGCGGTGCTTTACCACTCGTTATAGCCGCGCTATGGCGCCACTATTCGGGCGGTGCGCTTTTAACCCCCCCCCCCCCCCACAAGGGGTTAAACAGTGGTTAAAAGTGCCGGTTAGCGGTGTTCTGTGCTTCGGGAGCGCTGCCCCATTGTTTTCAATGGGCAGGGGCGGTATAGGATCGGTGAATACACCGCTGCAAAGATGCGGCTTGCAGGATTTTTTTTACCATCCCGCAAGCGCACCGCCCCAGTGTGAAAGCACTCGGGCTTTCACACTGGGGTGTATTGGGGGGTGTTTTTCAAGCACATTTTAGTCACTATTTTTAGCGCAAAAGCGCTTGAAAACCACCTTGGTGTGAAAGGGGTACAGGGGAAATGGATATAATGGGAAAGCAGCTGATCGATCCCCTGTCCATGACCTGACACCTTCTCACATCTGTGTCCACCACGTAATGCTGACAGAACAGCTCACACAATAATAGAACTACATTCCATCATGAATACTTTGGGTTATGGCTTATAGCTTCAGTGATAAGAATAAAAGGCCAAGAAAAAAAAATGCATGGATGATTTACCCCCTTCCTGACCAGAGCACTTTTTGCGATTCAGCACTGTGGCGTTTTAACTGACAATTGCACGGTTGTGCAATGTTGTACCCAAACAAAATTGACATCCTCCCCCCCCCCCCCCAAATAGAGCTTTCTTTTGCTAGTATTTGATCACCTCTAGTGACAATTTTGAAAAAAAAAACCAATATTTTTTACTTTTTGCTATAATACATATCCAAAAAAATATATATATAAAAAAACTAATTTATTCATCCGTTTTGACCGATACATATCCTTCTACATATTTGTGGTTAAAAAAAAAAAAGCGCAACTGACGTATATTGATTGGTTTGAGCAAAAGTTGTCACGTTTACAAACCATTTCATTTATGGCGTTTTTACTATATATTTTTTTTACTAGTAATGGTGGCGATCTGTGATTGTTATCAGGACTGCGGTATTGCGGCGGACATATTGGACATTTTTGACACTTTCTTGGGACCATTGACATTTATACAGCAATCAGATCTTAAAATGGCCACTGATTACTGTATAAATGTCACTGGCAGAGAAGGAGTTAACCTGCAGGGGGCAATCAAAGGGTTAACTGTGTTCCCTAGGTGTGTTATAACTGTGTGGGGGCTGGGCTGGCAGGGGCATGACAGATCTAACTGATCCCAATGATAGGGATCAGTAGTTCTTTGTCATGCCCACTGACAGAGCGGGGAACCGCCGTTTTTACATTGGCGGTTCCCCGTTCTTCCTGTGTAGCAGGCGTTCGCGGGTCGCTGGTGGACATCAAGTCTGCCCGACCCGCGGCCATACACGAGAGCGCACTGCCGGCGGCACGCATTCACCCCCTAGTCGCACCTGCGTGAATCGCCGTTTATAAATGCAGATTTGTGTTACGCTGCCACAGTGCAGCAGTAAATGTACGCAAGCCAGTTGTTAACCGGTTAAAATATAAACAGTTTCATATATAAATTATTTTTTTGAGACGTGCTCAATAGTAGCAAACACAAGGAAGCTTTCATTACGGCCTGTTTTGAGCGGCTGTTATGTGCTTCAAATGGGTTTTACATGGTATTGTACACCCCTTTAACACCTTCATGACCACCCAGCGCATATGTGTGGCATCAAATGGGTGGGGTTTAACGCTCACACGCCACATACACTATATTACCAAAAGTATTGGGACGCCTGCCTTTACACGCCCATGTACTTTAATGGCATCCTAGTCTTAGGGTCCCAGGGTTCAGAATTGAGTTGGCCCACCCAGTGCAGTTTTAACAGCTTCAACTCTTCTGGGAATGCTGTCCACAGGGTGTGTTTATGGGAATGTGTGACCATTCTTCCGGAAGTGCATTTGTGAGGTCAGGCACTGATGTGCACAAGAAGGCCTCGCTCGCAGTCTCCGCTCAAATTCATCCAAAAGGTGTTCTATTGGGTTGAGGTCAGGACTCTGTGCAGGACAGTGAAGTTCCTCCACCCCAAACTCGCTCATCCATGTCTTTATGGACCTTGCTTTGTGCACTGGTGCGCAGTCATGTTGGAACAGGAAGAGGCCATCCCCAAACTGTTCCCACAAAGTTGGGAACCTGAAATTGTCCATAATGTCTGTATGTTGACTCCTTAAGAGTCCCCTTCACTGGAACTAAGGGGCCAAGCCCAACCCCTGAAAAACAACCCCACACCCACACTCCACCAAATGATTTGGACCAGTGCACAAAGCGAGGTCCATAAAGACCTGGACAAGCCAGGGCTCATTCAGAAGACACATTATGCCATGCTCTGCTCCACTGCTCTCCCAGCAGAGAAGCCCAATTGGACAGGAAAAACAAACTTCCATATTTTTTTTTAAATGAAGGAATTGCCAAAAACAGTGTGTCTTTATTTATTGTTTCCTTTTTTGTGAATAAGTAAGGGTCCTATGTACACCTTACTCATTTACATAGGAGGGGTAAGTATCTGAGGACCCCTTTATTGTTAAAAATTGCATCTATATTCCAATAAGCATGGAAACCCCCACAACCAGCATTGTGGACCAGCATAGTGGGGAGAAGGCCCTGGTTCTCATCAACATGGATCTCCCCTGAAAGTTACCTGGCCATGATGAGGGCATGTGGCTTGGTATGGTTCAGGACTGGGAGGGAAGCATTCTTGTCCCCTCCTTTTCTGGCCTGCATGCTCGGATAAGGGTCTAGTATTTATTTTTACAGGGAAACCTGTGCTGTTATATTTGTGTGTGGGGATCCCCCAGTAACATCTAGGATAAGGGTCGGGTATAGATGGATGGAATTCCCGGCTGATTTGTTCACAAACTGAAGTAACAGTGTGAGATCTATCATTTTCCTGCAATTCCCAGACATGTTCAGGGCATGCCCAGTCATGCTATTTAGTGTTTGTAAACCTCAGACATGAAATATGAACAAAACATATCTTTCTATAATATGTATTTGTCTCAGTTAAGAGCACTAAGTATCATTTGTGTCTGCTGCTTTGTTCCTCTGCTATCAGCATGAATCATTTCTGACAATTGTTCCTGACACCAAGAGAAAAAATGGGGACAGGGGAAGGGGGGTGGGATCTCCAGCAGATCCCTGTGTGCTGTGATATAGGGGGTGTGTTTCTTCCCTCCGATCAGCTTTCAGAGGACACTGAGCTCTACAAAGTAAATATTCAGGTCTCTTCCCCCTTTTTTTCAAAGCTCAGGCAAGCTTTATAAACTCTGGACTTTGAATTAATGTAGAGTAGAGAAGAATGCAGATAAACAGGTACAACTTATGTAGGGGGATTTGTTTCATCCCCGTGTATCACCCAAGGCCACTCACTACATTGGGTATGTGTGAAGGTTTACAACCACTTTAACCACTTGCTGACCAGCCACCGCAGTTTTACTGCAGCAGGTTAGCTCATCTGCGCGAATCGCCGTAGGTGTACGTCGGCCTTGTACACGGCGATCTGTGGGCAGATCTCCGTTCTGACAGGGAATCACACAGCGATCCTTGATTTCTGTTATGCAGGAAGACAAATCTATGTGTTGTCCCAAGCAGCCCATCCCCCATAGAGTTACACTGAGGGAAACACAGTTACCGCTTTAATCACCCCTGATGTTAACACCTTCCCCGCCAGTGTCATTAGTACAATGTCGGTGCATATTTTTAGCACTGATCACTGTAATAATGTCACTGGCTCCCAAAAAATTGTCAAAAGTGTCAGTTAAGTGTCCGATCTGTCTGCCGCAATATCGCAATCCCGCTAAAAATCGCTGATCACCGCCATTACTAATAATAAATAATAAATCTTCAAGCGATCCCTGAAAACTTTTCTCTTCAGGGAAGCCTATCCTGCCACCACCTAATAACTACACTCCTTTTTTCTTAATCCGCTCATCCCCCGCAGTTTACTGCCCTTTTGTATCATTTAACCCTCCCTCCTAGATTGTAAGCGCTAATGAGCAGGGTCCTCTGATTCCTCCTGTATTGAATTGTATTGTAATTGTACTGTCTGCCCTAATATTGTAAAGCGCTGCGCAAACTGTCGGCGCTATATAAATCCTGTATAATATAATAATAATAATAAATAAATAAAAATGCCATAAAAAATCCCCTATTTTGTAGACGCTATAACTTTTGTGCAAACCAATCAATATACGCTTATTGGGGGGAGGGGTTCCCCCAAAAATATGTAGCAGAATACATATTGGCCTAAATTGATGAAGAAATTTGATTTTTACATTTTTTATTGGGTATGTTTTATAGCAAAAAGTAAAACATTTTGGGGGTTTTTTTCAAAATTGTCAGGATTTTTTTGTTTATAGCGAAAAAAATAAAAACAGCAGAGGTGATCAAATACCCCCAAAAGAAAGCTCTATTTGTGGGAAAAAAGGACATAAATTTTATTTGGGTACAGCGTCGCACAACCGCGCAATTGTCAGTTAAAGTGACGCAGTGCCGTATCGCAAAAAAATGGCCTGGTCATTAAGGGGGTAAATCCTTCCGGGGCTAAAGTGGTTAAAGGAATCTTGCATTTTTAATGTTTCATTTATAACATTATTAAAATCCCTGCCAAACTGATTTTAAAAATGTGTTTTTTTTCTTTGGTACATCTTTCCCAGGGCATTACTGTTTTTTAACATTTAAGTGAACAGCACCCAAACTTTAGTCCTTTTCTGCAAACAGTCCTTGAACTTAACCCGGATACATTCAGCTCATCCCTAATAATAAACAGGATATCCTTCTGGCCTGCAGATATTTGGATTATAGACCTATTAAACTAAGGATAGGACACATGAGCAATCCAGTTAAAATTTTGCAGGAATTTCGTAAACATCTTCTGTATTCATTCAGCTGGTGACTCATTTTCAGTGGCAAAGGCAGAGGAAGCGTTTACCCGCATTTCTCTTCCCACAATATTACATCTTAGCAATAAGACTTAGGCCTCATACACACGGACATTTCTTAAAATAAAAACAAAACGTCGGGCCCGACGACAAGGAAAAAAAAATCTGCGTTTTTCGGCGTTATGCATCGACGTTAGTGAGCGTCAGCGTCAATAGGCATTTTTAAAAAAAAAAATCATTCCTCTGCTATTTCTCAAACTACAAACGCTGGCGTCAAAAAACGCCGGTTAACGCCGGTACGGCGTTAGTGAGCGTTTTGCGGCGTCGGCGTCAAAAAACGCCAAAACCTTACAGCCTCAGAACGCACTGGCCGTGGGTTCTAGTTTCAGCTCACTAACGCCAATGCCATCTACAGCTCAAAAATGTTGGCGTTTTTATGGGGCCATTGACTAACATGGAGAGCTGCAAAAAAGGCCAGAAAATGCCGGTGTCAAAAAACGTCCGTGTGTATGAGGCCTTAAAGTGATATTAAAGGTAATTTTCTTTTCCTTAAAAATGACAAACATGTTATACATACCTACCCTGTGTAATGGTTTTGCACAGAGCAGCCCCAATTCTCCTCTTCTCGGGTCCCCCGCTGGTGATCCTGGCTACTCCGCACTGTACTCCCATAGCAAGCTGCTTGGCATGGGGCCACTTGTGCGTGCTCGCTTCCAAGCCCTGCGTGTCCATAAAACACACAGAACAGGACCCTGCCCCGCCCTCTGCTCCCTCCTCACTGACTGTGATTGATAGCAGTGGGAGCCAATGGTTCCTGCTGCTCAGGGGCGTACCTAGAGCATTGGCGGATCCCATATCTGGCACCCCCGACTTTAAAATGTAAAAACAGCCCACCCTGCCCCCTGCATACCTCTGCATCCCCCAATATCTCTTTGTCACTACTGTGTACCCCGTCTCCATAACTGCACCTCTGGACCTATTTACATTACACAGCCTCCTGCACCTCTGGACCCCTTTACATTACACAGCCCCCTGCATCTCTGGACCCCTTTACATTACACAGCCCCCTGCACCTCCGGACCCCTTTATATTACCCAGCACCCTGCTCCTCTGGACCCATTTACATTACACAGCCCCCTGCACCTCTGGACCCCTTTACATTACACAAACCCCTGCACCTCTGGATCCCTCTACACTACACAGCCCCTGCACATCAGGACCCCTTTACATTACACAGCCCCCTGCACATCAGGACCCCTTTACATTACACAGCACCCTGCTCCTCTGGACCCCTTTACATTACACAGCACCCTGCACCTCTGGACCCCTTTACATTACACAAACCCCTGCACCTCTGAACCCCTTTACCTTACACAGCCCCCTGCACATCAGGACCCTGTTACATTACTCAAACCCTTGCACATCAGGACCCCTTTACATTACACAGTACCCTGCACCTCTGAACCTCTTTACATTACACAGCCCCCTGCACCTCTGGGCCCCTTTACATTACACAGCCCCCTAACACATAAGGACCCCTTTACATTACACAGCCCCCTGCTTCTCTGGACCCCTTAACATTACACAGCCCCCACACCACTGGTTCCCTTTACATTACACAGCCCCCATGCCACTGGACTCCTTTACATTACACAGCCGCCCCCCACAGCTCTGGACTCCCTGCAATGTTACAGACACCCCACCCCCCACAGGTCTGGACCCCCTGCACCCCCTCCATTATACATAAAGCCCCTACCCCCTCACACCTCTGCTCCTTTTTACCTTGCTCATGCAGGGGGGTAGAAACAGTTGAACAGAGGGCGGGAAGTGCTGGAGTTAATATTTTATATTAACAAGCTAATGATTGGTTGCTAGGACCGCCGTTCATCCCTGCCTGCTCCTCTCTCTGTCTCTCTCTCCCCTGATGTACAGGAGGAGAGAGAGATTTTTCTTTCTCCCGCTCGCCCGCTCCGGCTGCTCTGTCAGTTCGGCGGCCGGCTCTGGTTGTCACCCGGCCGGGTAGCGGTACGTTCCGCACCCAGCCACGGGCACCCCCGCACTTGTCATGGCTCACCTCTCTCTCCCTGCACCTGTAAAAGCGCTGCTGCCTGATCAACCCTCATGCCCTGTCATCGTTAATTTCACTCAGGGGGGGAGCACCGACCTGACACCCCCCGGTGTGTGGTACCCGGGGCGGACCGCACCCCACCCCCCCTGCCCCCATCCTGGTACACCACTGCTGCTGCTGTCTCTGAGCCACTGAGGAAGTAGAGAGTTGGGAGAGCAGCCCCTCTTGTACACATCACTGGATTGAGATCGGGCTCAGGTAAGTATTGGGGGGAGGGGGGGGCTGGGAAGCTGCATACTGAAGGCTTTTTACCTTTATGCATAGAATGCATGAAGGTAAAAAACCTTCAACCGTTAGAGCTACTTTAACCAGTTCAGATCTGCGCTATAGCCGAAAGACAGCTACAGCGCAGATCTGAATTTCCAGGGGGACGTCCATGGACGTCCGCCCCCTTGCGCTCCCCGCGCGCACTCACAGCCGGCGGCGGCACACTCTCGCGGCCGCCGCGTGGGCGTGCCCGCGGGTCAGGCGGACTCAATGTCTGCTGGAGACCTGCAATCCCCTGTTAGAGCGGCAGCACGGGGAACCGCCGATGTAAACACGACAATTCTCCGTTCTGTGAGGGGGGACATAACAGATCTACTGATCCCTGTCACTGGGATCAGTTAGATCTGCTATGTCCCTGCCAGCCCCCATACAGTTAGAATGCATACAGGGAACACTGTTAACCCCTTCACTGCCCCCTTAGTGTTAACCCCTTCACTGCCAATGACATTTATACAGTAATCAGTGGCTATTTAAATTTCTGTTCTCTGTATAAATGTCATTGGTCCCAGAAAAAAATGTCCGACATGTCCACTGTAATATCGCAGTCCCGATAAAAATCACAGAGCGCCGCCATTACTAGTAAAAAAAATAAAAACGCCATAAATCAATTCCCTTCGTTTTCAGATGCGATAACCTTTGCGCAAACCAAAAAAACAAAAAATAATTATTATTATCTGTCCTGACTTACAAACACATTCGACTTAAAAACAAACCTACAGACCCTATCTTGTTTGTACTCCCTTCCAGCCCAGCCTACAAGGAAAAACATGGGTTTATAGGTATAAGATCTACCCATAATCCCTTGTTTTTCTCACACAGTTAAGAGGGAGAATGAGAATCTTCTGCTGATGAAAAGTTAGTTTTAATCAAGTTAAGTCATATATTTATATGCTATATATTATAACATAATCATTTAGTATTTATCTATTTACTGTGAAATTACTGGTTGGAAGTTATAACTTAAAACTTCACCTGCTTGAGTACAGTTTTTGAAAATATAGTAAATTAGCTTAAAAACAACATATAATAATTATTTGTATATTACTTACTTATGGTAATTAACCCCTTGCCACCCAGGCCAACTCTGACACTTCTCTCCTACATGTAAAAATCATCATTTTTTTTGCTAGAAAATTACTCAGAACCCCCAAACATTATACATATATATATATATATATATATACAGTATCTGTAAATATTTTATTATATCTTTTCATGTGACAACACTGAAGAAATTACACTTTGCTACAATGTAAAGTAGTGAGTGTAAAGCTTGTATAACAGTGTAAATTTGCTGTACCCTCAAAATAACTCAACACACAGCCATTAATGTCTAAACTGCTGGCAACAGAAGTTTACGAAAGTCTGGTTTAGATGGGTGGAGTCAAAGGGAACACTTTGGGAGCGTTGGGAATAAGGGGAGGCTTAAAGGAAAAGGACGAGAGGTTATGTAAGGAAGGGTAAGCTCTGGCAGGGAGGGGGATGTGAAGGTTTACGACAAATAAGAGGAGAGGTGTTGTCCCACATGCAATTGTACTGATTGTTGCACAACAGGGGATGGGGGTGAGAAGGAGAGGGAGGGGGATGAAGGGGGGGGGGGGGAGGGAGGGGGGAAAAAAAAAACAAAGATGGGCTGCAAAGTGTTCTTTCCTATTTTCTTTTCCACGGGGAGACGGTGGTTGGTGATAGGCAAAAAATTGAAAAGTGCCTTAAATGCTAAATTGTTAAAAGCCATACAGATACATATTGTAATGCTATATCTTCAATGTGCCAGGAAACCCCGAATGTTTACAACATGTTATGTCTTATATGCCTATCTAAATAAAAATTGTTTTAAAAAAAAAAAACTGCTGGCAACCACAGTGAGTACACCCCCTAAGTGAAAATGTCCAAATTGGACCCAATTAGCCATTTTCCCTCCCCGGTGTCATGTGACTCGTATGTGTTACAAGGTCTCAGGTGTGAATGGGGAGCAGGTGTGTTACATTTGGTGTTATAGCTCTCACTCTCTCATACTGGTCACTGGAAGTTCAACATGGCACCTCATGGCAAAGAACTCTCTGAGGATCTGAAAAAAAGAATTGTTGATCTATATAAAGATGGCCTAGGCTATAAGAAGATTGCCAAGACCCTGAAACTGAGCTGCAGCACGGTGGCCTTGCAGTGGTTTAACAGGACAAGTTCCACTCAGAACAGGCCTCACCATGGTCGTACAAAGAAGTTGAGTGCACATGCTCAGCATCATATACAGAGGTTGTCTTTGGGAAATAGACGTATGAGTGCTGCCAGCATTGCTGCAGAGGTTGAAGGGGTGGGGTGTCAGCTTGTCAGTGCTCAGACCATACGCCGCACACTGCATCAAATTGGTCTGCATGACTGTCGTCCCAGAAGGAAGATCATGCACAAAAAAGCCCACAGTTTGTGGAAGACAAGAAGACTAAGGATATGGATTACTGGAACCATGTCCTGTGGTCTGATGAGACTAAGATAAACGTATTTGGTTCAGATGGTGTCAAGCGTGTGTGGCAGCAACCAGGTGAGTACAAAGACCAGTGTGTCTTACCTACAGTCAAGCATGGTGGTGGGAGCTTCATGATCTGGAGCTGCATGAGTGCTGCTGGCACTAGGGAGCTACAGTTCTTTTAGGGAACCATGAATGCCAACAGGTACTGTGACATACTGAAGCAGAGCATGATCCTCTCCCTTTGGAGACCAACATAATAAGGACCCCAAACACACCTCCAAGATGACCACTGCCTTGCTAAAGAAGCTGAGGGTAAAGGTCATGGACTGGCCAAGCATGTCTCCAGACCTAAACCCTATTGAGCATCTGTGGGGCATCCTAAAACGGAAGTTGGAGGAGCTCAAGGTCTCTAACATCCACCAGCTCTGTGATGTCGTCACGGAGGAGCGGAAGAGGACTCCAATGGCAACCTGTGAAGCTCTGATGCCCAAGAGGGTTAAGGCACTGCTGGAAAATAATGGTGGCCACACAAAATGTAATCACTTTTGTTGCCAGCGGTTTACATTAATGGCTGTGTGTTGAGTTATTTTGAGGGGACAGAAAATTTACACTGTTATACAAACTGTACACTCAATACTTTACATTGTAGAAAAGTGTCATTTCTACAGTGTTGTCACATGAAAAGATATAATAAAATATTTACAAAAATGTGAAGGGTGTACTCACTTTTGTGCGATACTGTATATTTTTAGCAGACACCCTAGAGAATAAAATGGTGGTCGTTGCAACTTTTTATGTCACACTGTATTTGCGCAGCAATCTTTCAAACACATTTATTTTTTAAAGACTTTTGGGCTAACACTAAAGTTAGACCAATTTCTTGTATAATGTGAAAGATGTTACGCTGAGTAAATAGATACTTAACATGTTGCGCTTTAAAATGGCGCACACTTGTGGAATGACGCCAAACATCAGTACTTAAAAATCTCCATAGACGACTCTGTAAAATTTTTTACAGCTTACACGTTTAGAGTTACAGAGGTCTAGTGTTAGAATTACTGCTCTCGCTCTAACGATTGCGGCGTATGTAACCTGTGTGTATCTGGCTCTGATATTAGTCAGTACCTCACCAGCCACTGACCTCACCGCACGTCCCTGACACACACAGGAGCTGACAGGCAAGGAGGGAGGGGGTGAGAGAGGAGAGTAGTGGATGACAGAGTCACGTAAACTGACCACGGTAATTAGGGCTCAGCAGCCATGGTTACCGTGGTCAGCACACCAAGAGGGACACAGGAACTGGCAGGATCAACTAGGTTTTTTTTACAGCTTACAGAGGGACATTGTTACATAGTTAGGTTGAAAAAAAAAAGTCTATCTAGTTCAACCAATAAAAGAGAAAAGCACCGTGCTGTTAAAGCGGAGTTCCACACTTTTAAAAGTCAGCAGCTACAAAAAGTGTAGCTGCTAACTTTTAATAATTGGACACTCACCTGTCCCATGCTCCAGCGATGCGGCCCCCACAGCGTCGATGTTCTCCCCCTCCTCTGTGCGGTGCCGGCATCCGGCTTCAAAGCCGGGCGTGCACTGCGCATGCGCGAGTCGCGCTGTGCCCTGTGAATGGCCGGTGTATCTTCTGGGACCTGTGACGTGTCCCAGAAGTTCACCGGGTGGGGGGGGAGGTGAACTTCCTTCCAGCTCCACACGCCAGGAGAGGAAGTGGGACCTGGAACCCTGTGAAAACAGGGTCCCCGCCCCCCCCCAAAAAGAATGACATGCCAATTGTGGCATGTCAGGGGGTCACCTTCCCTTAAAGCGGTAGTTCTACTTTTGGGTGGAACTCCGCTTTAAGGGAACAGGAGTCAAGTAGGCTTCATTCCTATTTTGTATCTCATACACCAAGCTTGGAATCGCAACCTCCCTGCTTTCCTCTTATCTCTTGATTTTTGGAAGGCATATGATTTGGTGCTTTGGCCTTACCTATCGCTTAAATAGGGGCCAGATCCCCATGTTTCTACCTGTATCTCCACCTTGCACACCTCTCCACAGGCGTACATAAGGGGAGAAGATGCCGGAGCGGATTTAATAAAATATTTTAAAAATCTGTGTAGTGTTTTTTTTTGTACACTTTTTTTCCCCCAGGTAAATGGGTAGGGGTACAATGTACACCATACTCATTTACATAGGGTGGGGGGCCCGCCATCTGGGGGCCCCTTTATTAAAGGGGGCTTCCAGATTCCGATAAGCCCCCGCCCGCAGACTCCGACAACCAATGGCCAGGGTTGTCGGGAAGAGGTTCTTGTCCCCATCAACATGGGGACAAGGTGCTTTGGGGTGGGGGGCGCAGCGCCCCCCTGCACCAAAGCACCCATACTCCCCTTGTTGAGGGCATGCGGCCTGGTACGGTCCAGGAGGGGGGGGGGGCGCTCGCTCATCCCCACCCCCTTTCCTGGCCGGCCAGGCTGCGTGCTCGGATAAGGGTCTGGTATGGATTTTGGGGGGGACCCTACGCCGTTTTTTTCGGCGTGGGGGATCCCCTTAAAATCCATGCTAGATCGAAGAGCCTGGTATGCTCTTGAGGGGGAACCCCACGCAAATTTTTTGCGGGGGTTTCCCTTTAAGACCCCTGGCACACAAGTCACGCCGCAAGTCGGATCATCGTGATCCGATTTCTGGTGCGGCTTCTATTAAAATCAATGGGCTCCCATAGGGAACCATTGATTTTGAATAGAGGCAGAAAACGCAATTTTTTCCCTGACGTCAGGCCCGGCGTTTTGCTTATTTTTTTGCAAACGCCCGTGTGTATGAGGCCTAAACAAAGACAGCCACACAATTCTCACACGCAGCAAATTAGCAGGGAGCCTGGGTCTCCCCAAATGTCTCTAGGTGCTACCACACTGCTCAGATCCCCAAGTTCCACACTACTAAAGAAACCCCGGTATGGGTAACCTTAGATCGGGGTTGGCAAGCCATCAATCATGATAGACCCATCGACAGCTCAATCGGGAACACAGCTCCGCACACAGTCCTTACCCCAGCCTCCACCACTCTCCTCTTCATTGCAAAGCAGAGGTGGGTGTGTGAAGGGGACAGAGGACATTGCTTTGGGAGTGGCAGAGGAGACTACAGTGGGGTGTGTGAAGGAGACAGAGGACATTGCTTTGGGAGTGGCAGAGGAGACTACAGTGGGGTTGTGTGAAGGGGACAAAGGACAGTGCTTTGGGAGTGACAGAGGAGACTACAGTGGGGGTGTGCGAAGGGGACAGAGGACACTGCTTTGAGGGGGCACAGGGTACTGCTATAAGGGAGCAGATGAGACTACATTGGGGCTGGCTCTACCTCTAGGCAGAGTAGGCGGCCGCCTAGGGCACACTGCCACCTAGGGGCGCCTGGACACTGTTGATTTGTCACTGGCTGCTCTGTATTGATTCATGTAAAAACTGACACTGTCTGACTGAGATAATGAGATTGTATCATCACATGCCATTTGCAAATGTATCCAGAAATAGTGACTGATCTGCCAAATACTGCCTCCCCCTCCACCCCCACTCCCTGTGAGGCTGTATTTGATGGGCACAGGTGAAGCTGTATTTGATGGGCACAGGTGAGGCTGTAGTGATTGGCGCTGGTGAAGCTGTATTTGATGGGCACAGGTGAGGCTGTATTGATTGGCGTTGGTGAAGCTGTATTCAATGGGCACTGGTGAGGCTGCATTTGATTGGCGCTGATCAGGCTGGGCAGGGAAAAGGGGGTGGGGCCAGGGGTGAAGCCAAGGGGGCAGCAACATGAGGTTTCGCCTAGGGCGGGGGTGGGGTGGTTGTGATGTAAATGGGTCAGAGGACACTACAGCTGGGAGGAGGGTGATGTGATTGGGGACCGAAGACACTGCTTTGGAGGGGGGGGGGGGGCACAGGACACTGCAATAGGAGGAGGAGCATAGGACCCTAGTGTGGGGTGGAGGTGGGCAGAGGACACTGCTATGGGGGGCATGGTATGAAGGAGGGTGGGACACTGCTATGTTGAGGACACTATGATGTGTTTTTATTGGGGGCTTGATAGTTTTTTGTTTTTTTTAAGGGCACCCCCCTTCCCCCAGGGATCTTTGATTTCCTTCATGTTTTCCAGGTAGATCTCAACCTCTGAAAGATTGCTTACCCCTGGTCTATGATCCCATGGTAGTGGAGCAGACCATAGGTATGGCATGGAAAACTGTAACCTCTCTGTAGATGCAAACAAACCGAAAATCACCCAGGTCATGCTCCACAGGAATGTTGAGGCTAAGAATTCCAATAAAGTGGAGGAATATCATCTGGCTGTATGGTATCCTTGCTTTATGCACTTTTTTCCTCCTAGCTTTGATACAGGTCTTCTAAGCCTCTAAGTAGCAATGTTCCTGGGACCCCCTTCCTACCTCCTCCACCTCTTTCTTCCCTGTTCCTGTTGTGTCTTCCTTCCCATCCCTGTGTCCTACTGCTCCTTAACATAACCCTAGTGGGTCACCTAACCAATCTGTTATGTTCTGATGTTTCAATACGCTCCACATTGAAATGATGTTATGGATTCCCAATTTTTTTTATACATCTCTGAACCAGGAGACTGTTTTCTCTCTACATGGATTTTGTACATCCACATACTCTCATTATATGGCTGCAGACAGTGATTGAGAAAAACTCTCCAGCATGTCCCTTCATCAGAAGTGGGGATAGCCAAACCCTGAAAAAATGAACATATGAACATTTTGTTCATTGTATGCCCAGCTTTACATTGCAAGTGTGCTAGAATAATGTCAGGGTTTTAGCTGTTGTTGATCAGTATTCATTCCTACATGACTGCACTTGCCTCGCTTTCTGTTTGCTTTTAGCAGACAACGCCCACATCCTGTTTAATGGTAACTACTATGTTTGTAACCAGGACAGATACTCTGAGAGATTAGTACTTTGTTGTGCATTAGAACTCTAAGACTTCTGAATCACTGTAGAATTATTTCATATTAGAAATATTTCTAGCAATATTACAGGTAATACAGGTAAGTGATACAAGTAAAACAGTTTGTAGCATTTATAAAGGCGGGTGGAATAAAAAAATGAATTGGTCCTTAGTTCAAAACAGATTTTTTATTTAATGTATTTTCAACAAAAAAAGGCCATATATGACACACAAATATCAATCATTTTAAAGTGTTTGTATCCCCAGGGAACAAAACAAAAAAAAAACCTGCAAGCAGTGTTGCCAACCTCCCGCAGCGTTTTTTACTGGCAAAACATAGAAAATTCAGTGGCGGAGCACATTTTTTACTGGCAACCTGAAAAATAATAGAACTCCTATTTAAAACTAAGATAATTGATATTTAAACACAACATGGAAACACTGACAATATGCATATCAAGTAGTTTGCTTGGTTTACACTTAAAAAGTCAGCACAGCATGACAAATTATCAGACCCTGATATTTATAGACAGTTGTAAAAATCACTGATTTTTACAAACTGTCAGTAAATTTACTGGCGGTTGGCAACCCTGCCTGCAAGACAAAGGCATAATGAGCTAGTATGCACCGTATACTAGCTCATTATGAAATACTCACCTTAGAACGAAGATCCGTCAGGGCTACTCGGTCCTCTCTGAGGGAGCTTACATCTTCCCTTAGATGTTGCTTCTGGGTACGTGGCTCTGGCGCTGCGAGTTGCCAGAGCTGCAAGATGTCACTCCCGCCCATGCGCGTGAGAGCCCGTCTTTCCGGCAAGGTACGGAGCTATGCCTTCGCCGTGACATCATTGCGCATGCGCCACTGATGTCAGTGGCTGCTTGCAAGGGGAATATCTCCTAAACCGTACAGGTTTAGGAGATATTCATTTTACCTACAGGTGAGCCTTATTATAGGCTTACCTGTAGGTAAAAATCACATTGGAGGGGATACAACCGCTTTCATAATACAAAAATCAGCATGAGAAATTGTGAAACAATGTTTTTATTTCACTGTGGATAAAGTAGCAATTAGTTCAATCCCACTTAGGTTTTTCGCCATCTGTGGCCCATTTGGAAAATTTCTCTTCACTTTCTGTAATATAAACACAACAAGAAATTAGAGGAAATTTCTCTTAAAGTGTTTGTTAAACCACTATAATCTATTCATAATTAAAATACCATACATGCAAGAAAAACATAAATGGCAAGGCAGCGCTAAAAAAGAGATGCACTTATTTCAAGTAATTTCTTTTAAGGCTGCGTTCACACTGCAGCAATCTCAGAGATCGCATATGATTTTGCACCGCACTGCAGTGTGAACCAGATGCGATCTCTGTGCGATGCAAAATCAGCCATAGAGATTGTATGGCTGAATCCGCATCGCAATTGGAGCAAACTTGCACAGGACCTTTTTTTTTTGCAGGGTCAGAATCGGATCGCATGGTAGTTCACACCATGCGATCCGATTCCTGTGCGAGTTTGCAGTTCGCAGTGCGATATGCATACTGATTTGGGGGTGTCATTAACATTGTATTGACACTCCGCAGAGTTCGCATATGGCAGTGTGAACTGCCGTTCAGAGACATGCGATGCGGGAACCCGAAGTGAATTTGCAGGGTTCCTGCATCGCTGTAGTGTGAACCGAGGCTAAAACATGAGAACACAGTCCATAGTCCAAATCACACAAGATCCCAAGAGATGAATCAGGGGAGTGTAGCTGGATCAGCTGTGAAGTGTTTGGAAAGGAAACAAACAACAATCGCGATGTGTCACGAGTAGTGTTGAGCGAACCCGGACTGTAACGTTCGGGTCCGTACCGAACTTTAGGGTGTCCGTGGCACGGACCCGGACCCGGACATTTCAAAAATCGTTCGGAGCCATGCCTGGGCTTGCAATGTCAGGCCCAAGCGAGTTGTGATGAGCACTGTGTAGCGCTAACAACAAACAAAGGAAAGGTTTGTGAAGTGTCGACTAGGTCGATGTGAGGGGACTAAGTAGAGAACCCTAGAACACACTAAACCTGATACCTGACACAAGAGTACAAAATCGGAGCCAAGTGTGATGTCGCTACGTCCTTGGGACGTTTAAGTGAAGCCCAAGGGCGTAGCGTACAGAGACTTGCCGTCAAGTGTGACGGTATACGCTTGAGACGCCTCACAGTTATGTTACAATTACTGTGGGGGTTTAGTCATACGTATAGCGT
>BLSH010128457.1:162590-173925 GCA_018402905.1 Glandirana rugosa | reverse complement strand
ACGTTTATGACTGCACGCTTCCTTGACCCAATCAAATCCTTGTTTCTTTGCCAAAGGATGACTTTGACTTGGCTGGCACCAATCCTGGGGAAGAAACCCAGACTTTCCTCCCGTGGCCCGGGTTACAGCCTCATTGAGCTTGTTCCCAAAGAGGGAGGTTCCCTCAAAAGGAATCTGGCACCAGGCTGGAGCCAGAGGACCCGCTTAGCCGTGACTGATGCCAACATCACCCAGGCCACGAGACGGATGATGTCAAGGGACACCTCCCCCATGAAGGCTGATGCCATCCTTAGTTCTTGTATAGGCAAACTACTGGCTGCTTCAGTGGAAAACCCTGCCAAGGTTTCATCAACACTATCGGACCAAACCTCCATAGCTTTGGAGAGTGTCGCTAGGGCCAAGGCCGGTTTACAGGCCATTCCAGCTGTCAGATATATTGGTCTGAGGTCTGTGTCGATTCTCCTCTTCAGGAGGTCCTTCAAGGAGACTGTATCCTCTAATGGGAGTGTCACATACCTTGCAAACCTCATCAGGGCCGCATCCACTAGTGGAGCTGCCTCTGTTTCACCTCTTCTTCTTTGAAAGGGCACAGCTTTTGGACTTTGGTTGCTAATGAGCCCCTTCTTTCCACTTTGCTCCATTCATCCGAGATAATTCCCCCTAGCTCCGCTAGGAAAGGGAAATGAGAGTGCTCCCTACTGAGCTGTTTAAACATTTTTTGTTTTGTTTTGGAGGCGATACGGTCGGCTCTTCCAAGTCCATCGCCTCTTTTTACCACCTTCAGCAGAGAAAGAACTAGGGCGTATTTGAACCCTACTTCTGGCACTTCCATCTGTGACTCACTGTCCGATTGAGCCAGAAACTACCAATCAGGCTGGAGTGGGTTCCAATTGATCATCCCACTGGCTCTCACCCACTAGGGACCTTGGAGGATCTGCAGGGGGCATGTGAGGTTGACGGGCTTCCCTTTCCTGCAGGGGGCATGTGAGGTTGACGGGCTTCCCTTTCCTGCAGGGGGGACGTGAGGTTGACGGGCTTCCCTTTCCTGCAGGGGGCACGTGAGGTTGACGGGCTTCCCTTTCTTGCATGGAATTATTAACAACCCGTTTGATCAAAGCCTCCAGGTGCTGATCTGGGTTCTTCCTTTCGACCACTGATTTTTGGTAGCAGTGGTCACACAGGGACCTGTCCACAGACACCACCCTCTTGCACCCCCAGCATAGTTTCTCCTGGGAGCGTGGAGGAGGGGGGCGGTGTGTATCCCTACTGCGGTGCCCTGACCCTGACCGGGATCCGTGAAGACCAGATCTAGAAGACGACTGATGATAATGCTGATGGTGAGATTTAGATGAGCCGCTCCTTTTCTGCGAGCTTCGGGGTAAGTCAGACCTATGAGGGCTGAGGGAAGAAAGAGAGTAGAAGAAGCTTTAGGCTTACTGCCGCAGTCTCACCATCCCCTGTCAATGCCTAACCCTTTCCCCAGCCATCTCCCATCCCAAGGAACCTGAGTGGTACCTGCTGAGCGAGGGCTGGCCACCAGGGGGTAGAGAGGCATCCATCTGCAATGAGAATCTGCAGAGAGAGACGAAGAATAAAATGCCAGGGTACAGAGCAACCAGAGCCTGGAGTGCCCAGACTTCAGATCCAGATCCCCCCCGCTCTCCCCCGCCGCCCACCTTACCTGAGGAGGTCACTCACGCAGCCCAGGGGAGCTGCTGCAATGCCTGCATGCATTCCCGAGGCTGTGTGGGGCTACCCGGCCATTTACAACGCAGCGTGACGTCATTGCCCGGTGCCGCCGGGAACCCGCATGTGCATGCACAAGCCGGGTCTCATTCTCGTCCCGCGGACACACATGCGCAGAGCGGCTGGCGAGACACAGGGAGGCGGAAGCAGTGGCCGTAGCAATCTTCAGGTAGATGAACCATCCACTTGGTCCAAACGGAGGACAAAAAAGGAGCACGGCAATCAGGACAGAGCAAAGATTTATGGGAGAGTCCTATGGGGTAGCTGTGGAAGCGGAGCCACCCACACATCTGCTGCCATGGACTCTGCCAGGAAAAGAATGTTTACTGACATAGATGTTTTTCAAAAAAAGTAATTTACAAAGAGCTGCGTGAAGTTGGCAGTTATTTTTGCGGCACAAATCAGCGCAAACGCGGCACAAACAAATGGTATATTTTTATTCAGGTTTTACAAACATGGGATGCCAGCTTCACACAGCTTTAAAAAAGAAGTGACTTATATAGGAGAATTTGCTGGAGTGCTGCTTTGTTTGGTTAAGAGAACTGTGGCCCAACCTTTTTTGGCCTTCGTTCTCTTTATGTTCACAAGATGACGTATAGGAAGGATGTTCTCCTGTGACAAAAACTCAGCATGTGGCGGCTATTGCCCACTATATGCTGATAGCGCACAGCTGCGCTGCAGCCGGGACAGATCCCGACAATACTGTCGAGATCCACCCTGCCGCCTGATTGACAGCTGGCTCTGCCTCACTAGAGCCTGAGTCAGCTGTACCTGCCCCCTCCCCTGTCCGAGGGGGGGGGGAAGGGGGGCGGATCCCTGTGGGGGGTGGCAAAACTATGCATGTGAAGTAAAACCTTGTGTACAATATCCACCAAGCCAGCAACACGCGGCTCAAAAGAATGGCGCGTTTGTTTTTAAAATTCAGCAACATTGGGTGCAAAGTGGGCGGGGCTTGCATTAAATTGAATGTTTAATATCTCAGAAACTGAACCGGCGCAAACGTTTATTTTTGCGGCGCAAACCAGCGCAAATGCGGCGCCAACAAATGGCGCATTTGTTTTTAAAATTCAGCAACATGGGGTGCAAAGTGGGCGGGGTTACAGCAAATAACGCACAATATTTCGGAAACCAAAGTGGCGCAAACGTTTATTTTTGCGGCGCAAACCAGCGCAAACGCGGCGCAAACAAATGGCGCGTTTGTTTTTAAATTTCAGCAACATGGGGTGCAAAGTGGGCGGAGCTTGCATTACATTGAATGTTTAATATCTCAGAAACTGAACCGGCGCAAATGTTTATTTTTGCGGCGCAAACCAGCGCAAACGCGGCACAAACAAATGGCGCGTTTGTTTTTAATATTCAGCAACATGGGGTGCAAAGTGGGTGGGGTTACAGCAAATAACGCACAATATCTCAGAAACCAAAGTGGCGCAAACGTTTATTTTTGCGGCGCAAACCAGCGCAAACGCGGTGCAAACAAATGGCGCGTTTGTTTTTAAATTTCAGCAACATGGGGTGCAAAGTGGGCGGGGCTTGCATTAGATTGAATGTTTAATATCTCAGAAACCGAACCGGCGCAAATGCTCATTTTTGCGGCGCAAATCAGCGCAAACGCGGCGCAAACGAATGGTATATTTTTATTCAGGTTTTACAAACATGGGGTGCCAACTTCACACAGCTGTTGAGAACCACTGTTTTAAGGCATACAAGATATACATGGCCGGATAACAATAGAAAATAGAAACTAGGTCAGGGTATACTCAACTAAATTCACATCATTTGAACAATTGTTCACATCTGTGACTCCTGTACTATCAACCACATATGTGGTGCTGGTTCCGTTTCCAAGGTACACCTGGGCCAGTCTGGCAAACTGGGGGTCAGCCAGGGCTAACAGAGCAAGGTCCAGACTGAAGGTTACTGGTACCGAGCTTGAAATATGTTCTATCCAGGGCACTAGGGTTGCCACATCATCCCTTTAATCCAGGACATATATGAATTACACAGGTTCTAAGGCTAATTTAATGTAGATAAGGCACCAAGTGAATTTAATTACCACCTTAATCAGCTGCAGAACCTGTGTAATTAATATGTGTCCTGGATTAAAGGGATGATGTGGCAACCCTACAGGGCACCTAAGTGGAGACAAACCTTTTTTGAGTGCCTCTGCAGGTTGCCACCCACTCCTCTGCTGCCATAATCTCCCCCACCCGCTCAATCCACTCTGTTTTGGTCGGGACATGTGAGCTTTTCCAGTGGATTGGAATAAGGCGTTTAGCGGCATTGAGAAGGTGAGGAAAAGCACTTCTTTTGTATTGAGCTAGAGAAGTGGTGGGGAGGTGCAGCAAAAAATGTTTAGTGTAGTCTGGTGGTACTTTGTTTTTGTTGTTTATTAGGGGATTAAACTTGGAGGGGGTAGGGATGATTATGGGATGCCCAATAGATTGATCTTGAATGGGACCTTCTATATACACTTCAGTATATACACTCCTTCCTCCTCCAGCACATCACTTGCTCCAGTTAACACTTCTTCCTCCAGCACATCACTTGTTTCAAGTTACTCCTGGTTCCTTTCTCCTGTACTTCGCTTAGCTCTGGACTAGCTAGCACATTGTGAGGCCTGCTGATATGTTAGCACAACCTCTGAACCACCCATTACAGGCAGGGACCGCGGGTCCCAAAATTGTAGCAAAGTACATGCAAGCTAGCTAGCCTTGATGGACTACTGCTCCCAGCCCTTCCTCTTCCAGGCCCCATCAGCCCTCCTAGCTGCTCCGGCCTGCTCCACTGCCCATTGACACCATGACCCCAACTGGCTCTTGTAACCTTCTCAGACTGTCCACTGTATCCTCCCTGCCTGCTCCAGTGTACCTCCTCCAGCTTCCCAGGGTGTGTCACACACAAAGGTGGATCCTTTACAGAGCCTCTTCCTGTAGCACCTCTCCTGCTCCCTTGGTCAGGACTCCTCTGTGATTTGTTCGAGTTTCCTTTTCACTTCCCGAGCCTCCAGGCCCAAGGTCCCCCCCCCCAGACTGTGGACTCCCTCAGAGCCTTCGCAACTCCTTCTACATCTCCAGCTCTTCCACCCGAACTCAGCTGACCTAAGGTATTTAATTAGGCTTGCCCCCTGCCAATCCAGGTTGGGGATTGGTCAGGACTCCTTAAGATACCTCAGGCAATTCCACTTCCTTTTCCTCACCTTTTCTTTCAGAACATTCTGAGCCTGAAAGGATGGGTTACCAAGGAGTGTCATTGCCTACAGTCACTTCCCTGCCCAGAATCAAAACAACCAGGCCTGACTAAATTTTGCCTCACCTAGAATAAAATCAGGGAAGGAAGGGGAACAACTCCATAGTGTAATTCAGTTTACACCTCAGAAGACTTCTATTGGACGAAACGCGTCAGTTGACACCAGATCGCACACATCGTCACTTCTGGTCACTTCCAGACACTTCCGGTTCCGCCGTTTTGGAGCACAAGGACACACGGAGGAAGTGTGTACCTGCCTTTATCAAAAGGAAGCACTTTGCTATATCTCAGGCGGGGAAGTGTCTTGGACTGTAAGTGACGGGTTTATTGCTTGTTGTGTACTTCGCAATCGGACATACGTTCGGATTTTTAACCAGTTTTAAAAAATAAACCTTATTTTAAACTGAATTACACTATGGAGTTGTTCCCCTTCCTTCCCTGAATTGGACATCCCATATACCATGGAGGAGCTAATCATCCAACCAGCACCTTGGAACCCACAGCGGAAGAGGAGACCATCATCCATCCATAGGATCCTGGGTCCACCTGCCAGAGAAAATTATCGTTTGTGTATCACCCTTGTGAGGAATCACCCACCCAGGAACTTGGATCATATAACTGAAGAAAAAAGGAGAGACCAACCACCATCCTGAGGATCCCTAACACACCTGCCTGAGACAGGCGCCTCTGCGCTTTACCCCGTGTGGGGTGGCGCTGTCCGGTAAGCAGGGTGGCAATTGGGGAGCACACGTGTCACACAAAGGAAATATTATGTTTGGACTTCACTATATGGGCACTTGGCTTAATCTGCAATATTTAGGCTATAGCACTGGTTATTATTGCCTATAGGTTGAAGGAAAACAGTGTGGAGCACCAATTATACCTCACCAGGGTTGCTGGGAATATTAGATACACTGTAAATGATTATGCATGCAGGTCATATGTCTTGATGCTCAAGTACTAACATTAGACTTCCATAGGTACATATATGTACTAAATTATTAAGCACTTTTATATGATTTGTGTAAACCACGTTTCCGTTTATCCTCATGTTTCAGCGATACTAGCACATTAGCACTTTTCAAAACTCCTATTGGACACATTTTTTATTTTGGAGACACTTAAGCACTTTCATATACCATTCTACTGAGCACTATATATGCCACCTAACATTGAGGATACTAAATTACAAAGCGATACTAGCACATTATTACTCTAAGTTTTTATTTTTTATAAACTTGGATACACTTGATTTTGGATTATTCATTTTACCTTGCAAGACATACTCACATCCAGCACCTTATATGAAAAAAATCCATCTCACCATAAGTATATAGCGATACTAGCACATCAATACTTTATAAGTTATTTTTATATTTTTACAAAATTGGACACAATTGTTTTTGGATTTTATTCCTTTTACCTTGTATGTCATACTTATATTCAGCACCTCACATGAGAGAGATCCACATTAATTAAGGGGATACTTAACTATTATTACTCTATCAGAAGAGCGCCTTTGAGTGCAAATATTTATTGATGCAATAAAATGAACATTAAGAACTTACATCTAGGATCATGCAGGTACGTCCCTTCAGGGGGAGAAAGAAGAGGTGGAGGGGTAAGGCCAACGCTGTATCTTGCCCTAGGCCGACAAGGCCCAGACCTAGGGCAGCACTTTCCAGGGGGGCAGCACAAAAAGAGTCCCCGTCAGCTCTTAGTGTAGCGCCAGTCTTATGAGGCAGACTGGGCCGGGAGGCAAATCGGTCTGGCACCCCTATAAAGCAGCTGGGCAGGGCCGCCATCAGGGGGGACAGCCCATACATATGTAGGGGACCCGGGCCTCCCAAAGGGCTCAGGTGGCAGACCCCAACCAATGAGTTGTTGTGCCATAGCCAAACAGGAAGTGTGAGGAAATCTCTGCAAATCAAGGGAATCCATTCCCCCCCCACTGGAAAATTTCAAGGTGGGTCCTAAAAAGGAAGGGGTGTGGCCTTGACAGGAAGGGGTGGCTCATTTTTAAATTTGGGGGTGCACGAGTTTAGTCAGGCCTAGGGAAGCACAAGACCTAAATACACTGCTGGGTAAGGAAATTCTGAAGTCTGTCCAAAAGCGGTCAAACCGTTGTACACTTGTCAGGGACGTCGGCTGTCCTGGCAGAGATTTCCGGGTTGGTGGAAAACAAATGGAGAGGAGTTTTGGACCGCAGCGTGAGCCGCGTCAAACATGTACTGAGCGGGAGGGAGGCCAAAAGACCACAACGTGTTTCAGAGCGTGCACACAGAGCCCACTCCTTTTTCAAGTGTATAGAGGAGAGGAAAAGGACAGGTTTATGTGTGTGGAGGGGGGAGCCTCCGTGCGAGACAATAGGTTAACTAGCAAGGCTTTCTGGAACAGTAATAGCCACGTCCGCAGAAGGGGGCAGAAGTGAGTTCTATTAAAAACAAAGGGGAAATGTAGACTACTAAAAAACTTTATAGATCGGGGATTCTTGACAAACTATTTCAAAATTACAAAAAAAACGTAAAAACTGCAGACTGAAAATGCCAATCCACAATTATAGTTGTAATATATCATATATCATGTTAAAAATTACCGTAAGGTAAAAAATAGAAAATAAAAATAAAGAATAAAAAATAGAAAATAAAAAAATATATATATAAAAAATAAAATATAAAAAAAAGTGTTTAATTATTGGAGGGAAAAAAAACAAAAAACAAACCCCCCCCCCCAAAAAAAAACCTATAAAAACAGTGTACAAAAAATATGAGAAATTGTATAAAAATGAGATGCCACTGTTGGAGAGAATACAGCGGACTCCCAATATATATGAGGTGGAAAACTAGTATGTACATTGTCTAATGTGTTCCTCATAAATGACAATAAGGAAGGGGAAAGGGGGGAGTAGGGGGAAACCCAAATAACAGATCTGACTAACAAAGGTACAAAAATGCATCAATGCATTGAAAAATTGATAGATGACAGCTTTATAAGGGCTATAGACGTGTGATATGACAGATTATTTTAAAATGGTATTGACGTCCAATTCCTCGTTTAAGCTGTTAGGTGACAAAGAGTCCAAAATGTAGATCCAATATGTTTCACGTTCACATAAACGTGAAAAACGCTCGGCCTCTGACAAAAGATTTGGAATGGATTCTAGAACCCAGATCTGTAGACCTGCAGTCATAGGTGTGCGCAGCCTATTGCATTAGGGTGTGCACCCCAAGGCTCAAACATACACGCCTTCCTCTGCAGCCTCAGCTGCACAGGACATTGAATGAATGGGAAGTGCTCTGCGCTGAGTGGCTTCCTGTTCATTCACAAACTGAAGCATTGTAAACACAGTTTACTATGCTTCAGTTATAAATGAACACAGTAGGTGAGTGTATTCACTGTGTTCATTTAGAAAATGAAGGCACTGGTAAATGACATATTTACTAGCCCCTTCCCCCACTTTCCATCCTGAAACATTCCCTGCAGCAGCTGGAGGAAGAGGAGAGGAGGGAAGCCAGCAGCACCGAGGGGCTGAGGGCCAACACAGGGGCAAGCCCAGACAGTAGGGGGAATTGGCACCACACATAGTGATTTGGGTGTGCCCAGGCACACCTGGCACACCCCCTGCGCACGCCTATGCCTGCAGTAGATTTGTTGTGGTGTTCCAGAAAGTGTCGTGGAACAATGTGTAAATCACAGCCTTTTTCCACAAGCCTTCGATGTCTCCCTCCGCACATATAAACCTGTCCTTTTCCTCTCCTCTATACACTTGAAAAAAGAGCAAGCATGCCCGGCGGGCTCCGTGCGCACGATCTGAAATGCGTTGTGCTCTTTTGGTCTCCCTCCCACTCCGTACGTTTCACGCGGCTCACGCTGCGGTCCAAGACTCCTCTCCATTTGTTTTCCACCCACCCGGAAATCTCTGCCAGGACAGCCGGCGTCCCTGACAAGTGTACAACGGTTTGAATGCTTTTGGAGAGACTGCAGCGGGCATGGGAGAATTGCCTTACCCCTCCACCTCTTCCTTCTCCCCCTGAAGGGACGCACCTGCATGATCCTAGATGTAAGTCCTTAATGTTCATTTTATTGCATCAATAAATATTTGCACTCAGAGGCGCTCTTCTCCTTCTCTTTTTATGGATTACAAATATGTCCAGCATTCTGTTAATACTGGACATTATCCACTGGATTACAAATATGCCCAGTGCTCTGCAAAGGCTGGGCATCATAAACGTTTGCTTCAAACTCCTGCTTACAGTAAAATGTGCCTGGAACTGTTTCCTGTTGCCCGGGTGATCTGGGTAAGCCCAAGGGTGCCTGCAGGCGGGACTGTGCTAAAAGTATTCCCTCCAGGAAGATAGTGGCCACCAAAATTACTGTTGCTACTGGCAACCACCGGAAGGGTCAGCATGCCTGGACAAGTCCTGCTAGCACCAGAATGTCTGCAAGTTTCCATCCTTCACACAAGGGGTTACACCAGCATGACCAGGAGCGAGCCTGTCTATGAGATTTCTTGGTGCCAGCCCATCTGGAAACGAGGGGGCAGTGCCACGCCCTGAAGGAGTTTCAGCGCTTCCTGCATCAGGCACTACAAGGCAGCGGAAGATGGGGGAAGGTGGTCGTCTTGTACCAGCGCTCACCTGGCTGCCGGAGAAGCTGGAGTGGACACTGGTGGATACCGGTGTCCGGCTGGAGCCTCGTGGAGGACTCGTCCTGGGGGTGATCAAGGGAGCTGAGCGGCTGTTTTTGATGCGAACAGAGTGCCGGATTCTGACCGCAGAGTTCACTGCCTGGGCCTGCAGCCATTGTGGTGAATGGTTGACCCGGCTGGTGTCCACACCGCAGGAGCCGCACTACTATACAGTGGACCTGAACACAGGGCTTTGCAATCCACAGCCGCGGAAGTCCGTAAAGGCCGGAGCAGGTCTGGAATCATCCCCACAGGGCGCAGTGGAATTGTGGCCTGGCAGCTCCCCTGCGAAACCTGAGGGCGGTTGTCGTGACCTGCGGCCTGGTTGGGGCCTGGTAACCGTAAGTAATGCCATGCGGGAGGCAGAGGTCCCTGAAATGCCCATCAAGTCCTTGCCTGTAGCCATCCTTGCTAGGCCCGAGTCATTGATAGAGGGGGTGCGCCCCTGGTTAGGCAAGCGAGAAGTGCAAGGAATGGGTCATTGAATGGGGGTCGCCCAGACAGCTGGCCGAGTTTGGGTCCATGGAACACCTAGTAGAGTGGTCATCCCCTGGAGAAAGTTTGGAGGAGGAGTGGGAGATGGGAGGTTCTTATTCCCTGGAGGCCCCCTCGAAGGCAGATGTACAAGAGCCTGTGCTGGACTCAGATGAGACAGTAGGAATCCCCAGTACAAGTAACCAACTCTTCATTAACAGGCCTTTCACTTCCCAGACCAGGACAGCCACCTACCACCAATGGGTAGTCAGATCCCATGATTGCCTAGGATCCAGCAGGAGGTACAAAGGAAGGTTGCCTTGGAGTGGGGCCTGGACTTCCCTTACGTCCCACCCCATATCATGGATGTGCTTGAGAGAGGAGTAGGGGAACAGCATGATATGGGACTATCTACATGTCCCTAGACCCCTAACAGGATCGGAAAGCAGCTCCTGGGATTAGTTTGTGGATTTACAGAGGGAGTGGAACCTGGGGCGTGCTATTTGTGGGGACAAAGTGCTCATCGTCAAGGCGGGTCGGCCTGCGGGGAGTCATTCTGTTGCAGTGCGGGAGGAAGGGGGAGGCCGGAGGAGGTTGCCTGATCCCAGGTTTTACATTTAAGGACTGCTGGATTTACAGCCAATGCAAGAACACCCACACGGAACTGCTGGAGAGTAGTGGGGTGTGCTTCTACCTCATTTTCCAGAAAAGACCAGCCTGCCACCCTATGCCCAATAGAAGAGACTTCCCCATTGAATGGACACTTGGGTGAGGTTTGTTCAGGCCCATTTCACTTTTGAGGGGGTCTGTTGCCTGGGGAGGGGCCCCTCCTATCAGGAACTCTGAAAAAAGTTTTCTCAATTTGTTTTTCCCTCTTTACTGTTCTGTCCGTGGGACAGTGGCGGCTGGTGTGGGAGGGGCGCTGGGGCGCCGCCTCCCCGCCGGCAAAAGACTGAAAAAAAAAAAAAAAAAAGTCAACCCGCCCACCTAGGTGGCGCCGGTACATCTCCATCTTCGTGTGGGGTGATGAGAGGTCGTCAAGGCACACCCACAAGAACGTAACCGACATTTAGGTCGTCAGGAATTTACATTTTGGACCCTAGTCCGTTGGAGGAGGCCGGAGGGGGAAGGAGGGCGTGACGTTGTCTTACTGAGGGGCGTCCGGCTGGGCGGAACTGCTAC
>BLSH010128457.1:142349-159159 GCA_018402905.1 Glandirana rugosa | reverse complement strand
CACCTGTTTCACTGTATACTGTGTCCTGTGATGCTGAGCTGTATACTGTGCCCTGTGATGCTGAGCTGTATACTGTGCCCTGTGATGCTGAGCTGTATACTGTGTGCTGTGATGCTGAGCTGTATACTGTGTCCTGTGATGCTGAGCTGTATACCCCTGACACAATATGTGGAATACAGGGGACGGAGTGGGTGGATTCTATAAGGGGCGGGGCTTATTAAAAGTAGGAGGGGTCACAGGGAAGGGCGGGGCCTGGCGCCCCCCCATCCAAAAACTTCACCAGCCGCCACTGCCGTGGGATATAACCCCTCATTGACAGACCAGATAGAAAATGTTACAGTGTGTTGTGTATTGTTCATTCTGTTGGCAGGACTATAACCCCCTCCCAGCAGACTGTGTGATTTGTTTAACCACTTCAGCCCCGGAAGGATTGACCCCCTTCCTGACCAGAGCACTTTTTGCCATTCGATACTGCGTTGCTTTAACTGACATTTGCGCGGTCGAGGGACTGTATACCCAAATGAAAATTACGTCCTTTTTTTCCCATAAATAGAGCTTTCTTTTGGTGGTATCTGATCACCTCTGTGGTTTTTAATTTTTGAGCTATAAACAAAAAAAGAGCGACAATTTTGAAATAAAAACAATATTTTTTACTTTTTGCTATAATACATACCCAAAAACAAAACATAAAAAAATAGGATTTTTTGACTTACCATAAAATCCTTTTTCTCTGAGTTCATTGACGGATGCAGCCTCTTAATCTTGACATGTGGGTATGCACATTTTACCAGGAGTAGACTAAGCAGAACGTAGTTCAGACAAAAGCAAAGCTAGCCCCCTCCAGGGGGCAGTCCTCACTCAGCATAACCCCCTCCGCCCTGCTAGCACTTCAGTTCGTAACAAGCAGTACAAGCACAGAAACCACAGAGGGGTGGGTGATGCGTCCGTCAATGAACTCAGAGAAAAGGATTTTACGGTAAGTCAAAAAATCCTATTTTCTCTTTCGTTCATTGAAGGACGCAGCCTCTTAATCTTGACATGTGGGGACGTCCCAAAGCAGTGTCAACAAAAGAGGGGTGGGTAACACAACAACAACTGTACCCAACGGAAAATTCTCCGGGAGGCGCCAGACGCGCCTACACTGCCGCCTGCAAAACTTTGTGGGCAAAAGCAGCATCCGCAGATGCTGACACATCAACTTAGAAAAAGTGTGTACAGAGGTCCAAGTGGCAGCCTTGCACACCTGAGACACCGATGCCTGATGTCGGAAAGCCCAGGAAGTACTAATCGCCCTGGTGGAATGAGCCGTGACCGGAAAAGGGGGTACTTGAACCCGAACCTCATACGCACGGGTCACAGTCTGTCTGATCTAACAGGAGATAGTGGCTGATGAGACCGCCAGCCCTTTGCGCGGACCATCCGCCACCACAAACAGCGAGTCCGACCTCCGGAGGCCGTGGCCGTCAAATACACCCGCAGAGCCCTAACCACATCCAAGGAATGCAAAGCAATCTCCCTAGGATGTGATGGGCGGGGACACAAAGAAGGAAGGACAATGTCCTCATTAATGTGAAAAGAGGAAACCACCTTCGGTAGAAACGAAGGAGATGGGCACAGCACTGCCTTATCCTTATGCAGGACCAAGTGGGGAGCCCTACAAGACAAAGCCGCCAACTCAGACACCCGCCTAGCGGATGTGATGGCCACCAAGAAGGCCACCTTTTGCGAGAGCAGCTGCAAAGAAATGTCTCTGATCCTTTCGTATGGCGGCTTCTGCAGTACTGAGAGTACCAAGTTCAGATTCCACAGCGCCAGGGGCGACCGCCCCTGAGGGGCCACATGATGTACCCCCTGTACAAATGTACGAATCAAAGAGTGCGTCGCTAACGGACACTGAAAAAGAATCGCCAGGGCAGAAATCTGCCCCTTGAGTGTACTCAATGCCAGTTTGTGATCCAGGCCTTGCTGAAGAAAGGCCAGCACCCGAGCCACCGAAAAGGAACGGGGGTTCCACCCCCCTGCCTCGCACCAAGCAATATAAGCCTTCCAGATGCGGTGACATATCTTGCGTGAAGTGGACTTACGCGCCTTAAGCATGGTGGGGATCACTGACTCAGAGACGCCCCTATCCCTCAATACCTGGGACTCAATAGCCAGGCCGTCAAAGCCAGCGAGGGTAAAGCAGGGTGCAGGATGGGTCCCTGCGACAGCAGATCTTCGCGTAGCGGGAGCCGTCAGGGAACATCCGTTACCATCCGAACCACGTCGGCGTACCAAGGACGCCGAGGCCAATCCGGTGCCACCAGGATAGCCGGAATCCCCTCCGCTTCTATCCTGCGCAACAGGCGTGGAAGAAGCTTGAGAGGAGGGAAGGCATAAAGAAGCCGGTACCAAGACCATGGAGCTACAAGGGCATCCGCGACGTCCGCCAACGGATCCCTTGCTCTGCACACAAAGGTCTGCACCTTGCAGTTGAACCAGGAGGCTAGTAGGTCCACGTCTGGCGTGCCCCACCTTTAGCAAATCTGACGGAACACTTCTGGATGCAGTGACCACTCTCCGTGATCCAGAGTCTGGCGACTGAGGAAGTCTGCCTGCCAATTTTCTACGCCCGGAATGTAAACGGCGGAGATTACTGGCACGTGAAGCTCTGCCCATCTCAGAATGTGGGCCACTTCCGAAGCTGCTGCCAAGTTCTTTGTTCCGCCCTGATGGTTCACATACGCCACCGCCGTGGCGTTGTTCGACTGAACCCGAACAGGTCGATTGCGCAACCTCCCCGACCAGTGGGAGAGGCAGAGCCTGATCGCCCGCAGTTCCAGCACATTGATCGGAAGGTGGAACTCCTCTGATGACCATCGGCCCTGGGCAGACAACCGCCCCAGGACCCCTCCCCAGCCCGATAGGCTGGCGTCTGTCGTGACAATCGACCACTCCAGGGGAAGGAACGACTTCCCCAGACTCAACGCCGGGGCCTGTAGCCACCAGGCAAGTGACCCCCTGGTCTGATGATCCAACCTGATCACCCTATCCAGGGACAATGGAGACTTGTCCCACTGCAGCAGAATCGCCCGCTGCAGGAGCCGGGTGTGACTCTGGGCGTACGGTACCGCCTCAAAGGCCGACACCATGAGCCCCAACACCCGCATGCAAAAACGTAAGGAAGACCACCGCCGTGACAGCAGAGTCCACACCGCTGCTCGCAGCGTCAGCAACTTGGCTGGAGGCCAGAACACCCTCGCCTGCCCTGTGTCCAGTATCAGGCCCAGATATTCTAGGGGGCGCGATGGGACCAGCGTCGACATCTGAAGGTTGATCAACCAGCCGAAGTCCCACAGGGAATCTAGGGTGATAGTCACGTTGTCCTCCAGGGCAGGAGCCGACTCCGCCCTCAGGAGCAGATCGTCTAGATACGCCACCACAGCAATGCCCCTCTGCCTCAGCAGAGCCAACACTGGAGCCAACAGCTTGGTGAAGGCTCGCGGAGCGGAGGCTAGGCCCAAGGGGAGAGACACAAATTGGTAGTGGAGGTCCCCCACCGCGAAACGCAGGAAACGCTGATGCCGAACACAAATGGGAACGTGAAGATACGCGTCCCTGATGTCCAGAGAAGCCAGGAAATTCCCCTGGCGCAGCGCAGCCACGACAGAACGGACTGACTCCATCCTGAACTTGCGCACCTTCACAAGTGATTGAGCGCCTTTAAGTCCAGAACCGGTCTGACTCCATCCTTCTTTGGAACCACAAAGGAGGTTTGAATAAAACTCGCAGAACCGTTCCGCAGGTGGGACAGAGACAATCACCCCATGCTCGAACAGAGCCTGGACAGCCCCAAACAGAGCTTGCCGACGCCCCAGAGGAAGTCTCAGATTTGAGGGGAAGAACCTGTCCGGGGGCAGGGTACAGAACTCTATCTTTTACCCGGACGACACCACCTCTCACACCCAAAGATCCGAGATGCGGGCGGTCGACCGGGCCGTGAACCCCAGAAGCCGACCCGCCACCCGGGCAACCCATCATGCAGAGGAGGGCTTCTCCTCCGCCTTTTCGGACTTGCGCTGCCACGGACACTTTTGGTTCCCTGCGGCAGCCTTGCCGGACCGAGGGCCCGCGCCCGCTGCACCGGGCGCATGAAAAAAAAAACGCTTCTGGGTAGGGAAAGAGGGACCCTGTTTTCGGCGTTGCTCCCACCGCTTGGGTTCCGGAAGAAAAGTACTCTTCTCCCCTGTGAAATCCTTAATGATCTCATCCAGGGGAGCCCCAAACAGCCGTCCACCCTGAAACGGCAGGTCCGTGAGGCCCTTCTTTGACGCATGGTCACCCGACCAGCACCGCAGCCACAGTAGCCATCTAATGATGACCGCAAAAACTGCCAGTTTTGACAGCATTGGAGCTATGTCCAAGACCGCGTTGCAGAGGTACCTGAGACCCTGCGCAAGCTGGTCAGCCAGCTGCACCGACTCCGAAGGAACCACGAGGTCCCCCAAATCCTTGTGCAACACTGCCGCCCACTCCGTGAGCGACTGCGCCACCATAGCTGACGCTAGTACGGGCCGCATGGCCGCCCCCGCCACCAGGAACATAGCCTTGGACACCACCTCCGTCCGCCTGTCGGCCGGATTCTTAAACGATGGAGAACCCTCCATTAGGATAGTGGTAGCCTTGTTCAGGCGGGCCACCGACGTGTCTACCACGGGGGACACCCACTTCTGCAACAAGCTATCCTCAAAAGGATAGCGCACAGAAAAGCGTTTTGGCACTAGAGGCCAAACCACCCACAAAATGGCCGCGACTACGGTGGCGGCCGCCGCATGGAGAGGGGAACCAGGACAGCAGGTAACGGCAGCAGGATGTGACGGGGGAGGGAAAGGGGAGGGGGACGACCCAGAAGCCACCCAGACAGGGGTGGGGGGGGGACACCCGCCAGCCCCCCCCTCCGCACCCCAGAGGGGGAAAGCGTACTCACCCTTCCAGACGGGTGCAGCGGGTAGCCACCTGAGACAGACCTGCCTCCCCTACAGGTGGGGAGGGAGCTGCCGGCCATGCGACACCTCGACGCGAGCCCGCAGCCCGGTCACTCAGTGCGCAGGCAGGACGTTTAACCCGCCAGCCGCCCTGCACGGAACGGGGCCCGATGCGGCCAACCCCGCGTGCAGCTAAGGGACGGCTCGCATCTCTCGGCTGCACTGGGGAGACTACCTGGACCTAGATATCTCCAGTCTGTCACCCAGCTGGCTGCTTGATTGCATTCTTCATCAGATAGCTTGAGCAAAAAACAAAAGGATTGGGGAACCGCAGATCCCAGCAGGGAGCCAGGCCCTACTCCTTGCACTAGGCAGAAAAAACTGGAGTGCTAGCAGGGCGGAGGGGGTTATGCTGTGTGAGGACTGCCCCCTGGAAGGGGCTAGCTTTGCTTTTGTCTGAACTACGTTCTGCCTAGTCTACTCCTGGTAAAAGGTGCATACCCACATGTCAAGATTAAGAGGCTGCGTCTGTCAATAAACAAAAGAGAAAACAAATTTTTTCATCAGTTTAGGCTGATATACATTCTTATAAAACAATATTACAGTATGACAAGTACACTATAATATACAAGCAGCGCTGATTAGAGTGAGTCCAAAAATGATAATGTTCACAGCAAGCTCACAGCACACACACAGTTCGTGAATGTGAGAATAAGAGAGAAGAGGATCTTGAGATCTTAATGCATCCTATTAAATGTACAATGTTGTTCAGTGAACCACCTCCACCACACCGCATGAGAATCCGGGGTTTCCCCCCATATGGAGAGACTCCTCTGACTACGTGATGACGAAACGCTTCAGAGCGTGACCACGTGGCTAGTGTCACAGACGGCAGTACTGAGCCTTCACCCGGGAAAGCTGCCGAGGAGGTTATCTCAGGGGCGGTGAGAAGGCACTGTATGAGCCGGAGTTTGCGCTTTACTTGAATATGTTGATGCTGTGTTTTGTTCTATTTGTGTAAGTGCATACACTGAAGGGGTGCTTTGCATGTTTGGGTTTTATTAAAAGTTTTAAGGATAATGCACTATTCCGAGTCCTATTTGTTCAAGAATACTGGGACTTCATTACCATCTGACGATCCGCAGCTGAGCAGTGCGTAGGGAGCATTTAAATAACTGTCCTACATGCTGAATTTTGATTGTCATCTGGTCATCTCCAGTAGACGTCCTATGACGAAACGCGTAGAGTGAGACCGTGCGTCATACGTCATTTCCGGTCCCAACCTTCCACGGCTTTTCAACGACTTGAAACGCGAAGCACTTCAAACACAGGGGCTGGATACTTTTTATAAGTGTTATTCACCTCCAATATGTGAGTGCATCTACTTGTTTAGAATAAAGCCTTTTTTATTAGCACTATTTCACAAGATTCTGCTTTTCTTCCATTCATATACGCTGCATCTGTGGGGAGAAAATAGCTGATTCAAGATAAGTCAGAGAGATCTTCATAGGCGAGTAACCCCTTAGGGGGAACGTCCTCTGGTGAGTTGTTTGGGCAACTGGAAGAGCACGGAGTGAATCACGTCAACAACAAGTTTGCAATGGCATGCTGTCTTGTCCACAGTCTTTTTTAAGGACTTTTATAATTATCATTTTATTGTCATTTTACTTCAGTAGCACTAGTCACTTATTAGAACTGCACTTTGGGATACAATGATGCATACTTAAACTTTTTCACCTTGGATTATATACACTTATTTGGTTATATGTGTTCTATATGTCACTGGTTTTAGTATTTTAGAAAAGCACAAGTCACTTTGGGAATAAAGGGATTTTATTAAAACTTACCGTAAAATCCTTTTCTCCGAGTTCACTGGCAGACGCAGCTCTTTATTACGTGTGGGGTTTATGCTGGTCCAACTAGGAGTTAACTAGGCAGGGAAAAGAAACAGCTGGCCCCTCCCATGGGGCCGTCCTCTCTTCCCACATAAACCCTCTACATAGCCTAGCTCAGCAGTTCGTACACAAGCCGTACAGAAAACAGAACACAGAGGGGTGGGTGCTGCGTCTGTCAGTGAACTCGGAGAAAAGGATTTTACGGTACGTTTTAATAAAATCCCTTTTTCTCCTACGTTCACTGACAGACGCAGCTCTTCATTACGTGTGGGGATGTCCCCAAGCTGTGTCAAAAAGAGGGGTGGGTAAACAATAACAACTGTACCCAACAGAACCTCTAAGGAGGAGCCAGACGTGCCTACACTGCCGCCTGCAAAACTTTGCAACCAGAGGCAGCATCTGAAGATGCTTGCACATAAATCTATAAAACTTAGAGAAAGTGTGTGCCAAGGCCCAGGCCCAAGAGGCTGCCTTGCACACCTGTGACACCGAGGCCTGGTGTCTAAAAGCCCAGGAAGTACTAGCAGCCCGGGTATAATGAGCTGTGACCGGAAAGGGGGACCTTGCCCCGAAAGAATATGGGTGGGTCACGGTTTGTCTATCCAACGAAAGAAGTAGCCAACGTGGCCGCCAAACCTTTGCGCGGACCCCCTGTCAGCACAAATAAGGCATCAGCCTTCCGAAAAGAAGCTGTAGCAGCTAAATACATTCGTAAGGCCCTCACTACGTCCAAGGCATGCAACTCAATTTCATTTGGGTGTGATGGACGAGGGCACAATAAATGAAGAACAAGATCTTCAATAATGTGAAAAGAAGAAAACCACCTTCAGAAGGAAGGAAGGAAGGGGTCGCAAGACCGCCTTGTCCTTATGCAGGACCAAGCAGGAAGACTTGCACTATAGTGCTGCCAAGTCAGACACCCGTCTGGCGGAAGTGACGGCAGCCAAAAAGCCACCTCTTGCGACCGCAATTGTGAGGGAATCACCCTGATATTTACATAGGGTGGTTCCTGAGGTACAGAAAGTACCAAGATCAGATCCCACTGGGCCATTGGGTCTTCAACCGAAGCGCCACATGTCGCACACCTTGTACAAAGGTACGAATCAACGAGTGCGAAGCCAAAGGTCTCTGGAAAGGAATCGCCAGAGCCAATCTCCGGCCCTTGAGAGCACTCAAGGCCAGTTTTTTTTTTTTGTTCATGTCCTGCTGCAAAAAAATCAGGACCCTGGACACTACGTGAGAGTGAGGATTATGACCCTCCGCCTCGCACCAAGCTATAAAAGCCTTTCAGGTGCGGTGGCAATTCTCGCGAGAAGTACACTTGCGAGCCTTCAACAAGGTAGGGAACACGGAGTCAGCGACTCCCCTGTCTCTTAGCACCTGGGACTCAATAGCCAGGCTGTCTAAACCATCGAGGGTAAGGCAGGGCGCAAAATGGGCCCCTGAGACATTAGATCGTCTCGCAGCGGGAGCCGCCAGAGGGCATTTTCCATCATTTGCACCATGTCGGCGTACCAAGTGTGCTGAGGCCAATCTGGAGCCACCAGGATTAATGGTATTCCCTCCGCCACTATCCTGCGTATCAAAACGTGGTAGGAGTTTTATCAGAGGGAAGGCGAACAGAAGACGATAACGGCCCCAGGAGGCCACCAGCGCATCCGTGGCCACTGCCAATGGATACTTCGTTCTGAACACAAAGGTCTTCACCTTGTGATTGAACCGAGACGCCAAGAGATCCACGTCCGGCGTCCTCCATCTGCGGCAAATCTGGTTGAACACCTCCGGGTGGGGAGACCACTCTCCCTGGTCCAGCGTCTGGCGACTGAAAAAGACCGCCTGCCAGTTTTCCACACCTGGAATGTAAGTGGCGGAGAGTGCCGGAACGTGACGTTCTGCCCAACGCAGTATCAGAGCTGCCTCCGCCGCAGCTGCTGGACTCCTCGTGCCGCCCTGATGGTTCACATATGCCACGCCGTGTATGGTATTGCCTCGAAAGTCGAGACCATGAGCCCCAGCACCCGCATACAGAATCGTAATGAAGACCGTCTGTGCGACAGGAGGGTTGCAGTTGCAGTGACAGCAACTTGGCTGGAAAACCTTGCCTGCCCTGAGTGCAGAATCAGGCCCAGATACTCCAGGCGACGGGGTGGAGACACCGTCGGCTTCTGCAGGTAGAGCAACCAGCTAAAGTCCTGCAGCGAGACCTTGTGCTCTACCAGAGCCGAGGCGGACTCCGCTCGCAGGAGCAGGTCATCTAGGTAGGCTACTACCGCAATGCCTCTCTGTCGCAGCCACGCCAATACCGGTTTTGTGAAAACTTGAGGGGCGGAGGCAAGACCGAAAGGGAGTGCCACAAATTGATAATTGAGGTCTCCTGCTGCAAAGCAAAGGAGACGCTGATGCCGTGGACAAATAGGTACATGGAGGTACGCATCCCTGATGTCCAGAGACGCCAGAAATTCCCCCTGATGGAGGGTGGCCACGACCGAGTGGATAGATTCCACGCCCTAACTTACCAGGTCATGGCCTTCAGGTCCAGTACTGGCCGGATCCCCCCCCTCCCTTTTTTGGGGGCTACGAACAGATTTGAGTAAAAACCTTGAAAACTCTCGCTGGAGGCACTGGCACGATCACCCCTTGGTTCGAGAGTGCTTTGCCTGCGGAAGCTCTAAGGTTGAAGGGAAGAACCTGACTGGGGGCAGAGTGTAGAACTCAGAAACGACCCCCCCCTCCCGAAACCCGGGTGGGGGCAACCCATCAGGCTGAGGTTTGTCCCCCGTCTTTCCGGTTTTGCGCTGCCACTGCCGGTACCCGGCCCCTGCAGCGACCTTACCGGGGCGGGTCCCTTTACCCGCCGCACCCGGGGCGCAAAAGAACCTCTTCCGACCCCAGGTAGGGGGCCCCTGTCTACAGCGAAACTCACGCCTCCGGGGCTCTGGGAGTAAGGTGCACCTACCTCCTGTGAAATCCTTAATGATCTCACCCAGCCGTGGACCGAATAGACGTCCACCCTGAAAGGGAAGGTCTACGAGACCTTTTCTGGAAGCATGGTCACCGGACCAAAACGCAACCAGAGTACCCATCCGAGGATACGGCAACACCGCTATCCTGGATAACATAGGCAGTAAATCAACGGCCGCATCGCCAAGGTACTTGAAACCTTGGAGCAAAAATTCAGCCCTCTGCGGCGTAACCATTAGGCAGCCGCAGTCCAGAACATTCTGGAGCTCCGCCATATGCTCAGACAGATATTGCGCCGCCATGGCGGACATCAGGGTTGGCCGCAGAGCAGAGCCTGCCACCAGGAAAAGCGACTTTAACAGTGCCACTGTCTTTTAGTCAGCGGGGTCCTTGAAGGAAGGAACCCCTTCCAGAGGAATGATCGTCGCCTTAAGGCGAGCTATCAGCGGGACCCCACAGGCGACTTCAGTTTTTTTTTTTTTTTACAAAAAAGCTTTCCTCAAAGGGATAGCGAGCAGCGAACCGTATTGACCTATGCTCTCGGAGTGTGGGAGGAAACTGGAGCACCGGGAGGAAACCCACGCGGGCACAGGGAGAACATGCAAACCCCAGCAGGGTCATGGCTAAGACCTGAGCCAGCAAGCATTTTGCTGTCAGGCGCAAGTGCTATCCACTACACCACTGTGCTGCCACAAAAAAGAATGCTGCGGACGCTGCCATTCATGATAACTACAGTGATCAAGAAAAATTGATCATAGGTGTAAGCCTTGGGGGCCCTATGGGGCCTGGAGGACCCCACCACATGCGCAGAAGTCTGCATTTTGTCATCCTGGCTAAGTCGCAGCGTAGTGCGAATTCCAGCGATAATGGCAGAAAACCGCCGTCCCCTGATCCCTTTCTCTGAGGGACGCTTCTTGGGGGCCTGTTTGGGCCGCAGCTGGTCCAAAAAAATTGTGCAGATGCGTCTGAGCCAGCAACAAACAGGTTCAGCAATATAGTCTGCCATAGTCCTCCCCCCAAATCCCCCTTAGTAACACACAGATGTATACTAAAAAGTTGAGGGCACCCCCACACAGCCGCACACCACCGCCCCACAGTGCACCAGGGAACCCCAGAGGACTGCACCCGCCGCCACCAGCACCCACAGGAGAGCCCAGCTATACTTGCTGATTGCTGCCTGTAACCTTTGAGGATCGTCAGAAGAGCCGCGCCGTCCGGAGCACACACCGTTCCAAGAGAAAAGAAAAAAAAAAAACGTTTTCCACGCGTTTTTGCATAGGTAGGGGACTCCAATATGGCCGCCATTGAACATTAGAGGCCGAAAACCACCTGCCGGGAATGTGCAGTACCGCAAATGGCCACTCTGAGCACTAGAGGAAAAGCTCCATAGGCTCAGCATGTCCGCGGCTACGGTAAAATGGTGGCGGTCCACCGCAAAATGGCGCAAAAAGGAACTCTCACTCACCACTCCGGACGACCGCCTTGGGTAGCCACCCAATCGCAGACCTTCCGCCCCTGCCTGGACGGTATGCTGCAGGCCAGAAAATCGCCCTACCCGAATCGCATCCGGGGCTGGGATCACCAGTGGGGATCACCCCAGGCCACCCGCACGGAACGGGCACTATGCGGCGGGTCCCCATATCGGCCAGGCCGGGGAAAGTACAGAGCCCATGGACTCTCTATGCCCCGGCCGGCTTCTTGATAGCAGATCAATGCTTGATAGAAGTCAAATAAAATAAAAGTAAAGAAAGACTTAAGAAAAAAATGGTCACAAACAGGACTGCAATTCCCTTAAAGGGAAGCCAGGTCAACTCCTTGCAAACTAGGCATTGAAACTGCTGAGCTAGGCTATGGAGAGGGTTTATGTGGGAAGAGAGGACGGCCCCATGGGAGGGGCCAGCTGTTTCTTTTCCCTGCCTAGTTAACTCCTAGGTGGACAAGCATAAACCCCACACGTAATGAAGAGCTGTGTCTGTCAGTGAACGTAGGAAAAATATTCATTTATGCTTGGATGTTTTTTTACACTGACATTCCTTCATAGTAAAATTTAAAGTGATAGCATTGATTAATTGTGAATATTTATATGGATTATTTATAATCAGGCAGTGTCAACTGTTTTCTGATTTCAACAAATGTTTACCTACCCACCTCCTCATTTTTAACACACTTAGAAGCAGACTGCCCACACCTCTCCTTCATAGGAAGCTATTTGTGTTTTGTTTTCATCTTTTTTGCCTGCATTTGCTCTGCCTATTACTTTACTACATCATCATACATAGATTAAACTACACTGATTTATATGTTAAGAGAGAGGAGATTTTTGTCCATTTTTTATCATTTTCCCAGCACGCTGGAAGAGTTATGTTTCGAATAATTATTCTCGTTTGATTTTATACCAATACACCATCACATTTTTCTTGATCACCAGAGCAGCGCCATACCTACCATAATTTACACCTTATTATCCAAACTACACCTTCGGGGAGTTTGAGGTGGAGGCTGCAGCTCTAATATTAAATACTAGCATCCGTTTGCGCGGAACATTCCATTTATTTTAGTTACTGATTACTGTATAAATGTCACTGGCAGTTAAGGGGTTAACACTAAGGGGGCGATCAAGGGGTTAAGTGTGTTCCCTCACTGTGTTCTAACTGTGTGGGTGCTGGGCTGGCAGGAGCATGACAGATCTAACTGATCCCAATGATGGGAATCAGTAGATCATTGTCATGCCCACTGACATAACGGAGAAGCGCTGTATTTACAGTGGTAGTGAGAAGGCTGTTGCAGTTAGGATTGTTGGCAGGGCCTGGAAGAGGTTAGGCTGGGAGCAGTAGCCCATCAGGCTAGCTAGCACACTCAACTAACTTTTTTCCTACACTATAGGAGGCCACGGTCCCTGCCTGCAAAGGGTGGTTACTGAGGTCTGGTCAAAGCCAGAGCAGGCCACACCATGCGCTAGCTAGGCCGAAACAAGATTTTGCTGGAGAGAGGAAGTAGGAGAGAGCTGAGAAGCAAGATTGCGCTGGAGGAAGAGAAGAGTTTATACTGAGAGTATATAGAAGGTCCCGTGAAAGAACTATTGATCCTTGATCCATGGGCATCCCATGATCACCGCTTTCTCCATCCAAATTCAACCCCTAAAAAAAAACAACAAAACAAAGTAACAGCCTGTTCTGTGACTCCGGATGTATGGATTAGTGTGATTAAAGGCAGTGTGATGGGTGGAACCACAACTTCCAGCATCTCCGATGGGAGCATGGCTACTAGGGTTGCCACCTTTTCTTCAAGCCAAACCCTAACACTTTAGCGGCGCACGGCAATTTTTTTTTTTTTTTTTTTGTAGTGTGCACTTTGCATATATTTTGGGATTAAATAACATTTCATATCATATGGAGTTAGTCCACCATCATTCACAATTCTTTTTTTCAAATATGAATTAATAGAATTATAGGGGAAGGTTGCGCTGCATTTTTTCATTTTTTTAAAAACATATCAGTGCTAGCAGCATCCCAATAGTGAGTTTACCTAGTTTTTTTTTTAACTTTAAGAGGACAGTGCTAATATAAGGGGGATATCTCTTATCTAATGGAGGTCACTAAGGAAGGAGGGGGCACTGATAGAAGGGGAATGTGAGCTAATGGGTGCCGACTGCTCATCTAATGGTTGGTGATCATTAGATCAGCAGGCAGCACCCCTCCCCTACAGACCCCCAATTAGATCAGAGTCTCCTTACATCAGCACCCCTCTTAAAGGCCTCTTAGAGAGTTTGTAAGGGGGTTGGGTGATTATATAAGGGGATTCTGATATAATGGGGGTCTGATCTAATGGGGGGTCTATAGGGGAGGGGTGCTGCCTGCTGTTCTAATGATCACCAACCATTAGATCAGCAATCAGCATCCATTAGAAACCCCTATTAGCTCACAGTCCCCTTCTATCAGTGCCCTATAAGTACAGAGTGCAGAATTGAGGCATGTACTCTGTACAGAGTTGATGAGGAGTACACTATGCACAGAGTGCTGCATTTAGGAGTTTGCAGTGCACAGCGTGCAGAGTTCAAGAGTGCTCTGCATGCATACACAGTGCATGGTTCAGGATTATGCTATGTACAGAGTCCAGGGTTCAGGAGTGCAGGGTTCGGGATTGTGTTACATTCAGAGCGTGGGTTCGGGATTGTGTTACATTCAGAGTGCGGGTTCAGGATTGCGTTACATTCAGAGTGCAGGGTTCAGGATTGCGTTACATTCAGAGTGTGGGTTCAGGATTGCGTTACATTCAGAGTGTGGGTTCAGGATTGCGTTACATTCAGAGTGCGGGTTCAGGATTGCATTACATTCAGAGTGCGGGTTCGGGATTGCGTTACATTCAGAGTGCGGGTTCGGGATTGCGTTACATTCAGAGTGTGGGTTCAGGATGGCGTTACATTCAGAGTGCGGGTTCAGGATTGCATTACATTCAGAGTGCGGGTTCGGGATTGCGTTACATTCAGAGTGCGGGTTCGGGATTGCGTTACATTCAGAGTGCGGGTTCAGGATTGCGTTACATTCAGAGTGCGGGTTCAGGATTGCGTTACATTCAGAGCGTGGGTTCGGGATTGCGTTACATTCAGAGTGTGGGTTCGGGATTGCGTTACATTCAGAGTGTGGGTTCGGGATTGCGTTACATTCAGAGTGTGGGTTCGGGATTGCGTTACATTCAGAGTGTGGGTTCAGGATTGCGTTACATTCAGAGTGTGGGTTCAGGATTGCGTTATATTCAGAGCGTGGTTTCAGGATTGCGTTACATTCAGTGTGTGGATTCAGGATTGCGTTATATTCAGAGTGCGGGTTCAGGATTGCGTTACATTCAGAGTGCGGTTTCAGGATTGCTTATGTACAGAGTGCAGGTGTCCATAAGTCACAGCCCAGTTTATAACTTCCCCCATACCAAGCTCTCTCCCCAAATGTATGCCCCATCCTCCCCTAGTGCAAAGCGCCCCCCTCTCTTTTTCTTCCAGACCTTTCCCCTCCTCCCTGTCCAATGCATAGTATTCCACTACCCCCCAGAAGACAAATCCTGTACCTTGCACCATGTCAGCCACTCATTGACAGAAAACCGGCGCTGGCTCTGGGAGATGCTGCGGGCACGAGGCTGGAGCGTGCATGTCCCGCCCCCTGCCTCTTCTCCTCCTCTGTAGTGTAGATGCAGAGAGAACAGGGGGGGCTTGTGTGTGCCGCCGGGAGAGAAGCCGCAGCCGCTGCAGTGCAAGCTAGGAAGTGCACTGGGAGCCTGAGTTAGGGGACGGAGCTGGAGCGGCTTTTTTCCTCATCCTATGCATGTGTGCATAACTGCAAATGCTTGCCATTTCAAAGGAGATCATTGAAGCAGCTGGGGGAGGGCAGAGAGGTATACTGTGTCCGGGTTACAGGTGGAGGCAGACCCGGGCATAAGTGTCTAAACGCGGGCTGTCCGGGTCAATCACATTAATTGAATTACCACTTTAATCAACCACAGAACCTGTGTGATTAATATGTGTTCTGTTTTAAAGGGATGAGGTGGCGTGGCAACCCTATGCCTACCCATGGCAACATACCTATGATTGATGGATGTGGGTAGAGCACCAACCATATGTTCTCTGCCATGAAGGCACCAGGAAAATCTAACTGCAGAAGAAGCCACTGCTCTGCAGCCCCTCCCCCTCTATATCCTATATAATAATCAGCCCATAACAGGGTGTATTTGAGGCCCCAGCTGTACAGTGATTGGGTGTGAGCTCTCAGACACCGGCCAATCAGAAGATGGAAGAAATGACAGCTGCCCCTGGACTGAGTCCTCAGCCCCGCTTTGGTTTACATTCACATACATGACTGCAGGGATACTATGTGTGCTTCATTGCTGGAATCTGTAACCATTCAGAATATCTGGGACTTCAGCCAATCAGGAAAGATCTGGCATGTCAAATTACATTTTCAGAACTCCCTGATTGGCTGCAGTTCCGGGTTCTCTGCTTGCCTGCGGTTCAAGTCATCACAGCAGCCTATTAAAGAGGAATCGCTTGGACGAGCCAGGAGGAGGGCGACTTCTTGTATGTGCGGTGACATCTAGCGGCTGTGTGAGAGATTGCTCCGTGCCTGGGAATGTGGTGCTGAGTAGAAATGAACCACATTATGGGGGAGGGGTGTTTGTAGTACGGATAGTATACAGTGCTGTACTGACATGTATACGGGGGTAGATGATATCTGTGTATTGTGAAGGAGACTCGTGACTAGGGTTGCCACCTCATCCCTTTAAACCCGAACACATATGAATTAAACTGGTTCTGTGGATGATTAAGGTGGTAATTAAACTCACTTGGTGCCTCATCTGCATTAAATTAGCCTCAGAACAACCTGTGTCATTCATATGTGTTCGGGTTTAAAGGGATGAGGTGGCAACCCTACTCGTGACAGGGAATGGCTGCTGCTGGAGAGTAGGGTTGCCACATCATCCCTTTAATCCAGGACACATATGAATTAAACTGGTTCTGTGGCTGATTAACCACTTGCCGACGGCTGATCGGCATTTGACGGCGACAAAGTGGCTCTGTAACGCGAATCGCCGTCATACGACGGCGGCCGCGATACAGAGCCACTGTGAGCGCGCGAAGTGAGGCCCCCCCCCGTAGCGCCCACCGGCCGCCGTTAGCTTCGGCGGCGTGGGCGAGGGACCGGGGGGGGCTTGTGTCACTCGCACGCGCGCGCGAGTGTCACCGAGACATAGCGCCGGCGGCAGCATACTGCCGCTAAGCGCAATGTCTCGGTGAAACAGCGGCAGTTTACGGCTAGTCGGCAGCCGTTCACCAATTAGTCGGTGTCTTGGTCAAATTAAGTATACACAGGACCTAATTTCCCTACTACACCGTTGGGATGAGAGGTCGTCGTCGGTAAGGGACAGTGCTCATCCCAACGGTGGAGTAGGGAAATTTGGGCTTGTGTATACTTACTGTGTCCAACAAGACTCCGATTAAATTACGTC
>BLSH010128457.1:113927-135026 GCA_018402905.1 Glandirana rugosa | reverse complement strand
TTTATAGGCTAGGGAGAGGGGGCAGCTCATGAACAGCAAGATACATAAGAAGCAGCACCAGCGTGAAATTGTCAGATAATGCAGCTTAACCTCACACACAAAAAACAACAACCCAACATAACATAACCCATGAAGGCGCCGAAGCGTCAATCCTGCTTGCATCTCACAGTCCCCCTCAAACATAAAAAACAAGGCGGGGGGGACTGCCGATGCAAGCCTATACCCAGAACAATTAACCATTTAACCAAACGGTACAGTAGCGGCCTACACGGCCTACAGTTCAGAAATACTGCACTTTGGAATCTGCAGTGGACAGGTCACAACCTCCACCTGTCCAAACTCAAGTCACAGTCTTCAGTAGGAGGAAGGAGGGCTGATTGGGGGGGGGGGTCAGAGTACTGCACGTTCTGTCTGATAGAACTTGGCTGAGGCACCTTCGTGTGTCACAACCACCGGAGCTCCACAATATCCAGGAGGTACACAACCAGGAATAGGCCAGGGAACATTGAGCATCAAAGTATAAGTACAAGTGGACAGTGGCTTTTCACAATATACTCATTGTATCATTGAATGCAGGAAGCAAGCAAGGGGATAAAGGGGGGAGGGGGGGGGGGACCGGAGAGAGGGAATAGGCCTGCCGGCCCAGGACAGTAGGAGCCCAAGAAAACGAAGGAGACCACTGCGTTTACAGCGAGTCCAACCAGTCTGAGGCCTCTTCTGGTGTAAGGAAGAAACGGGTGCGGTCCCCATCTGTAACTCGAAGTTTGCTGGGATATAAGAGGCCAAATCTTATGCCCTTTTCCCTTAGGCGTCTACGGACTTCCGTGAAAGATTTACGTTGCTGTTGGATTTCTTGGGAGTAATCTGGAAAGAAGGATAGTTTAGCACTTTCAAATATGACCTCCTTCTTAGCCCGTGCGGCCGCGAGGATTTTGTCTCTGTCTCTGTAGTTAAGTAGCCGCAACAGAAAAGGGCGTGGGGGGGCACCAGGTTTGGGGGGCACTGGTGGGACTCTGTGCGCCCTCTCCACCACAAACGTAGACGGCATAGGCCCAAGACCCAGTGTTGTAGTCAGGAGGTGTTCTGTAAATTCTGCTGGGTTGGTGCCCTCAGCTCTCTCAGGTAGGCCAAGGATACGCACATTATTCCGCCTCAGGCGATTCTCTGTGTCAATAGCTCTGTGTTGAAGTGCTTTCACTTGCAGCTGTAGGGCCCTCAAGTGAACTGTGTCCTCCAGCCCTGACACCCTGTGTTCTACCTCTGTTACTCGGCCTCTGAATTTATCCATGTCCTGGCGAATGAGCCCCACATCCAGAGCAAGATAATCTATTTTAGTAGTTAGCGTTTCTCTGCAAGCCATGATAGAGTCATTACAAGCCTTAATGGCCTCCAGGATGTCGTTCCCTAGGGGGGTCCCTGTCACCCCCTGTTCTGTCCCAGTCTGAGTGCTTGCTGCCATGGTGAGGGGTTGGTGTCCCGATGCCCGTACCACCGAAGAGTATGACCGTTGGGTGTCGCTGGGCGCTGTGGATCTAGTGCGCGGGGGTCCCATCCACACCCCTCACACACAGAGGGCGTCTGATCCCCGGGCACACGCAGCGGGTTGCACCCCTGGCCAGAGAGGCTAATCAGGCAGGCCTCAGAGTCCTAGGCTGGAGCTCACCCAGCCCAGCTGCAGTCACAGCGGGTCTCACCTCTCTCCACTGTGCCCTGTCCTACGTCCGCGTCTCCTCGTGGACAAAGATGGCCACGACTCGGGCCCGGCGTCTGTAGGCCTCCGATCCCAAACCGAGCTCCGACTCCTCAAGGATCTCCCCTCGCCTCCAGACAGTGCAGCCGCGTGAAGAGAGTGTTCCCTGGACCAGGTGAGTAGGAAAGAACCTGAAGGTAAGTGTAATATACAGCTGAAAGTTGAATCAGGATCGGAGCTCCGGCGCTGCACGTCCTCTCTGTCTCACATGCTGGCCACGCCCCTCCCTCACTGCGTTACTTTAACTGATAATTGCGCGGTAGTGCGACACTGTACCCAAATACTATTTGTGTCCTTTTTTTCCCCACAGATAGAAATTTCTTTTGGTGGTTTTTGATCACCTCTGCGCTTTTTACATTTTTTTCGCTATTAACAAAAAAGAGTGACAATTTTGAAAAAAAAAAAAACAGCTTTTTATTTTCTGCTATAAAACATACCCAATGAACAAATTTTATTTTTATTTATTTTTTATCAATTTAGGCCAATATGTATTCTGCCATATATTTTTGGTAATTAAAAAAAAAACAGCGATTTTAATTGATCACATCACAGCTAAAAAAAATGACTTTTCAGGGCCACACAGGACTCCTTCATCAGGCATGGATGAGGTCACATGGCTTTTTTTGAGGTTCTTGGTGTTCTGGGTGTTTCTGGTTTCCAGCCAGTGATCACTACTCATCTACTTACTTGACAGTCATTTCCAGGAACATGTGCATTGGGAATATTTCTTTGTACTTGAGAGCAATAGAAGGTACTTTTTTGAGTTGGGAATGCATACCTCAATATAATGTTTTTAAACCAGAGTTTAAAGTCACTTTCAGCCCTGGTTCACATATGTGCGATGCGAGAATTGGCGCAATTATAGAGCCAGTTCCCGCATCGCAGTCTTCCACCAGGCAATTAACACTGCCTTCTGTGAACTGCTGCAGCTGTCATTACAAAGTTAATGTCCCCCCCAGTTTTGTTCACAGATTGCAGTGTGAACTGTGAACTCGCACATGAATTGGATTGCATGGGTGAGAACACCCATTCGATGCGATTCTAGTGCGGGAAAAAAAAGGTACATGCCCTTTTTTTTGCGAATCGAATGCGAGTTCAGCCATACAATACATGGCTGAACTTGCACTGCTCAGAGATCACATGTGATTGGCACCTGCAGTGCGGGTGCGAATCACATGCAGTCTCTGACATCGCACTAGTGTGAACCTGGGCTAAATCAAGTAACCAGGCAGACAAATATACTGATATATTCCTCTTGTTTCAGAACACAGAAGATCATCAAGCATGAACTGTTCGTAGTGAAAACTTAAGTACGGTGTAATTCAGGAATACAGGGTGAAGAAATGTTATTGTATATAATAGTAATAACTAACAATAAGTATTTTTTATTGTTTAAATGACACATCTTAAGTGTGTGTAATAGAAATGAAAGCGGTTGTATGCTCAAAAAAAACCTGTAAGACAAAGGCATAATGAGCTAGTATGCACCACATGCTGGCTCATTATGAAATACCTCACAACGAAGGTCCGCCCGGGTCCCCGCAGAGGGAGCTAACATTTTCCCTCTGGGGATCCTTCCGGGTTCGCGGCTCCGACACTGTGAGCAGCCGGACCCGCGAGACGTCACTCCCGCCCATGCACGCGGGAGCCTGTCTTTCTGGCGCTATACTCCGGGCCTTCACCGGGACATCACTGTGCATGCGCCGTTAACGTCAGCGGCTGCATACAAGGTGACTATCTCCTAAACCGTACAGGTTTAGGAGATATTCATTTTACCTACAGGTAAGCCTTATTATAGGCTTACCTGTAGGTAAAAATGACATTCAGGGGCATACAACCGCTTTAATGGCTCTACTATGAACCGGTGAAGTGCTTTAGCTATTGGTAATAATTAAAAGAAGTAATACTGCATATATGGTCTGGCAATGTGACTACTTACTGTACTCTTTACCTTAGCAACTGTGTTTTTAAATAAAACTGAATACAACATTTATTAAAGCGGAGTTCCACCCATTTTAAAAGTCAGCAGCTACAAAAAGTGTAGCTGCTGACTTTTAATAGCCAGACACTCACCTGTCCCACGGTCCAGTGATGCGGCTGCCGATGCCTCGCTCCTATCCCTCCTCCTCTCCGCGGCGCTGGCATTGCAAGTGTGGGCGCCCGGGCGAGCTGCGATGTGCATTGTGAATGGCCGGGCAATCTTGTGGGACCCGTGATGTGTCCCAGAAGATTGCAGGGAGGGAGGGGGGAGAGGTGAACTTCCTTGCGGTGCCAGGTTATCAGGACACAGGTGTGAAATCACACATGACGTATTGCTTGTTGAATGCTGTGCATGCACATGTCCAAGCTGCTGGATGGGGCAGTAATGTGAATCATTATGTACAGTTATCCCTATAGATATGAAACCTGAAGTTTAAAGCGGAGTTCCACCCAAAAGTGGAACTTCTGCTTTAAGCACTCCTTGCCCCCTTGCATCCTACAGTTGGCATGTTTATTTATTTATTTTTTGGGGGGGGGGGTGGTTACCTTTTTTTGACAGGTACTTCATTTCGCAGTGCCTTCTTCCGTCGCTTGGCCACCTAGGCGACTCCTCTCCTCCTAGGCGGCTCCTCCCTCTCTGCAATCTTCTGGAATACGTGACAGGTCCCAGAGGATTGCCTGGCCACTAGGAGAGCGCAGTGCGCCTAGCTTTGAAGCCGCAATCTATCACAGCTGAGTGCCCACAGTAGTAATGACGGTAGGCGGCCGCATCGCTGGACCATGGGACAGGTGAGTGTTTGTTTATTAAAAGTTAGCAGATACACTTTTTGTAGCTGCTGACTTTTAATAAACTTACAAAACAGTGTGGAACAGTGGAACTCCACTTTAATCTGCTTATTTTTCACCCTCCCTTCCTCCCTCCTCATTAACACGCTCATTACATTTGAAAAGTGCTAAACTAAACTCAATTCATTTTTTAGTTTTGGATAGAGTAGATTTAAATATCTGTTAGATTTTTATTGCTCCCTGTTATGGAGATTCACCCTCTTTATTTGTCTTATTTACCGTTATCAAGTGAAAGAAAATCACAAATTGTGGGTTGTCAGAGCAGGAAAAGAGTGGAAATCTTCCAATGGGGACGTGAGTTCTGGTGACCCTGATGACAGTCACAGTTGTGGCTATGGGAAAGGAAGTGTCTCAGACAAAACAGGTGGCAAATGACCACAGAACAAAATAGAAAAAAACAATTTTGTCTTTTAATCTACTAAAAATAAAACCCTAAACTTTTCATTGTATACCTTATATTAGACCAAGTGACACCCTCACATGGACTCTATGAGGTTGATTTAATAAAACTAGAGAGTCCAACATTTAGTGAAGCTGTGCATGGTAGCCAATCAGCTTCAAACTTCAGATTCAATTAAGCTTAATTTGTCAATTAAGCTTTGACAAAATAACCACCTGGAAGCTGAGTTTTTATGCAGAGGTGCACCAGAATTTGCACTCTCCAGTTTTAATCTACCCCTATGTTTCCCTATGCAATGCAGGCAGATAATGGCTGGAGGCAGGGGCTGGCAGGGAGATGTGCATAGCTTCCTGAAAACATCTCAGCACCCTGCCTTCGTGTTCCTCTGCAGAGCCCTCAGCCATGATTCAAGTTTTTTTCTGGATCTTTTGAAGACTTTTGCAAATATCATAATGCTTGATGGGTGGGTGTCAAGTCTGAAGGAGTGGGCATTTTTAGGCAGACCTCATTTGCATACAGTCCACCCTTTACAATGCCCACAAGTGATGCTGAGCTTTTTTGATTGAAATTCAATGAATGAAAGGGGCAGGCCAGTGACAGTATAGCTGGGAAGTTAAGCGATAGATGATGCTTAACACCCTCCAGCCAGGAAATGAGGGGCTCTATCTGACCTGTAGCGGTTTCTAATGCACACTGTGAGAAGCTCACTGCTCAAGGAACTCTGGCACTCTCTGGAGGAACCCTAGAGAAAAGCACTCTAGACTATTGACAGATAATTCTGATATGTACTATAATTCTTATATAAACTTCCTATTGTAATTAAAATGTATTTGATATAAATTTCACAAATTGTATCTTGTAAAACTAATATGTGTAATAAATATATAAACAAGACAATGCATATTATGTGTCAATATCTGTGTAAATAGCATTGGATGTGCATTGCAATGTAAAGCTGCACCCCAACACATCCACAGTGCACTGCAACACAACTACATTATTATGCAGATTCATTTGTATGTTGTGTTGTCCCTCCCTGAAGAAAATCACACAGTGCATTATGCAATGTGTCTCTGGGAAAAAGTGAAAAAAAAAATGCATTGCAATGCATGAAAAAACACAACCTGATGCAGTACATAACTACTTGAGGACCATGTTACACGGCTGCAAGAAAAGTCAGGTTTAACAACCAGCTGTCACACATGCATCAATGGCAGCCTGAGGATGTGTGCTGAAAGTTCCCTCATTGCACGCTCCCAGCACAGACCGCAGGGTATGGTATGGGGTTGGGACCCCTATGCCGTTTTTTATTTTTACCATCAAATGTGTGTTTTTTTTTTTTTTTTCATTCAGCTGTCAGCGGGGAAGCCCATTGACAGCTGATGACCTATTGGTTGTTAAGGACGCATCGGCTGGCTTCCTGGTCCACCTCCTTAACCAGCTTTTACTGTGACCTGATTGGGAAAAGCTTTGCCCAACCAGGACGCAGAATGCACTGTGCAGTGCGTTCGGCGGGGTGAAGACCCTGCACATTCGGGTGTTCCCCCAACAGGGCGAGCAGCCAATGTTTGGCCGAACTCATCCTTGGACCGAATCGTTCACCCAGCACCAAATGTATAGCTGCTCAGTTTCCATTGCAGGCACAATCCCTGTGTGCTGGGAAGACTGGCTCCTGCACATGCCCAGTAGTTATGTCATCTTGTGCCAGCCAATGAAGTTACCCGAAGACTGGCACTCGGAAGGCGCTGGAGACAAGATACCGGTGCTGGTGAGGCACCCCTTGCGAACTATGGTCCATTAAAGAGGAGGTAAGTATAGTGAGTTTCTTTCTGCTTTTAAGGGCTGCAAGGAGGCAGCATGAAGTAACCTTGGACGCACACCTGCATATGTAAGCACACTTAAGGCCCATACACACGGTACAATTATCGGCCTAAAACTGTCATATGACAGCCTGTCGTACAATAATCCGATCGTTAGTACGCTCCATTTGACAGCCGATTTTGAATTACCGTATATACTCGAGTATAAGCCAAGTTTTTCAGCACATTTTTTGTGCTGAAAAAGGCCCCCCTCCGCTTATACTCGAGTCAGTGTCTTGTCTGAAAAGTCTATGTATGTGCGCTGAACAGCGCACATACATAGGCTGATTGGCTGCAGTGCACAGTGACTGCCAGTGATTGGCTTGTCACTGTGCTGTGGGCGGGTCCGGAGCCGGAGCGTGTGTCGGAGCAGCTGACATGGAGTCTGAAGAGGAGAAGAGAGACAGTACTGTGCTCCCTGTCCCTGTGTAATGCCTATTGTCAGTGTAATGGCCCCTGTGTAATGCTGATTGTCAGTGTAATGGCTCAATCAATTCTTGTAATAGCTGCACATAAAGGACCTGTGATTCTGTTAGCACTGATAGAACAAAGTACCGGCATGGAAGTATGTGCGGCCGCAGGACTTGGTTAGTCTGATGTAGGGAGGCACAAAGAAGACCGGGAGGAAGTGGAGGGGACTCACAAAGGAGCATATGCTGAGCTTAGATATCCCGGGTACTCGGGGTTCAAGAAGGGACCTCCGGTCCACAAGTGCACATGGGGCACACCTGGGCAGTCAATGGGGGGGTGTGTGAAGTAGTAGCTAGGCAGGTACATAGATGATATTCTGGTGTTATGGGGGGGCTCTCGGGAGGAACTACACAGTTTTCTTGAGGAACTCAACAATAACGATAGAAACATTCACCTCACCTACACGGTAGAGGCACTATCTCTCCCTTTCCTGGATCTGACCATCCAGAAGGCGGGATGCACTTTACAAACTCATACTTTTAGAAAGCCATCCGCTGCTAATATCTTGCTACATGCCAGTAGCTGCCACCCAAAATCACACATTGATGGGATACCGGTTGGCCAGTTCCTGAGGGCCCGCAGGAATTGCTCAACGGAGGTGTCCTTTCATCAAGAAGTGAAGGCAGTTTATACTCGCTTTAGGGAACGTGGCTACTTCCATAAAAATATCAGGAAGGCGAAACAGAGAGCTGCAGCAACTCTGTTTCGCCCCGCGAGTCTCCGCCCCCCAGGAAACCCAGACCCCAACTAATGTGCCACCCACCAGAATCATTACGAAGTTTGGTGCTCAGTGGGGACAGGTGAGGGGGATCCTCAACAAACATTGGCACCTCCTTACGAGGACCCCTCTCCTAAAAGACATTGTAGGCACATATCCACAAATGGTAGCAAAAAGAGCTCAAAATCTTTCGGATATATTGGTCCATTCTGAGTATAGGAGATCACCCTCGACGGACTGGCTCACTAGGAGACCTTTAAAACCAGGAATGTATCCATGTGGAAGGTGTAGTATCTGCAAATATGTCCTTTTCTAATGCAGACGGGTCCAAACACTTCCACATAACAAGATTTATAAATTGCTCCACAACTAGAGTAATCTACCAGATCAAGTGCCCCTGCGGGAAGGCCTATGTGGGAAAAACGAAACGCCCTCTTAAAATTAGAATTGGTGAACACATCACCAGTATTAGGAGTAAGAAAGATGAGGATAAACCACTCGCCAATCACTTTAAACAACATCACGGAGGTAACCCTGAAGGACTCACAGTGAAGGGCATTTATGCCCTGAACCTCCCATTGAGGAGAGGAGATTTTGACACAGTACTACTACAAAAAGAAAAAATGTTTATTTTTCTTTTAGATTCGATGGCACCAGGAGGACTTAACACGGAGTGCAACTTCTCAGTTTTCCTGGAAGCCTAATCTTTTCCTTCTTCCTGTTCCCCTTCCCCACTTTCCCTTTATTTCCTTTTTCACTTCTTTCCCCCCCATTTTCTTCCCCCCTCCCCCCCCCTCCCTGTCCGTTCTCTCCCCAACAACCCCCACCCCCCCCCTTCTCCCTCCCCAGGGTCCCTCATCTGAAATTTAATCGGTGCATACCCACACCTTCTATAATTTAACGCTAGATCTACCTTAAAGTAACTAGAACAATATAACCCCTCCAGGTGTGGGAAGAATAGACTCAGCATGCATGGGTTGGGATTTAATTTCCAGTTGTCCGGTGGGGACTACTATGTACATCCCCGTGGATCAGAGATTGCTAAAACGATACTTAGTTAATTATATTGACTGTATTCGATCTTCCAGCTATGGTACCGAGTATGGCTACATATGGATTAACAACTCAGGATGAGCAACTGTTGCTCTTTGCTATTTGGTGTTTGTAACTTCTTTTAAATCCTTTCATTTTCCGTTTATGAATGACTGGTTGGGCATGTGTATGTTAAAGAGTGACCTCTGGTGGTGGATCAGGATATTACAAGCCCTACTATACAATTGTCTATATATACCCCATGTCTCCTCTACGTGCCCCAGCTTTGACAAAGTCCACGTGTAGTGGATGATATGCATCAGCTTTCTGGTCATCCATCCAGCTGGGGACCAACAGCCACCAGTACCCACCACCCCCGTCTTTCTGGGCTGTCCGGAGCGGTCACATGACCGGGTGAAACCACCCCTCCAGCCCGCCCCACTTGCCGCAGATGGAAGGCCGAATACGTCCTCCCAGCCAGGGACCGCATGGAGATCGCTTCACCTCTAGCCTGCACGGCAGAGACCACTCAGCACTGATCGAGTTGGACGGGTGAGCCTCCCTTACTTCCTCCTCTCCCCACGGCCCCTGTGGCTACCAGCGCTGCTCTGGTCTCTTCACTCAGTCGGCAAAGACCCGTTACAGAGCACTGCCAACTGCAGGTCCTGCACGGACTTCACACGGCTGCCTAGCTACTACTTCACACACCCCCCCATTGACTGCCCAGGTGTGCCCCATGTGCACTTGTGGACCGGAGGTCCCTTCTTGAACCCCGAGTACCCGGGATATCTAAGCTCAGCATATGCTCCTTTGTGAGTCTCCTCCACCTCCTCCCGGTCTTCTTTGTGCCTCCCTACATCAGACTAACCAAGTCCTGCGGCCGCACATACTTCCATGCCGGTATTTTGTTCCATCAGTGCTAACAGAATCACGGGTCCTGTATGTGCAGCTATTACAAGAATTGATTTGTGCATATTGCCTTTGATACCTGCTATAGCAGTGGCATTACTAGTGTACAGTCAACAGTGTATGCATGTATGAAGCGTGGTGGATGAATTGCTTGTCAGCCGGCTGTTTTGTCCCCTTATTTAGTTCATTGACAACATTGCCAATTTTAAACTCTGTGTTCACGGTAATTGGTGTTAACAGTTTTTATATACACTTTTTTCTGTATGTGGAATAATTTTTGAATCAATAAATATACCTTATTCAATTATGCCCAGTGTGTCCCCCAGATGGGTATCTATGTGTCTCTACACAAGTTGTTAGTAATGGCTACAATGCCTGTGTTCTGGCTTACCAGTAGCTGCTGCATTTCCCACCCTAGGTTTATACTCGAATCAATAAGTTTTCCCAATTTATTGTGGTAGAATTAGGTGCCTCGGCTTATATTCGAGTATATACACGGTATCATCCAACAAAAGTTGTATGAGCAGACTCGAAAACTTTTGTCTGCCGACAAGGCATCATCCGGTTTTGAATTTGTCTGTACAGAAGTTGGACAAACAAAAGTTGTAAGTACAAACACGCATGTTCAGAACCCAAAAACAAGCCGGAAGTGTTCGGTCATGTAAACAGGAAATTAGTGGAAGGGGCCCAAAGGGTGACGTATGAAAACTGAACTTCCTCTTTATACGCCCGTAGCACATCCCTACATTCGCATCTGTCGAATGATAACTTCACTCCCGTCAGTATGCCAGACAAAATCACGGACGGCTGATTTTGGGAAAAGTTGGACGTGCGGTCGTACGACAATCGCACCGTGTGTACACGGCTTTAGACTAAGGCTAGGGTCACACCTTGTTGGGAATGTGTGCAAAATCATGTACTTTCCTGACACACACAGAAATGCGCTTCCCTTTAGCAGATGTATGGCATCCCCATGCAGCAGTGGCCCGTCCATACAGGGCGCAGAGGCGCCCCCCCCGCCCCCATCCATCCATGCAAAAAGAGGAGGTTGACAGTCTGCTTAACTTGTCTGTATCCCTAGTATTAACAGAAGATACCAGAAACCCCTAGGATATTGGGACTCAAATGTACAAAAATAATATATGCAAAATATTCAAATATTTATTAGTATTTCAAAAATTGTTAAAATTTATGAATTGGTGCAATTAAAAATGGTACATACAGAACAGTAAAGAGTGTGTGGTATGTTTCCACAAATTCTGCAAGACACTCGTTTTCAAATATAATACCTGATGCATGAACCAAATGCCAACAAGTTTCGGAGTCCTTAGAGCTCCTTCTTTAGGGTCGGTTTCTAGAATTCATAATATTTGTAATCTACAAGATAAAGTACATATTAGAACACGTCATCATTAACACATATGGCTCAATGAAGCATGTACTCACAAAGCACAGGTAAAAACAATCACACAATCAGAGTAAGGTAAAGAGGTGGTGATGTATGGAGAAAAGGATGGCCTTCTTGCACAGCAGGACACTCAAAACAGGGTGCTCTCTGAGATCACCTGGAATGAACGCCGAGGGAAGGGCAAATACTCCCTAATCCATGAGCCCGGCCCCTAATCTACATGCGGGACGCTGGACGCATTGATTCCAATGGGTTCTTTTTTTTAGAAGCACATGATTAGAGCGGGAGGTTCTAATTTGCTTCAAAAAAGGGTGGGCTCGGGGGGCAGAGCACTGCCCCCCCCCCCCCCCGAGCCTACCCAGTTATGTGACAATAGTGAATTAATATTCACTATTGACTTCCTTCTCCTCCCAGCCAATCCCGGCTCAGAAAGCGGGTCCTGAGACCCGATTGGCTGAGAGGAGGAGCGATCCTATTGGCCTCCGAGGAGGAGGAGGGAGGAGACATAGAGGAATATGCGCCGCCATGCAGCTGAGGAAGGAGGAGACGCAGGATGAACTGCTGCCCGCTGCAGTCCCGCAACCTAGATGGGGTAAGTGCTGACTGAACGATCGATCGACTGGGGGGTGGCATGCCCAGGTGTACTGGATTCATTTTTGCATGCACTCCACCAGACCGCATGGGACCTTAGCATAATGCATCTCTGTGCAATTTAGAAAAAGGATCATGGACTTCTTTTGTGCGTTTGACATGAATGGGCTGCAATATACATGATGCTCGGGAAAGCTCAAGTGCTCTGTCACTCCTGTAGGTATGAACCTAGCCTAATAGAAGCATAGTGCAGATTGTGATGTGAATGGGCCGTCTTGACATTCGCTTCAATGCATGCAAGCACTTGTGTTGCAGCCCCCTGCGTTATTGTATAATCTAGCCAAGAAGCAGATTTAATAGTCATTAACAACCCACCATGTTTTGTCTGTCACCCTGCTATACTAAATAATGACCATCTATCACTGACACATAGAGGGACAAGGCCCTATGTATGTACAGGGTGGGCCATTTATATGGATACACCTTAATAAAATGGGAATGGTTGGTGATATTAACTTCCTGTTTGTGGCAAATTAGTATATGTGAGGGGGGAAACTTTTCAAGATGGGTGGTCACCATGGCGGCCATTTTGAAGTCGGCCATTTTGAATCCATCTTTTGTTTTTTCAATGGGAAGAGGGTCATGTGACACATCAAACTTATTGGGATTTTCACAAGAAAAACAATGGTGTGCTTGGTTTTAATGTAACTTTATTCTTTCATGAGTTATTTACAAGGTTCTGACCACTTATAAAATGTGTTCAATGTGCTGCCCATTGTGTTGGATTGTCAATGCAACCCTCTTCTCCTAATCCTTCACACACTAATAGCAATACTCCTGTGACACTCACCCCTTATGTTTCCCTGACCCCCTCCTGTCCCACTTCCCCCCACTTGTGTTGTTGGAGATGAGACGGGAGGAGGAAGAGGACATGGGATGGAGGAGATGGGACTGGAGGAGGAGGAGGAGGATGTGGGATGGAGGAGTTGGGACTTAAGTAGGAATACATGGGATGGAGTAGATGGGACTGGAGGAGGAGGAGGCCATTGGATGGAGGAGATGGGACTGGAGGAGGATGTGGGATGGAGCATATGGGCCTAGAAGAGTAAGAGGATGTGGAATGGAGGAGATGGGACTGCAGGAGGAGGATGTGTGATGGAGGAGAGGGACCTGGAATAGGAGTACATGGGATGGAGGAGATGGGACTGGAGGAGGAATATGATGGAGGGATTCTGCCCTCTGTCCTCGTCCCTCTCTGTCCCCGGTGTCCCACTGTCCTTGTCGTACTGCATGCCTCTATGTCCCATCGCACTGTGTCCCGCTCTGTCCCTGGCATCTGTCTTTGTCCTCAGCGTCCTTCTCTGTCCTTGTCATACTGCGTCCCCCTCTGTCCTTGTATTGCATCCCCCTCTGTCGTTGTACTGCATCCCCCTCTGTCCTTGTACTGCGTCCCCCTCTGTCCTTGTACTGCGCCCCTCTCTGTCCTTGTACTGCGCCCCCCTCTGTCCTTGTACTGCGCCCCCCTCTGTCCTTGTACTGCGTCCCCCTCTGTCCTTGTACTGCGTCCCCCTCTGTCCTTGTACTGCATCCCCCTCTGTCCTTGTACTGCGTCCCCCTCTGTCCTTGTACTGCGTCCTTCTCTGTCCTTGTACTGCGTCCTTCTCTGTCCTCCGCGTTGCTCTCTGTCCTCCGTGCCCCTCTCTGTCCTCGTTGTACTGTGTCCCTCTCATTTGAATAGGTCATGCTTGGCAGGCTACACCTGGTATGTGTGACAAGCCATTTAATTCCTGCTGCGGCTGCAACATGTGTACGCCCCTGGCCAGTGGGTGGATTTGGTGGGATGGCCAGTGGGCCGGCCCTGTGGAATGTTGGTGGTCAGACCCAGGGAGACTCAAGCCTAGATCTGATGCTAGTAACAGGGCAGCCATCAGAAATTTTGGGGGCCCTTACACAGCTTTAGGACTGGGCTCCCCCGGGCCTGACTGCCAACATTCCCCAGGGCCCATCCACTGGCCATCCCGCAAAGGCCCATTCTATGCTCTCCTCCTTCTCCATCCCATGTCCTCTTCCTCCTCCTGCAATCCCACAGGTGGGGGCAGATTGCAGCCAGTGACACAGGTGGGGGCAGTTATGGAGCCAGTGACACAGGTGGGGGCAGTTTGCAGCCAGTGACACAGGTGGGGGCAGTTTGCAGCCAGTGACACAGGTGGGGGCAGTTTGCAGCCAGCGAGATAGGTGGGGTACATTGCAGAGTCGTCCCCCCCCCCACACCTACCTCATCCAGCAGGCAGGATTATTGCAGAGATTCGGCATGCGAGAGCACGCTGGGTCTGCAGATTTCGGCACACGGAGAGTGGCTGTCCCCCACTCGTCGGTCCCCGGGCGGTCATGGTCTCTGTGGGAGCGGAAGTCACCTCCGCTGCCACAGTGACCCGCCCCCGGCCCCGCATCCAATCACCCTGAGCGGAGGCTCAGGGCAGCCAATCAAGCTATGAGTGTGCACACTCATAGCTTTTAATGGCTGACCAATAGGCTCACTACTTGGCTGTCACGCTTCTCCTGAGTACGGGGATAACCCATGTGTGAGACTTTTTGGGAGCCAAGCCACATACCGAACCCCACAAACCAATCACCACCTTCAGGCTTTCTAAGGGCATAAAATGGTGATTTTACTCCTCAGTACCTATCACAGTTTTGAAGGCCCTGAAATGTCAAGGTAGCACAAAAGCCCCCCAAATAACCCCATTTTGGAAATTAGACACCCCAAGGTATTTGCTAAGAGGCATGGTGCGTATTTTGCAGCTTTCATTTGTTATGGAAAACGAAGAAATAAACAGAAAATGTATATATTTTTTTCTTTTTTCAAATTTCAAAACTGTGAGACCTGCAAAATACTCAACGTGCCTCTCAACACATAGTTTGGGGTTCATTTGGGGGGGGGGGTTGTGCTATCTGGGCATTCCATGGCCTCTGAAACTGTGATAGGGAGTGAGGAGTAAAATCACCATTTTATGCCCTTAGAAAGCATGAAGGCTGTGATTGGTTTTTGGGGTCCCGTACGCGGCTAGACTGCCAAAATGTCTCACATATGTGGTATCCCCGTATTCAGAAGAAGCAGCAGAATGTATTTAGGGGTGTAATTTCACATATACCCATGGCATGTTCAAGCAACTTATCATTTAGTGATAACTTTGTTAAAAAAAATTTGTCATTTCCCCAAAACTTGTGCCAAAATATAAAATATTCCATGGACTCAACATTCCTTTCAGCAAATAGCTTGAGGTGTCTACTTTCCAGAATGGGGTCATTTGGGCAGGGGGTTGCTATCTGGGCATTTAACGGCCTCCACAACTGAGATTGTCAGTAGTGTGGGATGAAGGCATACATTTTTGCCCTTAGAAATCCTGAAGGCGGTGATTGGATTTTGGGGTCCCGTACGCGGCTAAACTGCCAAAAAGTCTCACATATATGGTATCACCGTATTCAGAAGAAGCAGCAGAATGTATTTTTGGGTGTAATTTCACATATACCCATGGCACGTTTGAGCAACATATAATTTAGTGATAACTTTGTTAAACAAAAAAAAAAATTGTAATTTCCCCAAAACTTGTGGCAAAATATAAAATATTCCATGGACTCAACATTCCTTTCAGCAAATAGCTTGAGGTGTATACTTTCCAAAATGGGGTCATTTGGGGGGGGGGTTGCTATCTGGGCATTTCATGGCCTCCGGAACTGAGATAGGTAGTGTGGGATGAAGGCATACATTTTTGCCCTTAGAAATCCTGAAGGCGGTGATTGGTTTTCGGGGTCCCGTACACGGATGGGCTCCCAAAAAGTCTCCCACATGGGGTATCCCCATACTCAGGAGAAGCAGCAGAATGTATTTTGGGGTGTAATTCCACATATACCCATGCCATGTGTGAGCAATATATAATTTCAGGGACAACTTTGTGTATTTTTTTTTTTTGTCATTTTTCAAATCACTTGCGACAAAAAAATAAAATATTCCATGAACTCAACATGCCTGTCAGCAAATAGCTTGGGGTGTCTACTTTCCAAAATGGGGTCATTTGGTTTTTTTTTTTGCTATCTGGGCATTTCATGGCCTCTGCAATTGTAATAGGTAGTATGGGGTGAAGGCATACATTTTTGCCCTTAGAAATCCTGAAGGCGGTGATTGGTTTTCGTGGTCCGTACGAGGATAGGCTCCCAAAAAGTCTCACACATGGGGTATCCCAGTACTCAGGAGAAGCAGGAGTGTAATTCTACATATACCCATGGCATGTGTGAGCAATATATCATTTCAATGACAACTTTGTGTAATTTTTTTTTCGTCATTTTTCAATCACTTGTGACAAAAAAATAAAATATTCAATGGGCTCAACATGCCTCTCAGCTAATTCCTTGGGGTGTCTACTTTCCAAAATGGGGTCATTTGGGGGGGGGGGGGGGGGGTTGTACTGCCCTTCCATTATAGCACCTCAGGAAATAAGATAGGCAGTCATGAAATAAGAGCTGCTTACATTCCAGAAAATGTACCCTAGTTTGTAGACGCTATAACATTTGCGCAAACCAATAAATATACGCTGATTGACTTTTTTTTACCCGAGACATGTGGCTGAATGCATTTTGGCAAAAATGTATGACCAAAATTTAGTTTATTGTATTTTTCTAACAAAAAGTAGAAAATATAATTTTTTTTCAAAATTTTAGTTTTTTCGTTTATATCGCGAAAAATAAAAAAGCACAGAGGTGAACAAATACCACCAAAAGAAAGCTCTATTTGTGGAGAAAAAAAGGACGCAAATTTTGTTTGGGTACAGCATTGCATAACTGTGCAATTACCAGTTAAAGCAGCGCAGCGACAAATTGAAAAAAGTGCTCTGGTCCTACAGTGGGAAATCCTTCCGGGGGTGAAGTGGTTAAATAGAAAACAATCTTTAGATAGATTTTTACTCCAAAAGCATTTTATTAAAATAAAATTTGATAAAAATCAAAATAATCTGATTTAAATTTAAAAAAATCAAAATTTTTTTTTTTAAATCATTGATTTTTATCCACCTTGTAGCTGACTGCATCCAGGCTCAGAAATCCACCCCAAACCGCAGGTAACCACTCTGTGTGCAGCTACATGTAAATAGTGTCATCTTGTCATTAGTTGAAATAGGCTAAGTGGCTCCTGGTTTTCGCATGCCCTGGTCATTCCAGCTGCAAGAATCCACTAATCCTTGTCGCTGGAGTCCAGTGGCTGCTTGTAACCACTTGCTGACCGCAATACATTTGTATACATTGTGGTTTGCAAGTGGGTTACTGGGATTATGGCTGAAGCTGTCAGCCATAACCCTGGTATTGTTTTTTCAGCAGGTGGCTGGCTTTCTATTGAAAGCATTCCGAGCGGCTCATTAGCCACTCGCCAGTGTTTCGTGGGCTTGCCGTTTTCAGTGGCGTGCCTGAGAAATGATACAATGGTACGGCCGAGGGTCACAGAGACGAGAAAAGAATAGATCGCCTTTGATCCCCTCTATGGCATTGAAAGACCGGAGTGACGGTCCACGGTGAAAGTAAACTTTTTTTTTTAATCTTTTGCTTTTAAAGGTAAAGGAGAAATTTGGGGTCTTTTTAACCCCAGATCTCTCCATAAGGAGGATCTGTCATCCTTATTTCTATTACAAGGGATATAACAGCTAGTGGTGTGCAGTGCTCCACTGTGATTAATACTCAAAAAGTCCTGTTAAATAAATATAGTTCCACAATATAAAATCCATGATGTGACTAAAAGAAATCTTCTGTGTGTATCAAGGTAGTGAGTGGCTTTTTGTCCAAGCGGACTCCCGTCCGTTCGGACACACCCGCCGGCAGAGGTCCGACGCGTGACGTCATCCCGCCCCCTTGGGCGGGGCTACACCACGCCGCTCACTCCGGAGAGACCCAAGGCGTTCGGTGTGCGGACTTAATTGTCCGTACAATGCGAACGGCCAACACCTGTTAGTGTCTTCTCGGATTGGCTGCCGCAGACACTTACGTCCATTTATAGGCAGGCCAGTACTCAGCTGTTCTTATGCAGCCCGTACTCACACCGACCGCACGGACCAGGTAATGTGACGCCAGGTTCACTATACTCTTTACTCCTCTATCCATGCCTTTGTGCCTTCAACTTCTTTACAGCTAGTATATGGGCGGTATGCTTTCTATACTTAGCACTGATACAACAAGCTTTGTTTAATATATAAATTGGCCTCACTACAACAGGCGATATTTGACCCTCGATACCTCTACACAATCCTTATTAGGTAATGTGCTTTGATCATCATCTGTTCAATTGGGCACCACACGGCACAACTCAAGGCATTTTACCCTTCCCATATACCCTTTAACCCTCTAACAATGTTACATATTGTATATTTTATACACATATCCCTACATTTCCCTTTTTTTTATAGTGTAGTCCACACGCCCTGTGTGAGTGGGCCGGCACAGCCACTTTGGTCCCCTTGTGGGCACACAATATTTTCTGTCTCCTTTTCCGGGGTACGTGCACCCCCTGCGGTCGTCTGGATCTCTCCATTCCAGATCTCCATGGGCTGACATCTTTTTGGTTGTTGGGTGCCACCAGCATATATGTAAGTGTGCTATATACCTTTCTTATGAACGCTTATCTACTTGGTTTACTCTTCAGTTTGTCTCTGCAATACGCTTACATAATACAATGCTATATCTATGTAATGTACGATTTGATCTTCTACAGACAGCTTATCTTTGTTGCACTTGATGCTTATTAACCCCTGAAGAAGGATTAACCGAAACATGTTGGGACGTTTGTGATATTGCCCTTGGACCCTGCCATCAACAGTGGTCATCTCAGTGTGCAAATCTCAAATGCATCGAGTCCAACTGTTCCTATGCTGATCAATCTGTGGTACCCTGTATTTTATATTCTGTATCTTGTAATTAGGTTCATTTGCATTTTTGTTAAGTGGTAAAAACATGTACTAATTTGTCTGTTCATTCTGCTTTTAATATATATTTTTGTACAAATAAAATTTTAAATTTTTTACTCCATTTCCCTTTTTTCCTTTTGGAAATACTTTGATTACCATACCTGCCTTAAAAGTCCAGGGGGATTAATTATTTCTTGGGAATTTTTCCCATTATCCAGTTGCTTGTGCTTATTTGGACGTGGCAGTTATTTTTGTCTATATGTATCACCACTTCCCTATATTTTGTATTCTATTATGAGGGATGTTCAAATTTCTTGTAATAAGTGATAAAAAAAAAATTAAAAGGGACGGTGTAATAATAATAAAAAAAAAAAAAAACATGAAAATTAAAGTGCAAAGTGCCCCTATCCCTACCAGCTTGCATGCAAAAGCAAACGCATAAGCATGCGTATGTGAACGGTGAGCACACCACACATGTGAGGTATAGGCTTGCGCAATTGGTTTCGTTCCAAATTCAGTTTTAACCAAATTTTGCAAAATTTTAATTTTTCCAAATTGTGGCAATTGCTGTAATTCGGAAATTTGCCGTAATTCGACAATTGCGGGAATTGCAGTGATTCAGAAATTCGCCGTAATTCGGCAATTGCGGAAATTCGGCAGTCAAAACAGCCGAAAATCCAAAATTAGAAAATTCGGAAATCCGAAAATTAGAAAATAACAAAGAAATAATAAGCTGAAATAATAACTAACTAATAAATAACTCTTAAATTATAGGTATTAGAATTTCCTTAAAAATATGGCTATTAGCAGTGGCGGCTGGTGAAGTTTTAGGGGTGCCAGGCCCCGCCCTAACTTTTTGACCCCTCCTACTTCTCATAAGCCCCACCCCTTATAGATTCCATCCACTCCGTCCCCTGTATTCCACATATTGTGTGAGGAGTATACAGCTCAGCATCACAGGTGGGGTATATATCAGCCAGTAACTCAGTATACAACCCAGCACACAGCCAGTACACAGGTATTGCAGCCACAGCCAGTATACAGGTATTGCAGCCACAGACAGTACACATGTATTGCAGCCAGCCCAGCACACAGGTATTGCAGCCAGCCAATACACAGGTATTGCAGCCAGCCAGTACACAGGTATTACAGACCAGTACACAGACAAAATACAGTGTCACATAATTCCAATGATTTTATTCCCTGGGGGGGGGCTGATATATATATATATATATATATATACACACACACACACGCACACACACACAGTGCCTTGCGAAAGTATTCGGCCCCCTTGAACTTTGTGACCTTTTGCCACATTTCAGGCTTCAAACATAAAGATATAAAACTGTAATTTTTTTGTGAAGAATCAACAACAAGTGGGACACAATCATGAAGTGGAACGAAATTTATTGGATATTTCAAACTTTTTTAACACATAAAAAACTGAAAAATTGGGCGTGCAAAATTATTCAGCCCCCTTAAGTTAATACTTTGTAGCGCCACCTTTTGCTGCGATTACAGCTGTAAGTTGCTTGTGGTATGTCTCTATCAGTTTTGCACATCGAGAGACTGAAATTTTTGCCCATTCCTATGTTTATTTGTGAACCATTCCATTGTAGATTTTGCTTTAGGTTTTGGATCATTGTCTTGTTGGAAGACAAATCTCCGTCCCAGTCTCAAGGTCTTTTGCAGACTCCATCAGGTTTCCTTCCAGAATGGTCCTGTATTTGGCTCCATCCATCTTCCCATCAATTTTAACCATCTTTCCTGTCCCTGCTGAAGAAAAGCAGGTTGTTCTGTTACTAGGTTTTGGATTTCGTTTTAGATGTTACCTTACCAAGTGTTTATTTGTATCCTTACCCGTTTTTAAAGTCAGAGAGCTACACGTTTTGACTATCTCTGTATGGTGTTCGTTGAATGTCGACATTAGCGTCGTTTTCCACCGCGATGTTTCATAATTGAATTCCCCCGACTTATTAAAACGTGCGGGTTAAAAAGTCAAAAAATACACAATTTTTTCAAACTTTATAGGTTATTTAAAGCAAGGTGAAGTACTAACACAGGGTGAACAACAACTAAGAAGTGTTTTTTTAATGTCAAAATATAGAAATACAAACTTCGGACTTTACACCGTTTTCCAGTGTTTCAAGTTCCCCCGGCTTATGAAAGCGTTCCGTGACACACACACACG
>BLSH010128457.1:53493-110326 GCA_018402905.1 Glandirana rugosa | reverse complement strand
CTAGATAATCTAGGACTTGAGCTGGTTGCAACTGACTCTTGCGATGGTTGATTAACCAACCGAAATGTCTGATCGTGCTGCAGGTTATCAGCATGTGCTGTTGAAGGAGGGACTTTGATGCGGCCTGGAGGAGAATGTCGTCCAGATAATGAAAAATTTGAATGCCTCTGATTAAGATAGGGATGACCACTGCTAAAACTTTTGAAAATGTTCTTGGATCTGTGCACAGCCCGAATGGCAGACAACGAAATTGGAAATGGAAGGGATGGTGTGATGCACGTATGAGCACATGTAGGTAGGCTTCCGCTAGGTCTATTGACGCTAGCAAATCTCCCTTCTTCACAATGGACAATGATGGTTTGCAAGGACTCCATTCTGAATGGAGGGACTTTCATGAAGGCATTCAGGGCTTTTAAGTCCAGGACCGGCCTGAATCCTCCTGAGGATTTTGTTACCAAAAACAGAGAAGAATAGAATCCTTCTCCCTTCTTGTGCTCCAGAAGTGGCAGAATTGCTTGAGATGCCAATAAATTCTTTACATACATTAACCCCTTAAGAAGAGCTTGTCTGAAGCTTTCGCTGGCTGGTTCGCCTTGCCTTTAGTTGCTTTGGGAAAGGCTGCACCCTGCCCCTTCCACTGCCTAAAGAACGGTCGCCCCGGTTGGTACGTGGAAGCTTCCCCGAAACCTTCTTTAGATCTCTCAGAAGGACGAAAAGGCTGAGGAAATCTTTTCCTTTCCTGCGAAATAAGCCCCGAGTACCCTCCAGAAACTCGTTGAACCTCTGACTCCAAGGTCTTGCCAAAAAATTTCCCATGGAAAGGAACTGCGCAAAGGCTGTGCGTGGAACCACTATCCGCTGACCAATGCTTCAGCCATAGGGCTCTGCGTGCCGTCACAGAATGAGCCATCAATTTCACTTTCATCCTGACCTGGTCTATGGCTACTTCTGCTAGAAAATACACTGTGATCTTAATGGACTGCAAAGGGGGGAACCTTCGTCTCCCATCACTTAACCCAAAGAACTGGCCTCTAACTCCGCAATGCACACCTTTAAGACTGCTGCCACTGTGGCAATTGCTATAGCCGGCCTGCAGGCCGCTCCTGCTACCGTGTACATTCTTTTGAGATCTGTATCTATCCTACGATCCATCGGATCTTGAAGGATACTGATTCATCTAGACAAAGTGATGTGCCGAGCTAGTCTCTGTAATGAGACATCCACCTTAAGCGTGGAATCCCAGAGCTCAGCATCCTTAGCGCGGAAAGGGTACAACTTTGAGACCCTGTTGTGGACGTTCAGTCTTTTAGCAGGCTTTGCCCATTCATCTTCCATTATTTCAAAAAATTAATGGGAAGGACAGAAGTGACCTTTTCAAGTCCGGATAGTATTTTCGCTGTTTTTTAGGGGGGTGAGGTTCCCTCTTTCCATTTCATAGCCTCCTTACTGACTCCACTAAAGGCCCTCTCACACCGAGGCGCTCTTAAACTGTCCGTAAAACACTGAGCGCTTTTGAAGAGCTTTTCAGGCGCTTTTGAAGAGCTTTCCATTAATTTCAGTGGAGAGGGGTGTATTTTCAGCACCCTGCCAGCACACTGCCCCAGTGTGAAAGCATTCATTGATTTTAATACAAATAGGTTTCCGTGAGCTTTTCAGGTGCCTTTTTAGCGTGAAAAGCGCCTCAGTGTGAAAGGGGTCTTAGGCTCGACTCACACCCATGCATCCCCATCGTCCCGCGCAGACCCACACCACAGAACGTGTTCCATAGGAAACAACGCCAAATAGACTGTAGTGCAAATCCGCAAAATGCACCAAAAACGCACGGGTGCGAATCAGGCCCAAAGAAGGAATCAAGGAAAAATCAAATGCATTAGTGTCTGGATCCAGATCTGACTCAGAATCCTCTGAATGTTCATCTGAACTGTAGCGATATGTAGCATCTGGCTCTGATTCTGAAGCTGATCAGTGCCGCCTAGGCCGAGATCTCTTAGATACGGTTTTCAAGCCACCTTTGACTGCCGCCTTAATATAGTGCCTAACCTGGCATGCATCTGCTGCATTATCACATGCCGCTTCCTTCAAACAAGGGAAGTATACACACCTCTGTGTTAGGGAGTTTGCCCCGCATGCCTAGCAGGCCTTCTCCTCTTCCCAGGTCGAGGCCCTTCCAGAAGATGAAGAGGATCTGCGTCTTTGCTTATGCACATGCTAGCGCTTAGTGGTCGCTTTCTGGTGTTGCAACAGCAATTGGCCTGGGCTCAAGCCACTGCAATGAGGCATCGGTGAGGGTGATCTGGAGTGGCATTCCACAGGGATTTTATTCTGCTACCGACCACTCCTCTGACCTGACTTATCATGCTTTGGGCGCTTCTATCTTTGTGGGTGATGCGGCTCTTTAGTACTTCCCTGTGGGCGTTTATCCCGCTTCTGGGTTTTCTCTCTGTGTAGAGAAGAAGAATGCACTCTTTTAAAAACAAAAAAACAAATAAAAACAACAAAAACACAAAAAAAAAATGCGTTCTTCAGTGCTATAGAGGCAGGCAGGAGGACCAAGGATACCTGGGAACACATAGACAGCCAGAGATCTATCCAGCAACTCAAGGAAGCAGCCATGTTGAAATCCCACGTCACTCACCACAGAGGCAGTGTTTTTGAGACAAGCTGGAGCTACAGGTGCTGTAATCACAGCAGGGAAGCAGGAACCAGAGCATGGGAGAGAGCGTTCCTATCATACCAGGAAGTGGCCGATCTCAGCAACCTCCTGAGAGTTCCTGTGGGACTACAAGCCTCAGCCTGCCTGCTGTTTCACCAATTTTCCGCACAGCCCAACCCAGCAGTGTTTAACTGCTCTCTAGAGGCCGGTGTACACAGGCAGTCATTTAAACTGCAGAACTGAGACCCAGCACCATGGGTACCACCACAAAGGGAGATTTACAGCCCCGACAGGGGGTCTTCTGAACACAGGAGAGTTCATGAACCTGAGCAGGATCGCATGGACATTACAAGGTTTTGCAGTAAGTCTCCTACCGTGCTTCTTCTTTTGTGTGTGTGTGTGTATTTTTTTTTAAGGGGCATCCAGAGCGAGGACAAAAAAAGAGCACTGCATTCTTATAGGCTTGGAAAGAGGTTGTCCTGAAGGGCTCAGAGGGGGCGGAGCTGACCCATAGTAGGCTGGCATGAAGAGGTCCACGAAAATTTTTTTTTTATATATTTTTTTTGGATATGTATTATAGCAAAATTTTTTTCAAAATGGTCACTTTTTTTTTTTTTTCCAAAAGAAATTTTATTGAAGGGTAAACAGGATACAGTGCGATAATACTTCCAAGGGTATCACATGTGTCAACATTTTCATTCATTTTTGTTTTAGATATCAGATAATACAGGTACAACAGTTTAAATGCACAACATAACAAGGTCAGGTGTAATCCCTGCTTTCTTTGCGGATAACTGTCATTGCTCCCACTTTGTTTATGTGTAAATCAACATCTCTTCAGACTGGTAAGTGGGGACCAGTGGGACACACGTACTATGGGGGCAGAAGATAGAGAGGGAGCTAATGGTATATGCATAGAAGTGGGTGGAGCAATTGTGAGTCTCTTAGATCATGCGTTCCGCTAAGGCTACTTTATTGCGTACATTGATAAACACAAGAGATGTGGGGGAGTTATGGGTATGGTGTGTACCTTTGGTGGGTTCAGTATCTCGTGACTGTAATTTGTGGCTTAATTCCGCTCTTATCCTTCCCAACCCCCGCATGCGACCAGCGCTGTTGGGTGTTGTGTTAGGAAGTGCGAGAGCATAGGAAGGGGGGTAAGTAGGGGACGGGGAGTAAAAGGGGGCGGGGAAGAGGTACAGGGGGGCTGTCTGTCTGTATTTTAAGGTTTGTTATGGAGGACTTGGTTCTAGCTTGGTTAGAGGACAAGTTAAATGTGCGTTATGTTGTTGTATTCATCTGACAATTTGAAGGAGATCCAGTTGGCCCAGATTTTGGTGTATTTGGTATGTGTGTCATTGGCCATGACAATCAATTCTTCCATTTCGGCTATTTTCTGTATTTGTTTGTACCAATCTGTGATTGTGGGAGTTTTAGGAGTCCCTTAACATCTGGGGATGCAAAGTTTGGCTGCGTTTATCATGGTCATGGTGAGCGATTGTCACTTTTTTTGTTTATAGCGCAAAAAATAAAAACCGCAGAGGTGATCAAATACCAGCAAAAGAAAGCTCTATTTGTGGGGAAAAAAAGATGTTGCTTTTATTTGGGTACAACATTGCAGGACTGCGCAATTGTGATTTAAAACGACGCAGTGCAGTATTGCAAAAAGTGCTCTGGTCAGGAAGTGGGTAAATCCTTCTGGGGCTGAAGTGGTTAATGTCACACTTTTTTTTTTTTTTTAATAAAACTCAAGAAGCACATTGATATCAGTGTGGTTGGAGGTATAGGATACTGGTCAGACCTTGACCTGTGCAACTTTTCACTTTGCATCCAATGTTAACGAATAACATGTCAATAAAGATTGCTGAAAAAAAGAGAGACACATGATGATGCGTCCAGTTTGATCCACGTGATCAGTCGGTGACGTGTCTCGGCAGACACGCCTATGCCCGGTCTACGTCACGGTGACGTGTCTACCCCGTTGTCAAGATGTGGTTCTGGTCCCGGGACCCGGCCCGTGATTTCCCCTATGAGGTCTCCGGAGAACGGGAGGAATTACCGGGAGGCTGGGGGATCCAGAAGGGTAAAAAGAAGGTAATGGGGCAGTGAGGGAGTCAGAGGGCAGACTGGGACAGCAGGAGGAGGCTGATGAGGTGTATTGTATGTGATGACACCCTCCTGTAGATCAGCACACATCGTCATGTGACTGCACATACATCTGTCCTGCACCAGCCTACCTGAGATGATGCTGGACTCTACCATTTACAATGGGGGATGTTAAAGAATGCCCCTGTACTACAAATGTGGCCCCATGTCAGTGTGTATGGGTCATTCCCTACATCTCCTGCCTCGGAGTCTGCCAGTGCAGCACCACTTCATGTTTTGCGAATGTTTGCTACTGTACCACAAATGTGTGCAACACCGTACAGCGAATGTGTGCAACTAATGTGTGCTACTATACCACGAATGTGTGCAACTAATGTGCTACTGTACCACGAATGTGTGTAACTAATGTGTACTACTGTACCACAAATGTGTGCAACACCGTACAGCGAATGTGTGCTACTGTACCACGAATGTGTGCAACTAATGTGCTACTGTACCACGAATGTGTGCAACTAATGTGTGCTACTGTACCACAAATGTGTGCAACTAATGTGTGCTACTGTACCACGAATGTGTGCAACTAATGTGCGATACCGTACCGTGAATGTGTGCAACTGTGTGCTACTGTACCACGAATGTGTGCAACTAATGTGTGCTAATGTACCACGAATGTGTGCAACTAATGTGTGCTACCGTACCACGAATGTGTGCAACTAATGTGCGATACCGTACCGTGAATGTGTGCAACTGTGTGCTACTGTACCACGAATGTGTGCAACTAATGTGCGATACCGCACAGCGAATGTGTGCAACTAATGTGCGCTACCGCGCAGTGAATGTGTGCAACTAATGTGCGCTACCGCGCAGCGAATGTGTGCAACTAATGTGCGATACCGTACAGCGAATGTGTGCAACTAATGTGCGATACCGTACAGCGAATGTGTGCAACTAATGTGTGCTACCGTACCGCGAATGTGTGCAACTAATGTGCGATACCGTACAGCGAATGTGTGCAGCTAATGTGTGCTACCGTACAGCGAATGTGTGCAACTAATGTGCGATACCGTACAGCGAATGTGTGCAACTAATGTGCGATACCGTACAGCGAATGTGTGCAGCTAATGTGTGCTACCGTACTGCGAATGTGTGCAACTAATGTGTGCTATCGTACAGCGAATGTGTGCAACTAATGTGTGCAACCGATCTGCGAACGTGTGCCCTTTCTTGCAAATGCACTTGGAAGGCCTGCAATGGAAAAGCCTTCCAACATAGCCCCACCACCCCAGGTGTGAATGCACTTACCTTACCAGTGCTGCTGCTGCTTCTCTAAGGTGACTTGGTTGCAATCACACTCCTGCCTCCTTCATGTACAATGCAGACTTTAAAGACAACGAGGGGCCGTCTAGAGCGCCACAGCGGAGGTAAGGTAAGCAATGCAGCCTTATCATCTCTCTCTAGCATTTAACCCTTGCGGGGTGGGGCACTGCCAGGGTGGATTTGATTTAAATCAAGTCGATTTAAATCCCTAGTAAAAAGGCTTGATTTAAATCATAATTTTTAAAGGGCAACTGTCATCTCTGTTCCGCAGCGCCTCCTCTGACCCGCTGTTGACTCACCGACAGTCCCATTGACTTTAATGGGACAGCTAGTGATGCAGCAGAGGCACAACAAGGTGAGGGACGTGGGGGCAGCAGGTGAGTGGATGCCCGCTAACAGGCGCTGCCATGATGGATCTGAAATGACAGGTGCTCTTTAAACGTAAGGACTCATTCTTAGTTAGAATCTTTAATATTTGCAAACAAAATGAAGTTTTCCTATTTAGAATAATAAGCTGTCAGGTTAGTAATGCAGCGATAACAGAACTGATTCAATCATACAGTTTGTAGTGTACATAGATTTGCAAAATAATGGGATAATGGAATATTCCTGAACTTTGTTTTATCTCAAGGTTACTGTGAAATTGTGTGAATGCATCAATGCAGTGCATGTTATCTCAGCCTGCAGAGCTTGGATTTATTGAATGAGTTTACCAAAAATGTAAATATTGCAGAATATACAACCTCGTGCTACATAACTAAGCTCCATTTCATGCTGAATAAACTAAATTATTAATGTATCTTAAATAGAAAACTATCTTTAGATAGATTTTTACGTCAAAAGCGTTTTATTAAAAGAAATTCAATAAAAATAAAAAATCTATTTAAAATGAAAAAAATAGATTTAAATAAAAAAAAAATCTGATTTAAAAAAAAAAAGAAATCATCGTTTTTTTATCCACCCTGGGCACTGCTCATGTACACATGCGTTGCCTAATGAGGAGCAATCCACCGTGAATCACTTTTTAGAGAGTGGTGTAGGTGCATCTGCCTGGCATTCAGGAGGTGATACTGCCACCTCCTAAATGTCTATTTCTTTTTTTGATAGCCAAGCAGGCTGTTTGAGTGGGAATACCACACCATAGCTGCAGGTCTAGTGTTTGGCTTATGGTTTTTGGGCAGCTCCATTAACTTGAATGTGTTTCATTTGGCTGCAGTACTGCTGAACGTGCGGCCATCTTGGAGACTGGAAACTGCTCTGTGTCTGTTTGCATCTGATCTCATGTGAGTGTGATATGATTTTTATCTAAATACTTTTTTTTTTTTTACTGGATTACGCTATGTTGTCACACTCTATCTCTCCATGTCAATCTGGCTGATTTGCAACTACACCTCCATTTTGCGACTGGGAGTGTTTTGGGCAATTCTGTTTAGGCACAGCTGAGAGCGTGGAGCTGACAAGGGAAAGCAGTGTCTGCTATACTTGTAAACAAAGTGCTGTTGACCATTCTTATTCAGATGGTCACACGAGTGAGGATAAGAGCGGTGTGTTTCAGTGGTGAATGTCACAATTACCCTGCCATTTCCATCATGGCTGCTGGGCTCTATCCTCTCTTATGAAGCTGTCAAATCTTTTTATGGACGCATGATCATTATTGATACACACATACGTATCTGGATTCCCTGTAGGAATTGTCTAACAGAGCAGCAGCTTGGTAGCGCACCTGCTTGAGTGCCACCACAGCAAGATGTTTGCTCTGGGGACACCCAGCGGGAAGGAAGGGCCAGAATCGCTGGCATGGGGCCCGAGAAGAGGAGGATCCTGGCTGCTCTGTGCAAAACCAACTGCACAGAGCAGGTAAGTATGCCATGTTTGTTATTTTAGAAAAAAAAACAAAAAAAAAACCAGACTTTAATATTCCTTAAGCAGGAGTGCTAAAAACGCAGCTCAACTGCCTGTTTTTACTATTCTGCAAATGCAAACTACATCCAAGATTTTGGCTACTTCCCATTTTTAAACAGGCTCAGTTATTTAAAGTGGTACTAAACTCAGGTTTAGCATTTTTACCTACAGATAAATCTATATAAGGCTTACCTGTAGGTACTGTAAATCTGAATTTGCACTGTTAAGGAGATATTCAGATTGCATGCAGCCGGTGACTGCGCTCTGAAGGTCCGGCATACTGTGCTCCTGCACGCATTCGCGGGAGTGACGTCACCACACTCCTGGCCACTAATGTAGCCAGAGGCCATGAACCCAAAAGGCAAACCGGGTGAAGATGGAAGCCCTCTTAGTGCCACTGGAGGGCTTTGTTTTAAGGTAAGTCTCTGATAATGTGGTAGTATGTGATTCATACTAGCACATTATGACAATTCCTTGCAGGGGAGTTTTTTTTCCCCCTTTCTTTAACTGCAGTTTACTACTGCTTGAAAAATGACTTTGCCAAAGTGGTACTGAGGTCCTTACTCACCTCCCCAGCAACAGTTCAACGTCTGATAGGTCCCTCTCTGGCTTTTGCATCTTCTTCCTGACTTCATCTAGGTGCCAGTCTGTGGGGTGACTCCTGCATATGCACTGAAGTGCAGCTATCCTGGCCATGGGCACTGTGCTATAAATGTAAACTGGGCTGCTCATTTTACATTGTACAGAACACTGTGAGCAGACGGGCAGGGTCATTTTATTGCAGAGGAGTCATTGCAGGTCTCTTTTACAATAAATAGTCTGCCCACTTGTAAGCTTTTTAAGTTTGACTCTAGTTTTGCTTTAATGCTTTTCTGAGTTCTATTTTATTTTAGGCGAATCTGAAAATCTGCTATACTTTTGCATAATTCAACAAAACCACTATTGCAAAGCAACACGGGAAATGTATTACATGAAATGCGACTTTATAATAAATGAAGTGTAGATTTTCACCATCACAGCACACCAGATCCATGATGTGTTGGCAATTATCTATACTTTGATTGTATATGTTCCTGTTCCCAGCTGGCGATTGTTGCAGCACCCGTCTTTTTAGAGCGTGTTCCAGGAACATGTGCGATGGGAATATGGAGGATTGATTATTCTAAATCAGTTGCATTTTTACTACAGATTGGCAAATGGCAGCACGTTCATAGATGCAACAGCTACAATGTTATTTATAAATGCCCCCCATTGTATGTCTGCTTGCTGCCACAAGTCAGGATATATTGTAGCAGTTGTTCAGATGACTGGCACATTTCACAAATCAGTTTTATGGCTTTGATGTCTGTAGTGTAGTAGTGAGAGACGTTCTCCAGTATAATAAAAAGACTTGGAACCATATCATACCAAAAAAATGGTGACAAATCACCAGAAACGGGATCCCTAGGGAGAGCACTCACCTGCTCCTACCGGGTAGCTCATGCTCTGGTTGAAACATTGAAGAATTGCGGCCACCGGTGAGGGAGGAGTAACAGTATGCTAATTGGCTCAGGAAATTATCACCTAATGATGCCAGTGTTGTTCTCTGCCCCTCGGAGGACTAAACTGCTGGGGAAGATCAGGAAAGGAAGTAAAGCCAGTGTGTCACGTGACTGACCAGAAGACCTCAAAAGAGGTAAGCATATTTTACAAAAGGGAAAAAAAAAAAAAGAAAAAGCAAAGCCTACAAACTGCAGGAGCCTTTGAGGGGCAAACGGGGAGAGTTGGGCTTTGTAAAACCTCTGTCATTGATCTTTTTCCTCCCAATTAGGAAGATTTCCCTTCACTTCCTGTTCAGTAGATGCAACAGGAAGTGAGAGGAAATCTCTCCTTTGAGTGCCGGTTCACACTAGTGCTGTGCGGGAACCACCGCGATTCCAGGCGAACCGAACCGATGTGGGTGTCAATAGGAAGTTAATGACACCCCCAGATCAGTTTGCAAATCGCAGTCTAAACTGTCAAATGGTGCAGGAATCGGATCGCATAGGTGTGAACACCCATGCGATCCGATTCCAGTGCAGACCAAAAGAAGGATCCTGCACCATTTTTGGGCGAATGCAATGCGAATTCAGCCATACAACCTGTATGGCTGAATTTGCATTGCACAGACATCGCTTGTGATCTGCACATCAGTGTGGTGCGAATCACATGCGATGTCTAACATTGCACCAATGTGAACCCAGCCTGAAGGAAATTCCCTCTTAAGCCTCGTACACACGGGACGACGATCGTATACAGCAGGTCGCATGAACGACCGTTGTATGCAAAATCGATCGTTCGTATGCACGATTAGAACAGCCGACATATGACGGTCGTACAAGGGGAGTTGTATTAGTAGACTAGAAAACTTGGTCGTAATAACAAGCGGTTATACGACCATTGTATCGTTTGTACAGAGCAGTTGGTAGAACAAGTTGTATTGTGCAAAACACGCATGCTCAGAAGTCAGGAACGGCCGGATGCTAATTACATGCACCTGAACGTTCTTTCTGTGGTCGTACGATCGTGTAGTGCAGTCAGTATGCAAGTTACATTATCCAACATACGATTTGAGGCGATCGTAAGTACGAGGCTTTAGACCTCTATTACACAGTTGGTCCAATTAGGTCCACCTGTGTTTTTCGTTTTTTCAGGCAGATCTAAGTGAAAGCTCCTTGTTAGTCTATGGGTAGGTGGATGTAAAAGGACGTCTCATCACCACCGAGCCCCTTCAGGTCCAAAAAGAAAATAAAAACAATTAGGTAGGTCATAGGTCTATGTCCTTTTTCCATTTTTCTTTTTCATTACATAAATGTGGCACATCTGAGGTAGTGGTAGAGCTGCACAATTAATCGTAATAAAATCACGATCTCGATTCACCCCCCTGCGATCTCCATCAGGCATTAGCGCAATTTTCAGTGCAGTTAATGGAGTCTGACTTGTGGGGCGACTCAGCGCGACTTGACTGTAATAAAAGTCAATGCAAGTCGCCTGAAGTCTTTTCTAAATCGGAGAAACTTGAGTCTTTGGGCAGAGAGCCAAGTTCTGAGTTCATAGCTGATAAAATAAGCTAGAAAGATACATAATTACTTCAAAGGAATGAACTCCCATGGATAGAAGAGTTTAGTTTAACCATTTTAAGACTAAATCTTTTCTGACATTTGCTGTTTACAAATAAAATACATTATTTTTTGCTAGAAAATGACTTAGAACCCCCAAACATTATATATTTTTTTTTTAGCAGAGACCCTAGAGAATAAGATGGCAGTTGTTGCAATATTTTATGTCACACGGTATTTGCGCAGCAGTCTTTCAAACGCAATTTTTTTGGAAAAATTAACCTTTCAAAAAAAAAAAAAACTGCTGTTAAGCCCAATTTTTTTGTATATGTAAGATGTTACGCCGTGAGAATCGTGATCTTTATTCTAAGCAAAAAAAATCATGATTCTCATTATGGCCAGAATCGTGCAGCTCTAGGTAGTGGGATGCAAGTGGATGCATGTCTGGTTACATCTGCCTGCCCATAGACCCAACGTGGGTCTGGAAAGCTCTGGGAGGGGCAAAAGTGACATTCATACCTTTTTTTTGGCTCCCATTCTGCAGGGGATTTGTCCACGGATCCACTGATGGTTCGAATGGATACAGCCATTGTGAAAGGGTTTTTAGACACTTGCCACCAGGACAAGTGTCCCCTCTATTTCTGTTCTGGTGATAACTTAAGGCTAGATTCACATTATTGCGAATTGGATGTGTGTTTCTTCGCTTGTCAGGAGACTGTGACTGGCTCTCTGTGGAGATGGTTCACACAGCTCTGGGGTGGCTGCGGAGCGAATCGCACAGGAGTCCTGTGCGTCTTCTGGTCCGTTTCAGGTCCAAATTCAGCCAAAAATTGGATCTGAAATGGTGAACGGGGACGTACCCCCCCCTGCTGTGAGCCACTCTGCACAGCAGTGTGAACCCAGCCTAACAATGACAATGATACCAGTCCAAAGAGAGAATGTAAATCTCCCAGTATACTTCAGGGACAGCCTCTTGTTATACAGGTGTGACAAGATGCAGTTGATCAGCATACTTGCCGTGTTTTGAGCATGTGAAGTCATCAGAGAATGAATGTATCTTTACAGTTATTACCTGATGCACACTGCTTTGTCATTGGCAACTGTTTTGATCTGACATCAAATTGAAATAAAAATTTGGCTAGCGTTTTGGAGAGACTATCGCTGGAGGTGTGGAAGGTTAGGGAACATTTTTTTTTTTTTTTTTTTTAACTGATCTTCTGTCACATCTGGTGATAAGACAAGAGATTGGTCTTTGCAAAGATGCACTAATGAGATGCTTTGTAGAGTGGAATGCTTGTTTCGGGTGTGAGAAGAATACATTTTATTTTAGCTGGTAATAAATTGTACAAGTGATGCATAATTGTCACCCTGACCAAATACCTTACTTATTGTTCAGACTCTACATTCCATTTTATCAACATCTGTCAATGGCCAACTCTGGGCATAAGGAAATAAAATCCTTGCAGTTTGGCCGAGATGAAGAGGTGGGCAGATAACATCACAAGCTTCACCTTAGCCAATGGCTGCATATACCATATGACCAACTCAACTTCTCTATGGCCACACGAGGGAAGTGAGTAGGACTTGGCCAGTACTGGATGTACAGCGGCCAGATCCTTCTGTAACAACAATGAGTAACCCTTTGGACCACACTGGCCCAAACAACATTTTTGAAACCATCCATGGAGTTCTGGTTTAAATGAACAAGCTGAAGATGGGAGCTAGTTGGTTGCCATGCACAGCTGCTCCAGATTCTGGCTGCTCCAGTTTCGATCAATTCCCCTCATTGTGGCTTTGACTTATCAGGGGGTGTGGCAACTACAGAGAGACCACTGCTTCCAAACACACAGCAGGGGTCCTTCTCTATAGCAGTGTTTCTCAACCTTTTTTCAGTCAAGGCACCCTTTGAAATTTTGCACAACCTCGAGGCACCCCCCTCATTTTACACTCTAAAATGTAAAAAATGAAATTAATAATTTTTTTCATAACGCAGCAGCATCTACACATGTAATTACACATGTTGGACACCCAGACCCAGAGATGATTTATTACTACAAAGCAAATACCCATTGCACATTGGTACCGACTAGTATTTCAGCATTTCCCTTCTTTCGTTTCTCTGCATCAGCTAACATGACCCCAGTGCTGGGGAGAGGGGTAAACAAGGACATCTTTGAGCACTCGATGTCCTCCTGACCAACCTATGATGTCCTCCTGGTCAACCTATGATGTCAAACTGTGGTTAGGATGCCCTTTTCTGGACAACGTGGTGCCTAAGGTTTTTATTGCAGAACAATAAAAACCTTCAACTTTGTGTAACAAAAAGGCAGGCTTGATCCATCCTCTGTCTTGACAAATTTTGAGCAATTAGGGGCATTTTTTAGGCATTTTGCCAAGGCACCCCTGAAGAAGCCAGATTGCACCCTGGTTGAAAAAAAGCTGCTTTATAGCATGCTGTCAGGGACTTTGCACACCTTCTGTTTTCATGAACCTGGAATGCATTTAGCTGGTTTTAACTGAAAGTTCAGTTGGGATTTAAAGGCTAAGTTCACCTTTACATTAAAGACCAGTTCACACGATCGAAACAGTCCGATGCTTTTCTACATGCACGTTTTTGATGCAGTCCAGGGCATTTTTTCCCCCTCTTTTTTTCTTAAAGTGGATGTAAACCCTCCATATACCCAGTAAAGTGAACAGATGATACACAGAGATTAATCAAATCTCCCTATATAAGTTTTACATCTATATATGCTGTCTTCACATTTATATACTGTTTAGAAAGTGCACATTCTGTTATAATTTTCACTTCCTCATTTCCCTCTAGGAGGGGTTTTTGCTGGACACTGTGAGACCGCTGATTGGAGGAAAGGCACACACCCCTTCCCCACACATGCAAGAGCTCTGCTGTTAGACGACAAGCAGTGTGCTAATCTAAATTTTATAGCAACGTCCTCCGACACATAGAGTCCCGGAGAGCTTGTCAAAAGTTGATGGCTGATAACAGAGGAAGGGAGCAGGACAGAGCTATGAGACACAATGCTTCGAAGAGAGATCAGATAAAACTCTACAGATAGATGTGCCCAGCTCAAATGTCGTGAATCGGGTTTACATCCACTTTAACCTTAACTGGTTCCCGGCCGGCTCGCTTATATTTACTGCTGCAGAATGTCGCTGCTGCGCGAATCGCCATCTATAAACGGCGGCTGGCTCTTGTGCCCGCCGCACTCTGCAAGAGTGTGCCCGTGGCTCGGGCGGAGCCGCTCTCTGCCGGTGAGCTGCGATTGCTGGCCACAGCTGAAAATCGGGGAACTGCTGATGTAAACACGGCGGTTCCCCGCGCTGTCAGGCAGCATGACAGAGATCTACTGAACCCTGTCACTGGGATCAGTTAGATCTCTCATGCTCCTGACAGCCCAACCCCCTCAGAACACACCCAGGGAACACAGTTAACCCCTAGTGCTCCCCCCAAGTGAACCCCTTCACTGCCAATGACATTTCTACAGTAATCAGTGGACATTTAAATTTCCGATCGCTGTATAAATGTCATTGGTCCCAAAAAAGTGTCAAAATGTTCGACATGTCCACCCCAATATTGCAGTCCCAATAAAAATTGCAGATCGCCGCCATTACTAGTAAAAAAAGAAAAAATAATTGTAAAAACGCCAGAAATGAATTCTCATGGTTTGTAAACTTGACAACTTTTGCGCAAACCAATCAATCGCCGATTGCAAATTTTTTTTTTTTTTTAACAAAAATATGAGGAAGAATATAAATCGGCCAAAACCAATGAATACATTTTTGGGTTTTTTAATATATTTTTTTTTTGGGGTTTGTATTTCTAGCAAAAAGTAAGAAATATTGGTTTTTATTTTTTTATTTTTTGCAAAATTGTCGCTCTTTTTTAGCAGTGATCAGAAATGAAGCAGAGGTAGCCAAATGCCACCAAAAGAAAGCTCTATTTGTGGGAAAAAAAGGACGCAAATTTTGTTTTGGGTACGTTGCACGACCGCGCAATTGTCAGTTAAAGTGATGCGGTGCCGAATCACAAAAAAGTGCTCTGGTCCCAACGTGGGAAATCCTTCCGGGGTGAAGTGGTTAAATAAGGAATACGTGTGTTTCAGTTCATTTTTGGTGCATTTAGGTGCTTTCTGGTGCGTTTTTGATGCATTTTTCAGTATTCCAGTACAGTCCAGTGCAGGAAAAATGCAGCATGTTCTACTTTTTTTTTTTTTCCTGGAACGCACTGGAACTGCAATCACTGATGTGAACTATGCCATTGAAAACAATATAACCTACTTTCCATGCGTTTTCGATGCATAAAAAAATGCACTGGACTGCATGTGGTGTGAACTAGCTCTTAAAAAAAATGCACATCTTTTTGCAGGTAAAAAAATGTGCATTTATTATTTATTAAAACAGGAGCCCAGGAAGTATTGTTCTCATGAACAGAAGATCCTGGGTGCAATCTCTGGCTTCTGCATACGACCTACAGCTTTGCAGGGGCTGTCATTGCAGAGTTGTAGGCAGTGTGAATGGCACTCGGACATGCTGATCAGTGTCCACGCAGTTCATTGACTACAAGTATGTTTGCTGCAGTGGCTGGCAGTACTTGTAGTTTATTGAATGTACTTGGCAAAAAATGTACACTGCAGCTCACAGAGGGAGGGTTTCAGTAACATAGGCAGTGCTGTCAATCTAGAAAGCATTAGGCGGGACTGGGTGTGGTCAGGTGATGATTGATAAGGTAAATCAGTAGGGACAGTGATGATAGCTAGGCTCCATGCACATTTTCTTCCCGTGGTAGTGCAAACAGGCACAGCCTACATGAGAGTGGCAATTATATACTGAATTTAGAAACCGTGCAGCAGCTTTGCCACACCATAACAGGAAGCTGCATTAGGTAGACATCACTGGCAGGATCAACAGGTAATGGTGGGACATTGGTTGGGGCCTAAAGAGAAAACAGTAAGTGCAGATGCAGCAGCGCATATTTTGACAGGAGGCCATATATCTATTTGACGTGAGGATAATACATAAATGGACCTTCATTTACAACTGTCAAATGCCCATGTATTGTGGTGGGAAGTGAAGTCTTTAATTATTATTGTTATACAGGATTTATATAGTGCCAACAGTTTACGCAGCGATTTACAACTTGAGGGTAGACAGTACAAATACAATACACTTAAATACAGTAGGAATCAGAGGACCCTGCTCGGTAGAGCTTGCAATCTAACATTATAAAGGCTTCATGTAGAGCTGTGGAGGAATAACAATGGCACTGCAAACCTCCACTACAATTGTCTTAGGCAAGCCATACATGATTCAATCCTTTTTTCGTTCACCCAGTGCATTAAACAAAAAAATAGAAACCACATTTGATGTGGATGGGGTAATAACTCCAGCTGAGCTATTGTACGTCTACCAGGGAGGGGGGAGCCTTCCTTGCTGACAGAATACAGTGATCAGTGTTGCTGGCTTTAGCCTGCAGCACTGATCATGCAGGAAAAACCCGACAGGCTGGTTGTACAATAGTTGATTGATTTGACTTGCGTTCAACCAGCTAGCCCATACATGGATCAAATTTCGATCTAAATGTGGCAGAGTGATAAATAAGTCCAGTGTACATAGTGTTTTATATTTGTTTATTTTTTAAAGCTTCCCGTTTATTGTGGGCTGCCTATCACTAGGGAAACGGTAGTAATCAGACAAAAAAAATGCATTCAGACCAATATGTTTCCCCCAAGCATAACATGCTCAGTGGTAAGCCTGTAGTTGCCTGTAAACTGTCCTGACAGCAGCTTTGCTTTCATTGTTCCTTGGGGTAGACAACCATAACTGGGAGGTTTTGTTTAGGCACTGAGGAGGGACCACACAACTAATTCCCTAATTAACCCTAACCCAATCCTCCCTATTTATTAATGTAATATAGTATCAGCAGTGCTGCGGCAGAAAAACCGCTTGACGCTTAATCGTGTTTAGGTTCGTCAATAATAATTTATTCTGGCAATTCAAATGAATTAATGGTAAATTAAATTAAGTTAATTAATGCTCAAATGCTAAACGCGGGCCTAGCATTAAGACCCCTTTCACACTTGTGCGCATTGTCCTGCGATTTGGGACTGCAAAGTCCCATGACAAGTCGTTCCCCCATTATTTCCAATGAGTACTATTCATGTCTGTACAACTTTCAAGTTGTGCCGACTTCAAAGTAGTCTCTGCATTACTTTGGTCCAACTTTGATGCAACTTGAGGTCCATAGACTTCTTGTTCAATATTTTTATTTAGAAGTTTATAGAGAATAAACGACAATTATCGAGTAGATAGAAAAGTGTACAGCTTCCGATTACACCAAGGACCATATTGGGAAGACATCTTCAGATGAAGGTACATTCACAATTACTTAGAGGAACCGATTTGCAAACAGGTTATAAGGTTAATACATTGCATGTTGATAGTGGACACTCACAAACCAGTCTGACTTGCGTCGGGTGCCCCGGTGGGGGGCTCCGACCTGGGCCCAGTGTAGTTACTCCACCGCCAGATACACAAGAAATCACCGGATAAGGGCCCAGCTACGGTGAGGAATGGGGTTCTGGGTTTCAGTGGTCTACGAGGTCCATAAACTTCAATGTTAAACCCTCAAAGTCTCATGCAAATCACACCTGAATAATATAGATGTGATTTCTGTACGACTTCTGTATGACTTTGTAATCTGAAAACTCATTGAGCCAAAGTTGCAACAAAGTCGTACTGATCTCAAATCGCGGCAAAAAATCATGGTAAAATCAGTTTTCACAAGTGTGAAAAGGGGCCTTATGCGTGTTTAGACACCCCAAACTTTTTTGTGGCTCCTGCCAAAATGCCCCTGCTCCTGGCTAGGGGTGTTTTTTTTTTTTTTTTATCCTTTAAAGGTCCATGCCTCTATACTCCTCTAAATGCCTATGTGTGCATGGACAAATGGGCTAAGATGAAGGGAAGTTTAGAGGCAGAAAAAGCGAAAAAAAAATACAGACGCCCCTAAATACCACTCTAAAAATGTCAAATGTGCATGAGCCCTAAAGTGTAATACTTGCCTTATTCCACTCTCCAACAGGGTCCCTCTAGCTGTCTGACTGGTCCCACAAATCCTCCTTACTAATGCCCAGTACACGCGATTATCGGACGAATGATCGTCTGTTTTTTCTTTTTTCTTTTGCATGCTAATCTCCGATCGAATTGGAAGAGTTTACTTAAGCCATGAAAATTCTACGACATATGGGAGAAAAAAAATTGGAAGTGATGTAAAGTGTTGTAGTGTATTTGTATTGCATGTTTGAACGACAACTGTACTGGTTAAACGAAAATTGTACAATAGGGCATCATACGAGAAAATTTTCCCATCGGATAATATCGGATGAACTGTCATGATCGGCTCTCGAAAGCTCTGTACTAATGATCATACGATTGCTTTGAAGGTGGTATATTTCATACGGTTTTCTGATTGTGTGTACCATGCTTAAGGCACTCCTGGCCATGACCACACTCCTTCCTTCTGCACATACGATGAAGGGTTAATAGCCTTGCATTGTACATGATGACACTGAGGGACTGACCAGAGCTTTGGGAGATGAGGACAGCACAGGAGTGGGGGTTAGGCGACACTGCCTGTTACCATGCTTGGGGGGAGACGGGGGGCACGTCTCCAAGGGTAGATTTTGTCTCATTCTTTACGTTGGGCTTTAACTTGCCACCAGCAATGAATGTTGGGTAAAGATCACTTACTAAGCAGGGTGTAGGGGGACACATCAGTTCTCTGGAGAGCTGCAGTCTGACTATGCTACAGTGTTTTTTAACCCTTGCTGCAGTAATTGGGGTTTTACTTTTTTTTTTGCTGTATTTGCAGCTTGACTGCATTCCAATAATTACAGGGGATGATACCGGGTTAAAGTTGCAATCTTTTCTCTCTTATTTTCCCTCACTATCCTCTCCCTCTCTTGTGATGACTACAGTCTTTTGGCAAATTTACTTCTTTAATACGTTTTTTAATTTATGAATTTATATAGATTCGATATTTCACCTGTTGGTATTCGATGAGGATGATATTATTTCTTTTATACAACGTTGTAGTTCCAGTCCAATGGGTTCCTTATAGATATTTTCATGTATAAATGTCTCTTCTTCAGGCCGGTGGTGACCTAGTGTCTGTATTCACTTATGATATCCGTCCGGGGGCAGATGAACAGACGCAAGCAGCTAAATCCGCACTAAAAAGAATCAAGACACTGCGACACCCAAATATTCTATCATATGTGGATGGATTAGAGGTAATTTGTCCCTTCAGCTTTCTTATGGTGTTAAGAACATCTAATTATTATTATTATTATTTTTCAGACTGCAAGGCTGCTTCTAAAAGCAGTTTTCTGACTGCTGAATGATTCTCTATTATACCTACTGTATATATTCTGCCTCCTTCATATTTAGCTACTCAATGGCCTAAACTGGTCCTGGTTTTTTAAAACTATGATGTGCCCTACTTTCATAATGGTTATCAGGGTATCCCATACAGTCATTATTTTATAGATATATGTAGGAAAGTCAGTGTCTCATTCCAAATGAGTTGCATATACAAATATGTTTATAACCACTGCTGGCTTTTCAAAATGGTTAATGGTTTTTCTCTCTTTTTTTTTTTTTTTTTTGATTAAGTAATTACTAATTAGAAACATAGAAAAGTGACGGCAGAAAAAGACTGAGTAGTCCATCGAGTCTGCCCCTTTTTATTTATTTATTTTTTTTTTTTACATTAACCTTGTTGTTTGACTATGGATTTATGTTTATCCCAAGCATGTTTGAAGCCATTTACTGTTGACTGTCTCACAACCTCTGTTGGTAGTTTATTCCAATCATCAACCACCCTTTCAGTAAAATAATACTTTCTAAGATTAGTTTTGAACTTCCCTCCAGTTAGTTTGAGGTCATGTCCCCGTGTTCTTGATTTTGGTTTCATATTGAAAAGACTGCCCTCCTGAACCTTATTCACCCCCTTGATGTATTTAAAGGTTTCAATCGTCTCCCCTCTCCCTTCTTTCCTCCAGACTGTACATATTAAGTTCCTGAAGTCGCTCTTGATATGTTTTATCTCCCAGACCCTTCACCAATTAGTACCAAGAAGTCAGCAATTGATCATCTGAATCATTTTTGACTTATTGGAAATGATCTCAGAAAATGGAGAACATTCCACACATTTTTTTTATTACAGAACTGTCCTGGAACATTGATGGACATTTTCTCCAGGACTGCTGCAAAAAGATCTCTATACCTGATATAACAATCTCTTCCCCTCTGCCAAAGGCATCACATTGTTTAGTTGTGTGTGTGTGTATAGGAGGGGGTGGGGGTGGTAGTGTAGCCAGAGGGTCTACAAGCTAGGAGTTCATTGCAAAAAGAAGAAAAGTTACTTGTGATTTAACCCACCTTTTTGTCCTCTAGATCTAAAACAATTTTTTTTCTTTCCCCACAGACTGATAAATGCTTGTACTTAGTGACAGAACCAGTGACAACTCTGGGGACATATATAAAATCCAGGAGTGACTCTGGCGGGATCAGTGAATTAGAGATTTCCTGGGGTTTACATCAAATCGTGGTATGTGTTTTCAACATCATTCCATTTTAAAGCCTAGTACACACGGGCCGGCCTATATTGGGCCTGTGTGTATGGAAGCCGGTCTGACAGAAGGCAGCCAATCGGCCGGCTTATGTCAGATGTGTATGCTGGAAACCAGCGGCTGACAGCTCCCCATCAGCGTGCTCAGCCAATGGCAGTGCAGAAAGCGCTGACTGGAGTGTTCTGGGGGGGGGGGGGGGGTTTGGCGGGAGCGTCCCTAGGGTTGCCACCTCATCCCTTTTAAACCTGATCACATATGAATTACACAGGTTCTGAGGCTAATTTAATGCAGATAAGGCACCAAGTGAGTTTAATTACCACCTTAATCAGCCACAGAACCTGTGTAATTAATGTGTTTGGTTTTAAAGGGATGAGGTGGCAACCCTAGGCTTCCCCCTGTCAGAACACAAGGACTCAGCTGAGAATATTGTTGTACTAACATTGGATTGTTAGTACAGCGGCTTTGACTGGAGCTGTCAGGGTTTTTTTTAGTTCAACCCAGAAAAAAAATGAATTGTGGTGTACGCGGCTTTAGATTGTGTAGGGTTTTCCACTTTCACAAAAGGCACTGCTAAAGCCCATTAATGGAGTCTTGCAGGCAAATGGCAAGAATCACCTTGTCTGGGCCCTTCTTGTTCTGCTTTTTTGAAGTAGTGCAAAACCACTTAAAGTGTTTCAGCCCTGCTTATAGTTTCTGGTTGCTGGAGCTGCATTGCTTGAAAAAACACCAAAAAGCAGCTAGCCCTTTGGTAGTCTTGGAGCTGTGCATTCGAATAGCTGAGAGTGAGGGATTTTGCTATATTTAAAGCTGAATTCCAGGTAAATATACCAGAAACACTATTTAATGTAGTTATGTACTTATTACAAATCATAAAATGTATTCTTGAATGCATCTCATTTGATTAGACAAATTTGAATTGATTACAACCTCTTGTTCCCGGTTATTCGTCGTCTTTTTTTTGCTACCTGCTAGTCTCATATCAAAAGTAAAGAGGTTACTCGCCATACGAAAATTCTCGTACGACCGAATACAACTTCAGAAGTGATGTCATTTGTTGAATAGTTTTGTATGTATTTTTTTCGTTTCTGAGCATGCGTAGTTTTGCTCTTACGATTTTTTTTTTTGACGAAAACTGTACTAATTAAATCAAAATCGTACGTTCAGTTCACGTACAATAAAAATGTTATAGTCTGCACATCCAGCTTTTGTCAGATGAAAAATTGGAATCGGCTGTCGAAAAGCACCATACTAACGATCCGAAAATTAGTAGATCGTCGGACAAAATTTTACTTCCGATTTTCATATCGTGTGTACGGGGCTTTAGACTATGAGCATGCTGACAGGAGGTGAGAGGTGAGCTCATCAGTTTGGTGCTCCACTTGCATTGCCAAATTTCAAGCAGGGGGCAGGGAATAGTCCAAGCTGTAAGACCTCATTCATACTGACAGTGTCAAACCTGCATTTATATGAATTTCAAGGTAATTTCTAAACAGATATAAATGCATGTAATGATTTTTCAATGGTACGTTTCACACTGTGTGTTTACCTGTTTTTTTGTGCAGTCTGTTTACAGTAGCTGCTTTTAGAGGAAATACACTTTGTGCATTCAAGATACGATTAAACACTCTAAATGCATCTATATGGGGCTTAACCTACTTTAATTTATAGCAGAAACCTCTTAAACAGGGGAAAAGTGATCTTGGAGGCATACAAGTTGTTTGCCCTTCCCAGGTGCCTTTTTTAAATGGAGTGCTACATTTAGGGCTCTGAGCATTCAGGGACAAAGGGCAAGCCGCTAAACCTGTTCCCTCAGGATGCACTGCTACTAGACAACCCTGTATGGAAGGGGTCTGAAGCTTATAGCCTGGTTCACACCCATGTGTTTTTCAGTGCTTTTTTTCCTATGGGTCACATTCACATCTGTGCGTTTTCCACCAGTGCGTTTTTTGGAAAGGGTCAGGAACTTGTTTGTCTGCAGCAGGTTACGTTTTTGGTTCCATAGACCTCAATGGTAACGCATCAAAAACGCAGTGTTTGCTGATTTCTCCTGCAAGACAACACCTCCCAAAAACGCATCAAAAATGCACCAAAAACGTGTGTGAAAAAAACACAAAACGTCCTGGAAAGTGCATCAGCCGCAACCTGCATAGATGGGAACCATAAGAAAGGCCTCCTGCACATGGCCGCATGAGACCCACACAGCAAACAATCTGGTTTATTTCTCTGCCCAGGAATGAAAGGTGGATCGCACATACAAATCGATGACAAGCTGTGGCTGTATGGGTATATACACAAACCCATTGTTTACATGTGTACTGGGCCCGCTCAGATTGCACACTCTCTGCACCCACTGCGCATGTAATCAATGAGTTATGTGTATTTATCCATACAGCTGTGGATTCAGCCAGCGTGTCAGTGGTGGGCAATTTTAAGGCCTCATGCACACAGGACATTTAAAAAACATCAGTAGCTTTTAGTGACCTTTTCAGCTTTTTTGAGCGTTTTTGCACGTTTTCGGTGCTAGCTGTAAGCTGCGTTTTTCATGCCTCTATTCAACTCAATGGTTCCCTATGGCCCATTGATTTGAATAGTAAAAGTCGCACCAGAAGTTGGATCATGTGTGATCCGACTTCTGGTGCGACCTCTACTATTCATATCAATGGACCATAGCGAACCATTAATTTTGAACAGAGACAGAACTGCCTGACGAGGCTTAACGCTGTGTATACAACGTTAAGCAACATTATTGCTCGTTTTTCAGCGTTAGAGCATTTTTACAGCTGAAAAACCTCTCTTAGAAACCACTGGTCTTGCGTTTTTTTTTGCAGCTCAAAAACGCACCAGCCAAAAACAGTTAATAACAAGCTATGTGTGCATGAACACATAGGATAACAAGCTGGGGAGTTTATTGACTGTAGAAAAAAACGTCTGCAGCTAAAAACAGCTGCTGTAAAAATGTGCAAAAATGCCCAGTGCGCATGAGGCCTAAATGCCAAGCAAACCAGTCTAGGAGCCAGCAAGTACTTCTAAAACTTGGTTAACAGCTTTAAGAGAAAATAAAAGCATAAAGATATATTGTCTGTGTTTTTTTTTTTTTTTGTTTTTTGTTTTTTCATATCACCTGTCTGGCACCTGGGATTTGTCTAGCCCTGATTCATTGATATTGGTATATGTTCGCATAAATAACACTTTTATCTTTTTGTTTGGATCTAGAAAGCACTCAGTTTCCTGGTCAATGACGGTAACCTCATTCACAATAATGTCTATATGTCATCAGTGTTTGTGGACCGGGCAGGGGAGTGGAAGTTGGGGGGGCTGGATTATATGTACCCAGCAGGTAGCGAGGAAAGTGCACCCAAAAAAGGACCTGAGCTGGAGAAGTACAATCCCCCTGAGAAGTCAGACCGCTCAAAAACCTCTAAAGAGAAGTGGTATGTGGAAATACTGTACTGTCACTCAAATATATCTGCTGATTTATATCATATGGTCCCATTTTTGACAAAGTGATCTCTCTAACAGGTCAGCTGACATGTGGTGCCTTGGTTGTTTAATATGGGAGGTCTTTAATGGCCCTCTCCCTCGCCCAACTGCTCTGCGCTCACTGGGAAAGGTCAGTGTAAAATCTAATATATAAATGCTTAATTGTTCCAATTCCTTTGTCATCTGTGATGGCTCTTTTTACACATGCTGTGACTCTTGGCTTGCACACATTGTATGGTGAAAGTGGAGACTTCATTCCATGCAAGCGATACAATTATGTTGGAAAGCTGCAGGCAAGAGCATCATACCCATAGCACATTAACCCATAGCCACCAATCAAAGAATTTTACGAAGCTGATTTCAGTAAACTTAAATTTGAATGACTGCATTTGGTTTCTGCCTTGTACCATTGCTCTTTGTAGCCAAAGAAACACGTATATTGTATGTCTTAGGCCTCATATACACGGGCATTATGCAAAACGAGCTGTAACGTCGGTACCGACGCCAGGAAAAGAGGCACGTTAAAAACGCAATTTCATCATCATTTTGCATTGGCGTCAATGCACGTTTTTCAGCGCTATCTTTCAGCTGCATTTTTTTTGCCTCTATTCAAAATCAATGGTTCCCTATGGGAGCCCATTGATTTGAATAGAAGTCGCATCCGACTTGCGGTGCGACTTGTGTGCAGAGGATCTTGAAGGGGAACTCCCTCACAAATTTATGAAAAAAATTTGCGTGGGGTCCCCCCCCCCAAGAGGTACCAGACCCTTCAGTCTGGTATGGATTTTAAGGGGAAAAAACAGCGTAGGGTTCCCCCCCCCCCCCCCCGCCCCAAGATCAATACCAGACCCTTATCCGAGCAGGCAGCCTGGCAGAAACCCCGCAGAAGACCCCTTAGAAGACAGAAACCCCGCAAAAGAGCAATAGAAAGAAGAGCTGAAGAGTGGAGAAGAGCCAGAGCTGATTTAATAAAATATTTTAAAAAGAGCACTCCTGGGCTCAGGGAGCCCTTCTTGATATAGCCTGGTCCCCCAGCACCGTATTACCTCACACTCTCAAAGATCACCCTCTTATCTGGTCATCTCTACAATGTCTCCATAAATCCAAAGCCAGACATCTGACCTCACTACCAGGCCCCATGACCCCGATCAGGAATAACCCCGAATTTCCCCCGGGACTTGAAACGGGTTTCCTTGGGGATAGCAACCGTTCCGCCCACCCAAAGGCTTTCCAATTCTTTACCAATAGGATATTCCGTTCCAAAACTGAACTAACAGGTATTGAACCTAGTACTTCACTACCTATGTGATCGTACCTTCAGGCCAGACACTACCTCAATGACCCGAAAACGAGAGACAAATTTAATCATGACCTAACCCCTTTCGAAAAGCTATGCACCTCATCTCCCCCTCAAAAGCACTTAATTTCAGGAATCTACTCCCTTCTGTCAACCGTCAGCCATGACCTGTTCCCCCATTTTAGCAAACTCTGAGACAAAGAAGCAGAACACCCCCTCACTGATTCGGACTGGGAGGAAATCTGTTCCACTGCACGTAAGGGTACACTGAATGTCACAACGCAAGAACATAACTACAAAATTCTCACCCACTGGTATAGGACCCCATCTTATCTCCACAGGATATACCCTCAGGTTTCCAATATATGTTGGAGATGCAATTCTCTACCTGGTACAATGCTACACATCTGGTGGGATTGTTCCCAAATTAAACCATTCTGGTCTCAAGTCCACAAAATCATCCAACGGGTCACCACATACTCCATTGAATTCTCCTTTCAACAATATCTACTACAACACTCGAGAGTATTAAAACATTCATTCAGGAAGTCTCTCACTATGCATATGATAAACACAGCTAGAATGTGTATTCCAGCCCTATGGAGACAAACTCGCTCTCCAACGCTGAAAGAATGGTTCGCTCGGCTAAACAGGGACATGGAGGAGCTGATCGCTTCCTCCCTGGATAACTCGGACAAATTCTGAAAGATGTGGTCTTGCTGGTCCCACTTCCAGACGACCGATGAATATCGAGCAGTCCACATATAGACTTTCCCCAATCATACCCTGATATCCCATAATGGTCACTGGATCATGAAGCGGCCAGACATCGCAGACCTCTTGAGTTAATCACAGGACTTACCTCCTATCTTTTCCCCCAAACCCAGCACTAGGCACTCATGCCACCCCTCCCTCTCATTTTGCCTGCTGCCCAAAACCTGAATATACGCTCGTTCTAATAGTAAAGTACACACTGGTTCCCCTCAGTTGTAATTTCTGCTCTCAAATTCAGAACTTGAACTGTAGCTGAAGTGCGCATTTATTCATGCTTTGTCTTATATTTTCCTCAACACAGATGTGATTATGTTACTGTTGGTGGCTGACCGTTTCTGTACACAGTTTCATTAAATCAATAAAGTTTTTATGGAGGAAAAAAAAAATATTTTAAAAAGCTTTGTAGTGTGTTTGTTTATTTTTTTTTGGACACTTTTTTTTTTCCGGGTGAATGGATAGGGGTACCCCATACTCATTCACACAGGGTGGGGGTACGGGATGTGGGGGCCCCCTTGTTAAAAGGAGCTCCCAGGGTTGTCAGGAAGAAGCTCTTGTCCTCATCAACATGGGGACAAGGTGCTTTGGGGTGGGGGGCTCCCATACTCCCCATGTTGAGGGCATGTGGCCTGGTATGGTCCAGGAAGGGGGGGTGGGCACTCGCTCGTCCCCACTCCCCCATCCTGGCCTGCCAGGCTGCGTGCTCGGATAAGGGTCTGGTATGGATCCTGTGGGGACACTACGCTGTTTTTTCCTTAAATTTGTGCGGGAGATCTTCTGCACACAAGTCGCACTGCAAGTCAGATCCGACTTCTAGTGCGACTTCTTTTTAAATCAATGGGCTCCCATAGGGAACCATTCATTTTGAATATAGGCAGAAAAATGCCTGGCGAGGCTTAACGCTGTGTATACAACGTTAAGCTGCGTTTTTGAGCATTTTGCCGACTCAGCGTCAAAAACGCTCTAACTCGTGGGTACTGGGTTCTTCTTACAGCTTAAGAATGCCGACGCCATCTACAAGCTTAAAAACATCAACATGTATATGAGGCCATAGAATAACATGGTGTGGCATTCTTAAGCTGTAGAAACAGCTCAAAAACGCAGCCTTAATAATGCCCATGTGTATGAGGCCTTAAAGTGGTTGTAAAGACTGAAGGTTTTTTTTATCTTCATGCATAGAATGCGTTAAGCTCAAAAACCTTCTGTGTGCAGCAGCCCCCCTAATGCTATTTTTTTTTTCAAACAAAATTGCTCTTTATTGAAAAATATAGATAAAGAATACACAGCAGGTATACAAGGTTACAGTTATCAAGGCAAAGGAGTCATCCCAACAGTCAAGACAAGTCAATACATTTCCCACAACCAGAGGGAACTCATAGTTCATGACCATCCCAAAGGGAATTAAGAGTAAGATCATCCCCTAGGGACAAGGTCATGTACAATCCATCCATGGTTGCCATATTTTGTTGTATTTCCGGGGACAGTTCTTACTAATATACGTCAATTTGTACATTGGTAAAACCCCGTTGGCAATCTATTCCCAGCAGGATAATGTAAGAGGGGGCCCGTCTAAAACGTACCTGAGCCCCATCTCGATCCAGCGATGTGCACGAGTGCCTCAGGCGTCCAGCATTGGCTGAGACACGGCAGCAGTGCCATTGATTCCCGCTGCTGTCAGTCAAAGTCAATTAGCCGATGAGAGAGAGGGGGCAGGGCCGAACCACGGCTCCATGTCTGAATGGACACACACAGCCTTGGGTGTCCTTATCGCAAGCTGCTTGCTGTGGGGGCACTCGACAGGAGGGAGGGGCCAGGAGCGCCGGCGTGGGACCCGAGAAGAGGAGGATCCAGGCTTCTCTGTACAAATCCACTGCACAGAGCTTGTAAGTATAACATGTTTGTTATTTTTAAATGAAAAAAAGAGACTTTAGTATCACTTTAATTTAAAAAACATTGTTTTTATTTATTTTAAATCATTTGGCTTAAAGTGGAAACTTAACTCTGTGTAGTAACATTTTTTCTCTGTCCCAAAGGCAGTGTGATGTGCATCTAGGCACATGTTGAGTTTACTGCGCATGCATACAAATTCCGCTGGCAACTAGGGTGCCCATACATGGCAATGTTCTTGTGCGTTTGCATAAGCGCTGTGGTCTCTCCCAGGTCCCGAATACCTATCAGAAACTAGCGTCGCACCTGTGCACATGCCAGACCTTGCAAGATGGCGGCGTGGAAGGGGGACAGGTGGGGGGAATAGATGCAGCAGTGAACTTCCACTTTATGATTGGGAATGTAGTCACAAGATTGATTTTATTTTTATGTATTTACAGTAAGGTCATTTTTTCCTTTTTCACAGAGCTATATATCGTTGTTCTTTCTATCTGCAGATTCCTAAATCACTGATGCCTCACTATTGTGAACTTGTTGGTGCCAACCCTAAAATCCGCCCCAACCCAGCACGATTCCTCCAGAACTGTCGAGCCCCTGGTGGGTTCTTCTTCAACAGCTTTGTGGAAACCAATCTGTTTTTGGAAGAGATACAGGTCAGTTACTGTTTGACGATTTGTTAGCTTTGTTCCTTTCCTCTTTGTTTTTTGCAAAATCCAATTAAAAACATTTTGAAAAAATGCTAAAATGCAGGTTGCTCTACATATATATATGAATTAAAGTGAACCTATCCATCCCCTACATTTCAATAAAGAAAAAAAGATACCTGCAGCTCTGAAATTAAAACACATCACAGTCCTCTGATAAATTAACATTTATATGAGTAAATGTAAACTTTCCCTTTAACTCAATTCCTGGTTTCCTGAGGCACAGATGACTTAGCCAGTGCCTTCCAGCTGCCCCCTGAGAAGCCCCTCAATAAGCAGCAGCATTCCTTTCCTCAGCATTCCTTTCCTCAGCGTTTCCTTTCCTCAGCACTGTCACTGTCTGAGGAAAGGAAAGCCGATAACCGGCTATCCTGTGATGGGGCACATTTACTCTGATAATCAGTGCCCTGATTTTCAGTGCAGCCCCATCAGTGCTAATCAGTGTCCATTAGTGCAACATATCAGTGCCCCCTCATCACTGCACATCAGTGAATAAGAAAAATTACTTTTCTCTTATGTTCATTGACAGACGCAGCCTCTTATTCATGACACGTGGGTTTATGCACCTTTTACCAGGAGTAGACTAGGCAGAACGAAGTTCAGAAAAGCAAAGCTGGCCCCTCCCAGGGGGCCGTCCTCACTCAGCATATAACCCTTCAGCCCTGCATAGCATATCAGTTTTTTTTTTCTGCCTAGTGTAAGGAGTTAGACCTGGTTCCCTGCTGGGATCTGCGGTTCCCCTATTTTTTGTTCTGTTTTTTCTTTTTGCGCAAGCCTTCTGATGAAGACTGCAATCAAGTAGCCGGCTGGGGAACATGCGGATATCCTTTGTGCTGTCATCTCCCCAGCTCGGCCGACGGATGCGAGCCACCCTTAGCTATGGCCGCCGCATCGTGCCCGTCCCGTTCGGGTGGCCGGTGGGTTAAACGCCCCACCTGCGTACCCAGTGACCGGGCTGCTGCTCGCTCCAGGGGTCGCATGGGCTGCAGCATTCCTCCCCACCTGGGGGGGAGGAAGGTCTGCTCCGGGTGGCTACCCGCTACGCCCGTCTGGAAGGGTGAGGGACACCCCCCCCCCCCCCCCCAGGGGCGGGGGGGGGGGCGGCTAGTGGTGCCCGTTCCGGTGGGGGTACAGGTGACTTGGGTGTTCACCAGCCCCCCCCCCCAGCAAGTATCGCTGGTTCTCTCCCTGGGGTGCGGGCGCGGTGGTGCTGGGTCCTACTGGGCAGTCCCTATCGTTCTGCAGGGCATTGTGCGGGGGTGCATTGTGGGGGCGTATGGCCGGTAGGCCTCATAAGTGTCCCGGCGGTGGTGCAATGGCGGCTGAACCGGCAGTTGCTTCTCCGGAGGGGTCCGCGGAGGCACAAGCCGCGCTGGAACCTCTGGTTCCCCTGGACCAATTGACTTCAATTTTGGAAGAGTTTTTCACCCGGGGGGAACCGAGCCGGGGTAGGGGGGGCCCCAAGAAGCGTCCACCTCCTCAATCTTCGGAGGAGGAATCTGAGTCGGAAGGGGGCTCTGGGGTCACGGGGACCCCTGTGGAGCTCTTGGACGGGGAGCTGGAGCCTTCGGATGGTGAAGAGGACCAGGGGGCCTCGATGGTGCGCGAGAAGGTGCTGGTGGACCGGTAAGCGGCTCTGGCCGCGCAAGCCCGAAAAGTCAGAGGAGAAGTCCTCCTCCGCATAATGGGTTGCCCCCGTCCGTCTCTCGGGTGGGGGGGCGGCTTCTGGGGTTCGCGGACCAGTGGGCCGCTCGCATCTCCCTGATCGGTGGGTGCGGGGGAGGTGATGTCCTCCGGGTACAAGATAGAGTTCAGCACTCTGCCCCCGGACAGGTTCTTCCCGTCAAACTTAAGACTCCCTCCGGGGCGTCGGCTAGCTCTGTTAGAGGCTGTCCAGATGCTGTCCGATCAGGGGGTAATTGTGCCAGTTCCTCCGTCGGAAAGATTTCGCAGCTTCTACTCTAACCTCTTTGTGGTGCCAAAGAAGGGGGGGGGGGGTCAGGCCGGTTCTGGACTTGAAAGCGCTCAATCACTTCGTGAAGGCGTGCAAATTCAGGATGGAGTCAGTCCGTTCGGTCGTGGCTGCCCTACACCAGGGGGATTTTCTGGCATCCCTGGACATCAGGGACGCGTATCTTCACCATCCCATTTGTGTCCGGCACCAGCGCTTCCTGCGATTTGCTGTAGGGAACCTCCATTATCAATTTGTGGCTCTTCCTTTCGGTCTAGCCTCGGCTCTGTGGGTCTTCACCAAGATCCTGGAATATCTGGGCCTGATATTGGACACGGTGCAGGCGAAGGTATTTCTACCTCCGGCCAAGTTGCTGACACTACAAGCAGCGGTGCGAACCCTGTTGTCACGACGGTGGTCCTCCTTACATTTCTGCATGCGGGTGTTGGGGCACATGGTCTCGACTTTCGAGGCAATACCGTACGCCCAGAGTCACACCCGGCTCCTGCAGCGAGTGATACTACTGCAGTGGGACAAGTCTCCCTCGTCTCTCTGGATCTACTGATCCGGCTGGATCATCAGACCAGGGGGTCGTTGACCTGGTGGCTTCGGGCCCCGGCACTGACCTTAGGGAAGTCGTTCCTTCCCCTGGAATGGTCGATAGTCACAACGGATGCCAGCGTATCGGGCTGGGGAGGAGTCCTGGGGCAACTGTCGGCTCAGAGCCGTTGGTCGGCGCAGGAGTCTCGTCTTCCTATCAATGTGTTGGAGCTGAGGGCGATCAGGCTCTGTCTCTCCCACTGGTCGGCAAGGCTGCGCGGCCTCCCGGTTCGGGTTCAGTCAGACAACGCCACAGCGTGAACCATCAAGGCGGAACAAGGAGCTTGGCAGCAGCAGAAGAGGCAGCCCACATTCTAAGGTGGGCAGAACTTCACGTGCCAGCAATCTCCGCCATCTACTTTCCGGGCGTAGAAAATTGTCAGGCGGACTTTCTCAGTCGCCAAACGCTGGACCAGGGAGAATGGTCCCTGCATCCAGAGGTGTTTCGCCAGATTTGCGAAAGGTGGGGCATGCCAGATGTGGATCTCCTGGCATCCAGATTTAATCACAAGGTGAAGACCTTTGTGTGCAGGTCAAGGGATCCGTTGGCGGTAGCCACGGACGCCCTGGTGGCCCCATGGTCCCGGTACAGGCTTCTGTACGCCTTTCCTCCTCTCAAGCTTCTACCGCGGTTGCTGCGCAGGATAGAAGTGGAGAGAATCCCGACAATCCTGGTGGCTCTGGATTGGCCCCGGCGTCCTTGGTACACTGACCTGGTGTGGATGGTAACAGATGTTCCCTGGCAACTCGCAAAGATCTACTGTCGCAGGGTCCCATCAGGCACCCTGCTTTACCCTCGCTGGCTTTGACGGCATGGCTATTGAGTCCCAGGTACTGAGGGACAGGGGGTCTCTGAATCAGTGATCCTCACCATGCTTAAGGTGCGCAAGTGCACTTCGCGCAAGATCTATCATCGCACCTGGAAAGCATATATTGCCTGGTGTGAGGCGGGGGGGGGGGGGTTGGAACCCCCGTTCTTTTTCAGTATCTCAGGTGCTGGCCTTTCTTCAACAAGGCCTGGATCAAAAGTTGGCTTTGAGCACACTCAAAGGTCAAATTTATGCTCTGGCGATTCTTTTCCAGCGTCCTTTGGCGACGCATTCTTTGATCTGTACATTTGTACAGGGTGTACGTCATGTGGCTCCTCAGGTACGGTCGCCCCTGGCACCGTGGGATCTGAACTTGGTACTTTCTGTGCGGCAGAAACCGCCATATGAGCAGATCAGGGATATACCCTTACAATTTCTGTCTCAGAAGGTCGCCTTTTTGGTGGCCATTACATCTGCTAGGCGGCTGTTTGAATTGGCCGCTTTGTCGTGTAGGTCTCCTTATTTGGTCCTACATAAGGATAAGGCGGTGTTGCGTCCGTCTCCTTCGTTCCTTCCAAAGGTGGTTTCCTCTTTTCACATTAATGAGGACATTGTGCTCCCTTCTTTGTGTCCGCGCCCGTCTCATCCTAAGGAAATTGCTCTGCATTCCTTGGACGTAGTGAGGGCCTTGCGGGTATATTTGGCAGCTACGGCTCCTTTTCGGAGGTCTGATGCGCTGTTTGTGCTGACGGAAGAGCCGCGCAAAGGTTTGGCGGCTTCGCCGGCCACTGTATCACGTTGGATCAGACAAACTGTGACCCATGTGTATGCTGTTCGGGACCAAGAACCCCCTTTTCCGGTCACGGCTCATTCCACCAGGGCGATTAGCACTTCCTGGGCTTTCAGACACCAATCGTCGGTGTCTCAGGTGTGCAAGGTGGCTACTTGGGCCTCGGTGCACACTTTTGTTACGTTTTACAAAGTTGATGTGTCAGCATCCGAGGATGCTGCTTTTGGCCGCAAAGTTTTGCAGGCGGCGGTGTAGGCACGGCTGGCGCCTCCCGAGATCATTCTGTTGGGTACAGTTGTTATTGTTTACCCACCCCTCTTGTTTGACACTGCTTTGGGACGTCCCCACGTGTCATGAATAAGAGGCTGCGTCTGTCAATGAACGTAGGAGAAAATAGGATTTTTTGACTTACCGTAAAATCCTTTTCTCTGAGTTCATTGACAGACGCAGCACCCACCACTCTGTGTTGTGATTGTATGGCTTGTTACGAACTGATATGCTATGCAGGGCTGGGGGGTTATATGCTGAGTGAGGACGGCCCCCTGGGAGGGGCCAGCTTTGCTTTTCTGACCTTCGTTCTGCCTAGTCTACTCCTGGTAAAAGGTGCATAAACCCACGTGTCATAAATAATAGGCTGCGTCTGTCAATGAACTCAGAGAAAAGGATTTTACGGTAAGTCAAAAAATCCTATTTGCAAAATTCTTTAACAGAAACGAAAAAAGGTTATTTTTTTGTTTTGTTTGTTTAGCAAAAAAATAGAAAACCCAGTGGTGATTAAATACTGCCTAAAGAAAGCTCTATATCTGTCTCAAATGATAAAGGTCTCATATGGGTACAGTGTTGCGTGACCACACAATTGTCATTCAAAATTCCACATCGCCGAAAGCTGAAAATTGGTCTGGGCAGGAAGAGGGTGAAAGTACCCAGTAGGCAAGTGGATATATATATATATATACCTGCAATAGGGGCCAGCCTGAAGTGATCCAACAGGACTTAATTTTCTGACTAAAGTTCCACTTTAAGAGTTATGCAGTTTTTCTCTATTATCCATTGAGGAACATAACTTGGTAATAAGCAACCTAGGGTTCTGCTACCTACAGGAGAGATGGACACTAAGCATATAGAAAACTAAAGGCCAGCCTACCTGAATCTAAAACTCTTCCAAACTTACATTTGTTCAGTTTCACTTAAGCCGCCTACACATGAAATTAAATTTGGCCGGTCCAGCAGGGATTAGCCAAATTTCAATCCATTTATGGGGACAGTGGTTGTACAGAAGTCGATCTACTGGTTGGGTTTTTCCCAATTGATCAGCACCACCAGTTATAAGCGGCAGCACTGATCAGGGTATTCTTGCGGCAGGGAAGTTTCTCCGCTGTCAGAACACAATAACTCAGCGGGTGTGATTTTCCCCATCCACCTTAAATGTGTGGATGAGGGAATTGGGTCTTTTTATTTCCTTCAACCAGCTGGTTGATGGGAAAAAAAAATGAATAATTTATGGTCGGCCTTAGTGTCCTTAGGAGAATAGGTGTTTCTTTCCCTTCTGCTATATTGTTTGCTTGAATTGGAAGATTGTTTTTTTACCATCAACAGCTACTGGTAGATTAAGGTCAGATATAAAAAATCCAGGAATTATTTCAAGTTAGCCAAGGAGCACAGGTTTTCCTAGTTTATTAAAGCAGAGTTCCACCCACAAATACATCTTTATATATTTCAAATCCTCTATGCATGATGAATCACCTTTGGAAAAAAAAATAATTTATACTCACCCTAAGTGCCCTGTTATGTGCTATATGGTCCCTGTAATCTTCCACTTCCTGATCCGCGGGGCTCCACATCACTTTCTACCTCGCCTGGGCTCAACGGGGCGGGACCTTCCTCCATCGTTGCCCATTGTCATGGCAACAAGACATACACTCTGCGATTTTGTAGCATCAGTTTGGCCTTGCATAAGTGTGTTCTTGATGTACCTTTTTAACTGTTTGAAATGTGATTGTTAGTAATTGTTTATTTCACACATTATTTTGCACAGATTAAAGAACCAGCTGAACGACAGACATTTTTTGAGCAGCTGAGTGAAAATCTAGACTCTTTTCCTGAAGATTTCTGTCGCCATAAAATCCTTCCACAGCTTCTCACAGCTTTTGAATTTGGCAGCGCTGGCGCTGTTATCCTAACACCCTTATTTAAGGTGAGCCTTTTGCTAAATTTTGCTGATTGACAGGATATGCACTGTACTTTTTCCTGAAGTATTTTGACAGTTGAAGTTAACCAGTCAAATGCTTTTGGTTGTGGATAATTCACATCCTGTTAATCGTGTAAAGCAGTGTTCCCCAACCCAGTCCTCAAGGCCCAATAAAAAGTCATGTTTTCAGGATTTCCTTCAGATGAATCAGCTGTGGTAATTACTAAGGCAGTGAAACTGATCAAATCACCTGTGCAAAATAATGGAAATCCTGAAAATATGACCTGTTGGTGGGCCTTGAGGATAGGGTTGGAGAACACTGGTGTAAAGCATTGTACTGCATCAGTACAGAGGAAAGAAGAGTATTCTTCTGGCAGCGTGGCTTCTCTAGTAAAATTGTGTTTCTGGCAGAATAAAGACAAACTGGCAGACATTTTACTAACAGGTCAGTGGTATGGTTCTTTAACAATGTGATATCTAGATCCAGTAGCATGTCAAACTTAATTGCAGTTAGATCCATATGAGCATAGAGATTTAAGTGCGCATATAAGTTTATCCATTTTTATCTTGGCATGTCTTAATGCATTTTATCTTCTCTAAGAGTTAATACTGTCTATTTAAACCTTCTTATAGCATTCATGTAAGCTTTATATGCAAAACCTTACTCGTGGTCTTCTTTTTACTTATGTTCATGCTTGATGATTTTTTTGATGTGTTCGTTCTTATTCTGAACCTTGCAGTGTTCTTGTTTTTCGGTTTCCCCTTTTCTCATTCTTTTTCTCTCTCTCCTTAGTTTTGAGTTCTATGGTCACAGCATACTATTTAATTTTTTAGCATAGCAATAGCAACCATGCCCCACGAAAAATGTCTAAAGACCTACGATTCAGTAACGTCTGAGTGGGAAAAAGATGTAGGACCCTTGACGGGAGAACAATGGGAGGAGGCAATCCAATCCATTCCTACCTGCTCCTCAAATGTTTCTCAACTATATATTGTGCTAAGGCAGAGCTTGACAAACCCCGGTCGCCAGGTCGCCATGGCGACTAGAAATCGCGTCCTGGCGAGGGGCTTCCGATACTTCAGTCTGTGTAACCGCATCTACAAGCAGTTCCCTGCCTAAGCTGACAGCTGTAAAGAGAAAAAAAAAAAACACAGCCGTCAACCGGGCAGTCTGCCAACTCGCTAACTATAAACACCACATACAATGTATCTTTGTGGAGTTCAAAGGAATTTACTCCTGGCCTCTAGATAAGGAAATTTTAACCACTTAAAGACTAAACTCTTTTTAACATTTGTTGCTTACAAATAGAAAAAAACTATTTTCTGCTAGAAAATTACTTGGAACCCCCAAACATTATATATTATTTTTTAGCAGAGACCCTAGAGAATAAAATGGCAGCTGTTGCAATATTTTATGTCACTTGGTATTTGCGCAGCGGCCTTTCAAATGCAATCTTTTCTGGAAAAAATATACTTTAATGATTTAAGAAAAAAAAAAAAAAAAAACACCATAAAGTTTGCCTAATTTTTTGTATAATGTGAAAGATGTTACACCGCGAGAAACGTGACCTTTATTCTAAGCATCAAAATTGTGATAAAGCCCTGTGTACCATCAACAATTGCCACTCTTTATGTAGCTGAGCTGCAGTATTTCACGGTGACCGGAACATCACCAGAGCAATGAATATTTACCGTGGGGGAAACGCATGCAGGCAGGAAGTGGCTGCAAAGAGGCAGCAGAAGATCAGCAGTGTTTGAATACTTTCATCTTTTTTTGTATTTTAATTTAAAGTGTCTTTAAGAGTTTATTTAGATGTGCAATAGAGACATGTTTTTGCCAAGCTCCATTAGGCAGCAGATGAGGGTGTTTTACATGTCAGTCACGATACATTCAGCATAATAAGGAGTTTCCCCCTATAACAGGTGTTTAGTGTCACTCTTTCTGGCCAGCCCATAACCCTGATGTAACGATGGTGGAGTTATTGACTGGCTGCTCTGCTGTGAGTAAGGTGGGGGTGGGGCGCAAATTACTCGCCTTATCCTGGGCGCTGACAACCCCACACTACGCTATAAAAAAACTGGCTCCCAACTTTTTTAGCTGGCTCCTAGATTCAAAGCAAATTTGTCAAGCCCTGTGCTAAGGGTACCCTATATCCCAGTGAAGCTCTTCAGGATGGGTAGGCTGACAGACCCTTTGTTTCGAAGGTCTAGACTGGATCCGGGCGATCTCAAACATCTCCTCTGGCGATGCCCAAAATGTCACTGTTACTGGAGGGGGGTTCTATCGACACTCAATGGAGACGACGGTACCTCTGGACCCAATTTTTTGTGTGAGTATCCTGGAGGGGGTGATTCCGGAGGACATGATTAGGGTTGCCTTCTCACGGGCCCTGTTCCAGGCCAGAGGTCATCCTCATGAGAGGAAAATCCGCTAATCCACCTACAGTTGCCTCCTGGAAAGTGCATATGGGAAATACCCTTATAATGGAGAGATATATATATCAGCATAGAGGGACTGGGGGTAAGTTTGAGAAGCTGTGGGCTCCTTGGCTGGACACACCAGGAATAAGCCCTAGGGAACTTGTTTTGTCCAGAATTTTTCACTGTGCCACAGTGCATAATGAATACCTATCACAGAATTTAAGGAAGTAAATGTGTAGGGATCTTCAAAAGGCACGTTTACAAACTTCAAGATTGTTCAGATTAATAGGGGTGGGCATAGAGTATATTAATCTATTTTTCAAACTTGGAACAGTAACAGAGGGCAAATCTTCCAATGGGGACACTGGTTCTGGTGACCCAGATGACAACCAAAATTCCCTCACTTTGGGGATATTTTGTCTCACTTCTTGTTTTGGCTATGGGACAGGAAGTGAGGCAAATCACCCTAGTGGGACACAGATGGCCAAAAAAAAAGCTGTCAGGGTTGTTTAACTCTCCCTTACTCTATCTAAAATTAAAAATAAAAGTTTGCTTAGACTTTTCTATCTATAGGCTGTTAAAATGGTATGTATGGACCACCTATTGCTAGATACATCGTATGCAAGCTGATTTTTTTGCACTTTTATATGGGGTTGTCCAGTCATAGCTGATTTCTGGAAGCAAGTGATTACTTTCCTTGTTTCTTTACTAAATCTTCAGCATGCATAATTTGCGTATTTGGTTTATTGGCTGAAGGACGCTGCCCACACTACACTGTGGTAAACACTGTTAATAGTTTGCAGGGCCATTGCTATTAGATGGATGAACCTGTCTCCCCTAGCTTATTCTAAAGGACCTTCTTAATAAATCAGATTATTCCTTATGAGAAGGTTATGTATTGGAGAAGAAATTGTCTCCTTAAATTTCGTAAAATTTGTGACTTATGGTGTGAATTTATTCCTACTTTGACTTTGACTTTGGGATAAAGCCTTTCTAGCCATTTTAATCTAATCTTGGAAATCCACTGTAGGGTTACCTTAAATGATGCCTGGAAATCTAAAAGTGTGATACTGTGTGTCTGATTCTCCTCCTTCTCTTATAGATTGGAAAGTTTTTGAATGCAGATGAATATCAACAAAAGATCATTCCTATCATTGTTAAAATGTTCTCCTCCACGGATAGGGCCATGAGGATACGACTCCTGCAGCAGGTAAATACCAGCTCTTATCATTATGTATCTTGTGAGCTGCTATGTATTCTTACTCCAATAAACAGCCTCCAGCACCCTAATGCACTCCCATCCGTATGTGTAACAATGGCAATCACTATATTGGTGCAGCGCGTTTCCCCAGTCTTGTGTTCTATCCAATAGTGAACCCACTAAAATAATAGTGAATCACCAAAAAAAATCCTCCAGAGTCCTTTATATGCAATAGTCCCTGTATATACTCCTTCCTTAATTACTTGTGCTCCCGTATTATATATCCTATAAGGTTATGCTCTCTTATGATGAATATGGCCCTACTTCTCAGGATAGGTCGAATAACGCTTTTTGAATATGTGTTTCCTCATTACAGCACATCCATTATCTTCCAGGTGTTCAGAACATCATGTGACAAGAAAAAACTATATAATGCATTATCCTTATATACTGGATTATCCTCTTAAATAATAATAAATAGTTTCCACCTTGTTCAAATATATCTCGCAATATGTGCCACCTTCACCTGGTCCCTATGGTATTTTCAACTTTAACACACTCCTTTACTCAAGAAATAACAGTGCAGCGCTCACTAAAAGTTAAATTGAATAAATTAAGTAAAAAAATCCATAGTCCATGATTCAGAGAGATAAATTGCAGGACAGGGATCCACCACAGGGTGACAGTTGACCTCAATGGAATGGATTCAAGACCACGTGAAAAAACCTCCACCATAAATTACACAGGCCGCTCACCTCCTTGCATGGACCTCTGGGTGAACCAGACAGGTCATTCAAGCCTTTCCCACAACTGGGAGAGAGATAGATAGCTCTTATGTGCTGATCCTAGGTTCCTCAGTCCAGCATAAAAACGTCATAAAGCCATAGATGTTCCGATATATGCAAATTAAAAAGAAATCTAGTGCTCTCTGTATTGTTTCACAATTTATTTTTATAGAAATAAATGCACTCACATGCAAAGGCACTTAGACTAAGTGCCAAGTTTCCAAACATGTATACTCCGCGATGTGTGTGGTGTCATTCAGCTATAGGTGGCTGCTGCTGGCGTGACGTGCACCTCCTGGTTTCCTGCATGCATATCGTCCTAGGCGGGACTTCTTCAGCGGATAGGGGAAGCCCTTCGCAGCATGTTTTTATTGGCCACCAAACGTATGTCCCTTATTGAGCTTGGCCAGTCATGTGACTCGCAATCCCAAGCATCGTGGGAACATCAGTCACATGTAGGATCACCTGATCCATCCACACACTCATCTCCATAGAGACCAATGAAGCGATCACTGCTTAGTGTACAGATAATCGGAATCAGGGATTGCAAATTAAAACAAGTTAAGAATTAAATAGCAAATATTACTACCTAATTTTAATTATTTAGCAAGTGGAAATCTATCCTAATACTTAAAATTACGGCAAACTTCACTAATGTGCCCAGGGACATCTACGCCCCCTAGTCACATAAAGGATATTGCCAAAAGTTTGTGCAAAAATATCATGCCATGTCGCAGCCACCTTCTGAATAAGTCACAATAAACACATTTTGGAAAAAGGTAACACATTACACCATAATACAATCAGATAAAGAAAAGCAACTAAAAACGCAAAAAAACAACAAAATTTAAAAAAATAAATTGTTATTTCTTGTATATACTGGCAATAGGATTTGGAATGTTGACCAAGAATGTTCAGCTGCTAATAGTTCATTTTTTTTTTTTTTTTTCCTTGCACTGATTGATTTTCCATCCATTTGACACTCCTTTACTCGATTAGGAACGACCACCCAGCCTGTTCCTTCAGGGCCCTGTGCCATAAAATGCGCAAACCCGGAAGGAAGATGGGTGAAGATGTTAGCACCTGCAGCTCTGACATCTCGGTGCTGGAAGTGCTTCGTTTTAAGGCAAGTTTAATATAACGTGCTAGTATGTGATGCATACTAGCACATTATACCTTTACCTTCCAGGATACGGAAAAAAAAAACATCCAGCGGTTTACTACCACTTTAAAGTTTGAAAATACCATAGTGACCAGGTGAGGGCACTTCTGGTGAAGGTGGCACATATTTCGAGGTATGGTGGAATCTATTCATTATTTTTGGTAGGTTTATTTTAACAGTGAGAGACAGTATAACTACAAAAAATTCCAGAAAAACACATTTCAAAAAAGTTATAAATTGATTTGCATTTTAATAAGCGATAAGTATTTGGATTCATTATAAATGCATGTGCTTCCATTGTGGAGACTTACAAAAGTTTGGGACTGCATAAAACAGGATGCCTTGGCGGGGCCTGCAGCTTACGCATGTATTTGCAAATGTGTGCAACTACACCCTTGTTCTTAATGCATATTGTTAGACAGGTCAATTCAATTGGTCACTGGATTGGAAGTTTGAGCTTGCAAATCTCTTTGTATTTGTTTGACATATGTGGCCCCTTCCAGAGCTCCTTGCTACAAAGACCAGTTATAGGTGGGGCAGTGGCCACTTTTTTGAATGCTCCTAATTTCAGCTTGTTACCTGTATAAAAGACACCTGTCCACAGAAGCAATCAATCAATCAGATTTGCAATCTATCCACCATGGCCAAGACCAAAGAGCTGTCCAAGGATGTCCGGAACAAGATTGTAGACCTACACAAGGCTGGAATGGGCCACAAGACCATCGCCAAGCAGCTTGGTGAGAGGGTAACGACAGTTGGTGAGATTATTCGCAAATGGAAGAAACACAAAATAACTGTCAATCTCCCTCAGTCTGGGGCTTCTTGCAAGATCTCACCTCCTGGAGCTTCAATGATCATGAGAATGGTGAGGCATAAGCCCAGAACTACACAGAAGAATCTTGTCAATGATCTCAAGGCAGCTGGGACCATAGTCACCAAGAAAACAATTGATAACGTGCTACGCCATGAAGGACTGAAATCCTGTAACCCCCGCCAGGCCCCCCTGCTCAAGAAGGCACATGTACATGCCTGTCTGAAGTTTGCTAATGAACATCTGAATGATTCAGAGGAGAACAAAGTGCTGTGGTCAGATGAGACCAGAATCAAGTTCTTTGGCGTTAACTGAACTCGCTGTGTTTGGAGGGGTAGGAATGCTGCCTTATGACCCCCAAGAACACCACCCCCATTGTCAAACATAGAGGTGGAAACATTATGTTTTGGGGGTGTTTTTCTGCTAATGGGACAGGACAACTTCACCGCATCAAAGGGAAGGTGGACGGTGCCATGTACCGTCAAATCTTGGGTGAGAACCTCCTTCCCTCAGCCTGGGCATTGAAAATTGGTTGTGGATGAGTATTCCAGCATGGCAATGACCCAAAACACATGGCCAAGGCAACAAAGAAGTGGCTCAAGAAGAAGCACATTAACCACTTGCCGACCGGCCGCCGTCATAATATGGTGGCAGGTCGGCTTGTTCCCGCCAATGTGGTATGGGCACGCGCTTACTGGCTAGCGGGGGAGCCAATCAGCGGGTAGGGGGGACTCGATGTCCACCGGCCACCTGCGATCGCTCCCTTGACAGGCAGAATGGGAATCTGCGAGTGTAAACAAAGCAGATCCCCATTCTGACAGGGGAGTTGAGAGTGATCATCTGTTCCCAGTAAATGGGAACAACAATCTCTCTCCCCCGGTCAGCCCAGCCCCCATACAGTTAGAAACACCACAGAGGGAACACATTAACCCCTTCCCTGCTAGTGACATTTAGACAGTAATCAGTAGCTGTTTTTAGCATTGATCGCTGTATGAATGTCAATGGTCCCAAAAAAGTGTCAAGTGTCCAGCGAAATACCGCAGTCCCGCTAAAAATTGCAGCTAGCCACCATTACTAGAAAAAAAAATGTAATAAATCTATTCCCATAGTTTGTAGACGCTATAACTTTTGCGCAAACCAATCAATATATGCTTATTGCGATTATTTTTTTTTTTTTTTTACCAAAACCTGAAGAATACATATGGCCTAAACTGAGGAAAAATGTTTTTTTTTACATTTTTTTGGATATTTATTATAGCAAAAAGTAAAAAATATTATTTTTTTTCAAAATTGTCGCTTTTTTTTGTTTATAGTGCAAAAAATGAAAAATGCAGAGGTGATCAAATCCCACCAAAGGAAAGCTCTATTTGTGGGAAAAAGAGGACATCAATTTTGTTTGGGTACAGTAACGTCGCACGACCGCACAGTTGTCAGTTAAAGCGACGCAGTGCTGAATCGCAAAAAGTGCTCTGGTCAGGAAGGGGGTAAATCCTTCCGAGGGTGAAGTGGTTAAGGTCCTGGAGTGGCCTAGCCAGTCTCCAGACCTTAATCCCATAGAAAATATGTGGAGGGAGCTGCAGGTTCGAGTTACCAAATGTCAGCCTCGAAACCTTAATGACTTGGAGAGGATCTGCAAAGAGGAGTGGGACAAAATCTCTCCTGACATGTGTGTAAACCTGGTGGACAACTACAAGAAATGTCTGACCTCTGTGATTGCCAACAAGGGTTTTGCCACAAAGTACTAAGGCTACTTTCACACTGAGGCGCTTTACAGGCACCTCAAAAATTCCCCCAATGTGAAAGCCTGTGTGCTTTCACACTGAGGTGATGCACTAGCGGGACATTACAAAAAGTCCTGCAAGCAGCATCTTTGGAGCATGAGATGAGCGGTGTATATACCGCTCATCTACCGCCCCTGCCATTATAATGAATGGCAAGCGCTTCCGAAGCGGCTGCACACCGCCTCGGAAGCGCGGAGCGCCAGTACTTTTAACCCCATTTTAACCCATTGTGGTGGGATTAAAAGCGCTGCGCTTCCGATTGGAAAGCGACGCTGCAGCGCCGGTAAAACTCAGCTAAAACTAGCGGGGTTTGGCCACGGCTGCAGTCTGAAAGTAGCCCAAGGCATGTTTTGCGAAGGGGTCAAATATTTATTTCGCTCATTAACATACAAATCAATTTATAACTTTTTGAAATGTGTTTTCCTGGATATTTTTGTTGTTGTTCTGTCTCTCACTGTTAAAATAAACCTACCATTAAAATTATAGACTGATCATTTTGTTGTCAGCGGGCAAACGTACAAAATCAACAGGGGATCAAATACTTTTTTCCCTCACTGTAGTCGAAAAGCGTTATTTGACCTATACTGAGAAGCAGGGTCATATTCATCAGATAAGAGCACAACCATATAGAATATATAGCATGATAGGGAGGCAGGGTATACATGGATTATATAGTGATGGATGGCCTAATTTAGTCAGGTACTCCACACATAATGTTATGATAGTACTAGCCCTGTGTCTGTGGAGAGAAGTTAGCACTTTTTCCCCAAACTAAATATATATTTTATGTTTCTTGATGACTGGCATTAAGCAACTTGGCATATTGTAATGTTCATTTTTCTATTGCTGATTACATTTTATTTTTTCCTTCCTTATTTTGCTTGAGGCAGATGGAGAATTTTATCCAGTACTTAAATGAACCAACAGTCAATACACAGATCTTCCCCCATGTGGTCCATGGCTTTATGGATACTAATCCTGCAATCCGGGAACAGACAGTGAAGGTAATGCCAATATGATGGAGTTATTTGCTCTTTTGTGTTGCATGTTCTATACGCAGACACTACTTAAAACAGTTACTTTAGGCATACAGTAAATTTAAGCAACATGTTTATATTCAACATTACTGCTTTTCTCATTGATGCACAATTGTGGATTGGTTTGTTCACTATTCAGCTAATAAGAATAGAATAATTGTAATAATTTTTCTTTGATATCCTGCCTGTCAAGTGATGGTGTGAACAGTTGAAAGAAGAACTCCCATCCAAAATTCTTTCTGTAGTTTTGAATGTAAGAAGATTGATATCAAATTTTCATGTTGTTGTCAGGACATTTTACATTGTCATTGGGCTGGATCATATTCCCAGGCAGACGTAAGGGTAGTTAGGGTCACAGAGTGGAGTTTTCAGAAATGTACCATTTTTAGATAGCTTAAAGAGACCGTTATAGACAATCATCCATTACATTATTAACACCCACCATAACACGTCGAGGCATGGACTACACTAGACCTCTGAAGCTATGTTGTGGTATCTGGCATGAAGCGGTCAGTAGCAGATACTTCAAGCCTTGAAAGTTTCGAGGAGGGGCCTCCATGGATTGAACTTTTTTCCAGCCCATCCCAGAGATGCTCAATTGGATTGAGATATTGAGAATTTGGAGTCAACACCGCAAACTCATTCTGTTCCTCAAATCATTCTTGAATTCATCAGACCAGGCCGCCTTCTTCCATTGCTCCGTGGTCTAGTTATAAAGTTCACGTACCCATTGTAGGCACTTTTTACTGTGGACACAGGTCAGCATGGGCACTCTGTCCGGTTTGTGGCTAGGCAGCCCCTTACGCAACAGACTGCAATACGCTGTGTGTTCTGACACCTTTCAGTTGGAACCAGCATTAACTTTTTCAGCAGTGTGGGTTAGGCTGGCCATACATGTTTAACTTTCCTGTACAATTTTCCCTTAGATTTACCTTAAATTATGTCATGCAAGGGCCTGACTAATTGGATACAGTTGAAAGTTGTTTAGTTTTGACCTCATATTATATCCTTTTTGGTAAATCTAAAGGAAACCTGCCACAAATGGCCAGATAGCTTGTGGATTTGTCCGGGAGCCACAGAGTTCAGTTAGTTCTAATATGTGAATAGCAGCACTTTCTAATTCCAGTCATTGGTCAGTGAGACTGCCCATTGCTAAAATTGACCAGTTGCATACACACAAAGTACCCTCACTCCCTCCCATGACATGTGTGCAGGTACCGTTTGTGCATGGCTTTCTGTAGTTTAGGGGAGTATACATGCGCACAGATGCACTTTTAAGCTACTTTTAACCACTTGCCGACCACCTGAGAATATATGTCATTAGTTTGACATTACTTTACCGTGCGCTGAGCCCCAGGAACCATCCGACATCAGCAGGGTTTTCCCATAAAGATAAGCAATGGCAAGATGGCCACCGCTCATCTCTATGCCCGTGGAGGACTGGAGGACTGGAGCAACCTCAATGTCTCTTCCAGTTCTCGTGCCATGTAAACATGATTGTTTGTTTTCTTTTTGTTTTTTTTCCCCTTAACCACTTGCCGACCGTCGCGCGTAGAAAGACGGCGGCAAAGTGGCTTGCAATTTGGGCTCGTGCACGCTGCGTGAGTGTGCCCGTGGGTCGAGCGGACTCGATATCCGCCAGTGACCCGGGATCCCATGATCGCCTAATACAGAGGAAGAACGGGGAACCGCTGATGTAGACACAGAAGTTCCCCGTTCTGTCAAGCGACATGCCAATGATCTACTGATCCCTGTAATCGGGATCAGTTAGATCTGTCATGTCCCTGACAGCCCAGCCCCCACACAGTTAGAACACAGTGAGGGAACACAGTTAACCCCTTGATCGCCTCCTTAATGTTAACCCCTTCCCTGTAGTAATAAGTGGCTATTTTTAGCTCTGATCCCTGTATAAATGGGAATGGTCCCCCAAAAGTGTCCGATCTGTCAGCCGCAATATCGCAGTCCCGATAAAAATCTCAGATCGCTGCCATTGCTAGTAAAAAAGAAAAAAAAATAATAATAAAAACGTCATAAATCAATTCTCATAGTTTGTGCAAACCAATCAATAAACGTTTTTTGCAATTTTATTTACCAAAAATATGTAGAATACATTTTCGCCTAAACTGATGAATACATTTTTGTGTTTTTATATTTTTTTTGGATACATATTATAGCAAAAAGTAAAAAATAGTGCCTTTATTATTTCAAAATTGTCGCTCCTTTTTTTGTTCATAGCGCAAAAAATAAAAACTGCAGAGGTGATCAAATACCACCAAAAGAAAGCTCTATTTGTGGGGGAAAAAAGGTGTCAATTTTGTTTCAGTGTAATGTCACATGACCGCGCAATTGTCAGTTAAAGCGTCACAGTGCCGAATCACAAAAAGTGCTCTGGTCAGGAAGGGGGCAAATCCTTCCTGGGCTGAAGTGGTTAAAGCAGAAGGTTAAAAACATTTTTTATTTTGCATTTAAGGGTAGAGGACAGATTTGGGGTCTTTTAGACCCCAGATCTCTCCATACAGAGGACCTGTCATGCTGTATTGTTATCGCAAGGGATGTTTACATTCTTTGCAATTCGCAATAAGGCCCCTTTCACACTGGGGCGCTTTACAGGCTCTATTTAGCTAAAAATAGCGCCTGTAAAGTGCTTCTCCATTAAACATAGTGTGTCCTTTCACACTGGGGCGGCTCGGGCGGCCTGCTTGCAGGAGATGAAACAAACTCCTGCAAGTAGCATCTTTGGGGCGGTGGGGGAGCGGTGTATACACCGCTCCTCCACCACACCTGCCTTTGGAATGAATGGGCAGCGCTTCTGAAGCCGCTGTACACCGCTCCGGCACTTTTAACCCCTTCTTAGAGGTTAGAAGTGCCAAGCACCGGCACTTTTAACCCCTTCTTAGAGGTTAAAAGTGCCCCGCTGCCACCCGAATAGCAGCGCTAAGTCGCTGCTAAAATAGCAGAGTTTTACCGCTGACGCTCAGGCGGCCCCAGTGTAAAAGGGGCCTAGAAACGACCAAAATTTTTTTTCTAAAGGGACAGTGTAGAAAGAAAAAAATATATGTGTGTTTTTTTTTTTTTTTTTTTTTTTTTAAAGCGCCCCTGTCCTATGTGCTCACGCACAGTAGTGAACACATACGTAGTTCACACCCATGTATGTAAACAGTGTGCGGTTTTGCCGCAAACGTCTGAGCGAGAGCAATAATTCTAGCACTAGACCTCCTCTGTAACTCTAAATTGGTAATCTGAAGAAATTTTTAAAGCATCGCCTATGGAGATTTTTAAGTACCACAATTTGGCGCCATTCCACAAGTGCACGCAATTTTAAAACCTGACATGTTGAATATCTATTTACTTGGCGTAACGCCATCTTTCATGAAAGTGTATTATTTAAAAAAATGCAATTGAAAAACAGCTGCGCAAATACATAAAAAATTTGAACGACTGCTATTTTATTCTCTAGGATCTGTTAAAAATATATATTAAGTTTGGGTGTTCTAAGTAATTGTCTAGCAAAAAATACTGACTTTTACTCGTAAGCAACAAATGTCAGAAAAAGGCTGGGTCCTTTAAATGGTTAACCTATAGCAGTCTTGTATATCTTGCGGTGTTTAACGTGACATTATCCATTGAAGCTGACCCCTTTTTTTTTTTTTTTTTCCTTTAGTCCATGTTGCTTCTGGCTCCCAAATTAAATGAAAACAATTTAAATGTAGAGTTGATGAAGCATTTTGCTCGGCTTCAGGCACGGGATGATCAAGGGCCAATCCGGTGCAACACAACTGTGTGTTTAGGCAAGATTGCTTCCTACCTCAATCCCAGTGTAAGTAAAAGTTTTGCTATGCTACTGTATGTATATTTATTTCCTTTATTTCATATATTATACATGTTAAGGTTTTGTTCATGGATTTCTAGATCTAGTTACTACTACTGACATAATGGGGTCTAGTTGTAAATTTACACAACTTTCACCCAAGTTTAACACAATTTATACTAAATAAACGTGTGGATATTGTGTGATTCTTTTGTATGAAAACCTTTATAATATAAATAAAGCCCAATATACAGTTGTGCTCATAAGTTTACATACCCTGGCAGAATTTATGATTTCTTGGCCATTTTTCAGAGAATATGAATGATAACACAAAAACGTTTCATTCATTCATGGTTAGTGTTTGGCTGAAGCCATTTATTATCAATCACCTGTGTTTACTCTTTTTTTTTAAAATCATAATGACAACAGAAACTACCCATATGACCCTGATCAAAAGTTTACATTTCCATTTCTTAATACGGTGTATTGCCCCCTTTAACATCAATGACAGCTTGAAGTCTTTTGTGGTATTTGTGGATGAGATTCTTTATCTTCTCAGATGGTAAAGCTGCCCATTCCTCTTGGCAAAAAGCCTCCAGTTCCTGGAAATTCTTGGGCTGTCTTGCATGAACTGCAGGTTTGAGATCTCCCCAGAGTGGCTCAATGATATTGAGGTCAGGAGACTGAGAAGATGGCCACTCCAGAACCTTCATTTTATTCTGCTGTAGCCAATTACAGGTCGACTTGGCCTTGTGTTTTGGATCGTTGTCATGTTGGAATGTCCAAGTGCGTTCCATGCGCAGCTTCCTGGCTGATGAATGCAAATGTTCCTCCAGTATTTTTTAATAACATGCTGCATTCATCTTCCCTTCAATTTTGATCAAACTTCCTGTGCCTTTGTAGCTCACACACCCCCAAAACATCAGCAATCCACCTCCGTGTTTCACAGTAGGAATGTTGTACCTTTCATCATAGGCCTTGTTGTCTCCTCTCCAAATGTAGCGTTTGTGGTTGTGGCCAAAAAGCTCTATTTTGGTCTCATCACTCCAAATGACTTTGTGCCAGAAGGATTGAGGCTGGTCTCTGTGCTGTTTGGCATATTGAAAGCGGGATACTTTGGGGAATTTGCATAGTATTGGCTTTCTTCTGGCGGCTCGACCATGCAGCCCATCTTTTTTCAAGTGCCTCCTTATTTTGCATCTTGAAACAGCCACACCACATGTTTTCAGAGAGTCCTGTATTTCACCTGAAGTTATTTGTGTGTTTTTCTTTGCATCCCAAACAATTTTCTTGGCAGTTGTGGCTGAAACCTTAGTTTGTCTACCTGACCGTGGTATACAATGGTTGGGAGTAAGATTACCTATCAGGAATTGCCCATGCCTCTGCTGACACAATGGTTGGGCAATGCCCCTTTGAAGATTTCATACTGTTTGCTCTTTTTTGGTACTGCATTTTGTATATAGTTGAATTCTGGACCAGGTTTATAGGATCCAGTGTTGGTTAGTTTCATGGTACACTACTATATTGAACAAGTTCACATATCAAGCTTTATATCCGATATGCTGTAGGAATGTCCTTTGCTTTATTCTCCATAACCTTAGTGTTACCTAATGGCTATCATTAGTAACATTTTGTCTTTGAATGTGCGTGGCCTAGGCTCTGCACACAAATGCTCTCAGGTATTCACTACAATTTTAAAGTCAAATGCACAATTCATTTGTCTTCCAGGAGACTCACTTGACACCTGAACATAGGAGTTACCTAGACAAACCCTGGGTGCAGTGGGGAAGGCCATGCATATCACTTCGCTTACTCAAGGGGTGTCTCCATCTTGGTACACAGGTCGGTCTCATGGGAATGTGTGACAGTTAAGACAGGCCCCGTGGGCAGATGTGTGTTTATCCGTGCACAGCTTCATGCCTTGGCTTTTGTCATACTAGGAATTTATACCCCTCCTCCAGCTAATTTACAAGTGAGCAGAGAAGCTATGTTGTTTGCAGCACTATATCCCGACTCTTGTGTGCTATGCTTAGGGGATTTCAATCTTTTATTGGACCACACTCTTGACAGACAATGGCGATCCCCTGACAAATGCACCCCAGAATCCATCCACTTTAGCTAAGTTGATAGCGGAGTTTGGGAAGCATGCTCTATGGAGGATCTCTAACCCTCACACACACACACACACACACACACACACACAAGAGCCTTTTCCTGGGCTGTTCCAATTAGGGGTTGTCTCTCCCGAATTGACTTGGCATTCGGTAACAATAAAATTGTCCCTAAAGTTTCCTAAATCACCTACCTTCCTAGGGGGATGTCAGACCATTTACCACTACTACTTACCCTGGATACTGGTCTAGCTTGGTCACATAGGCCTTGGAGGGTGCAACCCTTTTGGCTGTCTCTGATTGGGTCTAATGATAGGATCCCGGATCAGCTCAGGGTCTTTCTGGAGGCACATGGTCCTACTTGGAACCTGCTGTTCTGGAATACCTTAAAGGTGTATCTTAGGGGGGCACTTAGAGCTACCATATCCTATATAAAAAAGACCTCACATCAGGATTAGGAGGAACTGGTTCGGAAATATCAGGCTGCTGAGGCAGATTTTTTTGGCAGATCCTAATAGGACCAATCGAGTGTGTTGGGAGCAGGCGCCCCAGCTATAGTCAACACAATTGTCTGCCATTGCTAAGAGGAAAGCATTTTATGCTCAACAGAAATGCTTTGAAAGCGGAAACCAATCGTGCCAACTGTAAACTCACATGGCTAGACCACAGACCAGCAGTTCTGTAGTGACCAGGATAGTGAGGGCGGGTGGGACAGATGCCTCTGTAGCTGGAGATATACTTAGATTCTTCCACAAATTCTACACGGACATGTATGGAACTGCTTTACAGTATACTAGTCAGGATATTATGGAATATCTGGGAGATTTGCAATTTCCAACTCAATCACAGGAACAGGTATCTATGCTAGATGCAGATATAACTGAAAATGATGTACGTGACGCGGTGGCCTCTTTGGCAGCAGGAAGGCATCCGGACCAGATGGCCTTCCCCTAGAGCAAGGATATGCAATTAGTGGACCTCCAGATGTTGCAAAACTACAAATCCCATGAGGCATAGCAAGACTCTGACAGCCACAAGCATGATACCAGATTCAGAGGCATGATGGGACTTGTAGTTTTGCAACAGCTGGAGGTCCGCTAATTGCATATCCCCGCCCTAGAGGTTTACTGCAGATACCTAGACATCTTGGCACCTGTTCTGACCCAGATTTATGCAAAGGCATTTTGAGAGGGTAGGCTTGTCACCGTCCATGTACTCAGCCACTGTAGACTTAATACCTAAGCCGGATAAAGATCTCACAGACTGTGCTTCTTTCCTACTTAATATAGATTACAAAATTCTCACTAAAATATTGGCTAAACTCCTCAATTCAGTTATACTTAGTATTATTCAACCTGACCAGACTGGCTTTATGCCTGGTAAGTCCACCTCTATCAAAATTCAAATGACACCGCTAATTGTACAGTTATGGGATTTTTCAGGTCACTCTGGTAATTTCTACCTGAGTCTAGTGTTTTGGTATCATTGGATACGGCCAAGGCATTCAACTCCATAGAATGGCCTTTTTTACTTGCGGCATTGAAGTCCTTTGGGTTCCCGAGAGGTATTCCAGCGCTGGGTTTCTATATTGTATGAGAACCCCCGTGTCCCAACTCTTGGTAAATCGCTTACTATCTGCGCCCATTTCCCTACATAGAGGCACCTGCCAGGGGTGTCCTCTATTCCCTTTGCTATTTTTAGTGGCTATAAAGACTTTGGCTTTGAGATTCCGACAGTCTGCTCCCGTTGAAGGCATTTCCCTGGGTGATAGGACTGACACAATAGGCTTATACGCCGACGACCTTGTACTGTATTTGCTAGATGCAACAGACTCGCCTAGATGCAGCAATGCAGATGATCAATGTGTATGGTGGTTATTCTGGTCTTAAGATCCATTGGCAAAAGTCGGCTCTGATGCCCTTGCACCCGCAGGCCTTCCCTGATGGAGAACCAGTAAGCCCACTCAAAACGGTACTCTCTTTTAAATACCTTGGAGTGCATATTACACTATCGCCTAGCTCATCCCTAGATTTTAATCTAGATCCCCTACTCTCTATGATCAAAAGCAAACTTAATATATGGGCCAAGCTACCTTTATCTGTAGTTGGTAGAATTAATTTGATCAAAATGATCCTCTTGCCGAAATGCTTGTATGTAACTTCACACATACAGACTGTGGTACCCAGGGCTTTCTTTAAAACTCTTGACCTCGTTCATTTGGGGCGAGCAATAGACGGAAGCTGAAGCTGTCTGTCCTGCAGAAGCCAAAGGACAAAGGTGGGATAGCACTCCCCAATCTGTATTATTATTATTATTATTATTATTATTATTATTATTATCTAACAGGACAGTTGCGTCACTTGATCGATTGGATGGAGCCAGTGATCCCAGATGTAGTGGAGTCACACCTGGCTCATGCGCTGGACCTACATCACTTACTTATTGCACTGGAGGTCCCCTCTGGGCTACTAGGGAAAAGGAATGTACCGATTTTGAGCCTGGCTCGCAGTGTGTGGAGGGCAGCTAAGCAACTGGAGGAGTTCGGGGATGGCACTGTTGATTTACCTCTCTGACACAACCCAATGTTCCCTCATTTATTGGATTTTGTGGATGGTGCTTTTTCGGAGCATAGAGGTATTTTCTCTATACACAGACGATTTATTGGCCTCCTTCGCTGACCTTCAGACCAAGTATTCCCTCCCACGTACGGCCTTTTATAGATTTTTGTAACTCCGACACGTACTGCAAACATAGTTTTGGGGCCAGATTCTCAGATTACCCACTGATTGGTGTGCTGAGGTCGCAGGGCCCTAAGGGTCTTATTTCCACAGTGTATTCTCACCTACTGTCTATTTTCATTGGTAAAGCTCCCTTGGTGGTTAGGGACAAATGGCCAGCTCTCATCCCTGGCCTGTCAGGTGAGGATTGGGAGGAGGCATGTTCATCACATTTAAAAGTCTCACCGGCTGTTAATAATAAACTGATCATATCAGATACATGTTTCATTAGTCCTATTTGACTCCAGTGGGGCTGCATGCCATGCACCACATACCTAGCTCTGCTTGCACAAGGTGTACACATCCACGGGCTGATTTCGCTCATGTGATGTGGTAATGTCCTGTAATAGTCAGGTATTGGCAGCGGGTGACGTCGATACTGTCTAATATTCTATCAGTTCCAGTGCCCTGTGCACCAGGGATTTGTTTGTTGGGAATTGAAAGGTTACACAACCTACCTTTACAACAAGTTAATAATCTCTTTCTATCATTAAGAATTATTCCCTATATTTTACTCCTATACTATCCTGTGCCAGCACCTTCTCTTGCTCACTCCCAGACTCACACACACACAATTTTGCGGGAGCAATGCAGACCTAAGTCAACACATTGACACAGAATAATACATCACTTGTTCTTTATTTTCTGGTTCGGTATCTTAATCAATATATTATCAAGATATGACCAAGCAATATTTACAACATTACACCAATAGAAACCAATAAAGGAAATGTCCACCCATTGCTTGTCATTATTAAAGACAAACCCACTTTCATAGAATTGTCTATACACCTGTTGGTCACTCTTAATAACACCTGTTAGTAATTACTACACATCTTGATAAAGTATATGTGTGTGTATTATTGTACAATCTTAGTTCCAATTATGTCCTAGACATATTTATCAGTATTTATGATTATATTCTGGTAAACCTCTTCTAGGCCTTTCGCCAAAAACCACCCAAAGTTATCTTTCTCACGTTCTTTATCATCTTTCCTATAATAATAATAATAATAATAACAATGTTGTCACATATTATAACGTGTCAGCTAACAAGCCAATGTTTAAGAAGCACTCTAAATTAGGTTGAGCACAGGACAAAGTAAGTACATAATTAAGGGGGGGGGGGTATTTACAAGACCCTTACAAAATCCTCCCCTTTGATCCTCCAATAGGTCTAACATATAGTCCTGCTAATCCTCTTTATCCCTTTCAAATATTCTACATTTTAGTTTTAAAATCATACACAAAACACATTTCATTACATATGGCAAGATAATAATTATACATAAAGGTGATCTCAACTGTATAGCAAATGTTCATGAGAAACAAGGAGAACATGACAGTCCTCAAGTTAATAAAGTAATCGTCAGCAAAATAGAACAGAACAGATAAGGTTCTCGTGTATTGAGCCTTGCAAAAGTCCAGGTTGTGCAAAGTCCACATTATTTCAGTCCTCAAGTTCATTTCTTAAACTTTTGAACACTTTTGAGGATTCTGTAGAATTTTCATATAACCAGGAGAAATCTATCACCCTGTAAGAGCTTGCCTCTTGGTAAGGACAAAACTTGACATCCATGGACAAACTGGAACTAATGCTGTAAGAAGAAACACAAAGAAGTCATCCTTCAGGTTAGGTCACTTGGGTCTTCAGGCTGGCACCTCAGATTGCTCTCTTTTGTCCACTGGAATTTCCAGGCCTTGGATTGGCATCTCTTCCACCAGACACCCCAGGAAGGAACTTTCACAGGAGTCTCTTTCAACCTTCAGCATTTCGAAGAGTAGAGAAGGGTCATACTGAAATGATGGCTTGATACGGCCTTTTCAGAACCTTCTGTGCTTTTAACAACAAGGATCCAGTAATTTCTTCAAGTAGAACATCCGGATAGAGGCGTAAAAATAGGGGGCAGATACTCAGTCAACATGAATAACCACAGAATCAAACTATTAGATAAAGTCTTTTTCAAGTCTCTTTCCCCCGAGAGGTGTTAATAACATTCTTGCCATTTAAAAATTCAAACATAAGTCCATAAGCATGTGAAAATAAAAATGTTTCATAGCTGTTTTTTTTTTTTTATTACTAGACGTGTATATATTCAATTGAACATCTTTCTCAAACTCAATATTGCAGCAGGATTCAACTGCACATTAGCCACTTCCCGACCAGCGCCGTAAATAGGCGGCGGCTGGTTTTGAGTGGCTGTACCGGGATATAGCCTGCAGCTACAGGCTATTTCCCGGTATCGTTTTTTAGAGTGGACGGTCGGCTATCCGGGGACAACGACCGATCCTGCTTGGGAGCCACTCGGTCATTATCCCAGGAGGCGGCAGGGGACACCGCCGCCTTCGGCCACTCTTCTCCGGCCTCCCGTCCTGCCGGGAGACCGGAGCGACGATCTGGCGCCTCCGCCGCCTAGAAGGAGACCCTGAAAAATTCCGGAAGCGACGTCATAACGTCACTTCCGGTTTACTCGGCGGATGACGGTGCCAATTTTAAAAAAAATGACAGTATTCAGAATCGCCGTTCTTGGCAATCTGAATACTGTGAAGTGCAAAGGAGAGATGGGGGGTCTTTTGGCCCCCCAGCCCTCCAAAAAGTGTACCTGTCACCATTTATTACCATCACAAGGGAGGTTTATATTCCTTGTGATAGCAATAAAAGTGATCAGAATTTTTTTTTTTTTAAAGGAACAGTGTTAAAAATAAAGAAATAAAATGTAAAACGCCACCGTCCCCGCAAGCTCGCGCAGCAAAGAAAGCGCATACGTAAGTCGCGCCCGCATAAGAAAACTGTGTTCAAACCACACATGTGAGGTATCGCCGCAATCGCCAGAGTGTGAGCAATAATTCTAGCAAAAGACCTCCTCTGCACCTCTAACCTGGTAACCGTTAAAAATTTTTAAAGCGTCGCCTATGGAAATTTTTAAGTACCGGACTTTGTGGCCATTCCGCGAGTGCGCGCAATTTTCAAACGTAACATGTATGGTATTTATTTACTCGGCGTAACATCCTCTTTCACAATATATAAAAAAATTGGGCTAACTTTACTGTTGTCTTATTTTTTAACTCAAAAAAGTGAAATTTTTCAAAAAAAATTGCGCTTGAAAGACCGCTGCGCAAATACCGTGTGACAAAAAGTATTGCAACGATCGCCATTTTATTCTCTAGGGTGTTTGAAAAAAATATATATATAATTTTTGGGGATTCTAAGTAATTTTATAGCAAAAAAAAAACAACAGTTTTTAGCTTGTAACCAGCAAATGTAAAAAAGGGCCCCGGTTGGTAAGTGGTTAAAAGAGCCCAATCCTAGATTGGATCCAGAAGTGACCTGAGGCAAAAACACCCTCAGTTCCTCTTATCCTCTGGAGCCAAGCGGAATCAGAGGGCCCCAGAACAGCACACTTTACCTAAGCAGATATTCTGCCTTAGAACCTTTTCTGCAACCTTGCAACACCTAATTGTCATAATCAAATCAAATGAAATTAATATTAGCAACATACCAATTGAGTGAAGTAAAACCAAAAAGGCAGTCTCTCCCTAGGACTGTATGCAAACAAACATTCCAAACAAAATCTTAGCAACTTTTACAAAAGCATGCATATACCATTTGCAAAACCTTTTTTTTTTTTTAACGGAGTCCAGTGAAGACCTAGGTTAGATCCTAACCCGAGAAAATTGGTGAATGGTTGGCCCCGGGAAAAAATGTAAACGACCAATGTTCGATTTTTGACAACAAAAAAAAAACGATATTTTAATGAAT
>BLSH010128457.1:21954-50285 GCA_018402905.1 Glandirana rugosa | reverse complement strand
ATTAAGGGAAGATGACACTCCTGTATCATGACAATGTATTTGTCATCTATTGCATAAACAGGCAATTTGTACCCCAGGGCTTGACAAATTTGCCTTGAATCTAGGAGCCGGCTGAAAAAGTTAGGAGCCAGTTTTTTATAGCGTAGTGTGGGGTTGTCAGCGCCAGGAGTAAGACAAGTAATTTGCCCCCCTAACCCTAACTTACTCACAGCAGAGCAGCCAGCCAATAACTCCACCATTACATCAGGGTTATAGGCTGGCCAGAAAGAGTGACACTAAAAAATCTGTTATGGGGGAAACTCCTTATTATGCCGAATGCATCGTGACTGCGGCATGTAAAACGCCCTCATCTCCTGCCTAATGGAGCTTAAGGGTGGCAAAAACATGTCTCTACCGCACATTATTACCACCCAACTTGCACATCTAAACAAAGCCTTAGTGACATTGTAAATAAAATACAAAAAAAAAGGTGAAAAGTATTCCAGCGCTGCTGATCTTCTGCTGCCTCTTTGCAGCCACTTCCTGCCTACATGTGTGCCCCCCACAGTGACTTTTCATTGCTCTGGTGGGTTTCTGGTCACCATGAAATACTGGAGCCCAGCTGCACATAGAGTGGTAATTGATGGTACACAGGGCTTTATCACAATTTTGTTGCTTAGAATAAAGGTCATGTTTCTTGTGGTGTGACATCATCTTTCATATTATACAAAAAAAAAAAATGGGCTAACTTTACTGTTTAGTTTTTTTTTTTATTCATTAAAAGTGTATTTCTTTCCAAAAAATTGCGCTTGAAAGACCGCTGCGCAAATACCATGTGACATAAAATATTGCAGCAACCGCCATTTTATTCTCTAGGGTCTCTGCTAAAAAATAATATATAAATGTTTGGGGTTCCAAGTCATTTTCTAGCAGAAAACACTGGATATTTAATTGTAAGCCACTAATGTGAGAGAGGGTTTAGTCTTTAAATGGTTAAACTTTCCTGATAGCCCGGAGATCTTTGCTTTGAAAGAAGAAGATACATTGTTGTTCCTTTATTCTCCTAACTCTCAACAACTATCCAGGCAGCCTGTTTGTTACTTTTCTTCATGCTAAGTAGAAACAAATATCCCGGGAAGCCGGGCAGCCGGCCAAGTTTAACAGCTGTTTAAGCAGAGAACTCTCGGCTCTCGCTTCGCTGAATCTGACATGCTGTTTTAACATGGGGAGAGAAGGAACGGCAGTCACTCGCCAGGACGCGATTTCTGGTCGCCATGGCGACCTGGCGCCTGGGGTTTGTCGAGGCCTGTTGTACCCTGATAAAATATTTACTTTGTGATAGAGCTGCTCGGTTTCAGTCATCAAGTTCTTAAAACAATGCTCTGTGACTGACAGATAAAAGATCTCCTCGCATTCACTTTTGATGATGACCACCAGCATAAAGGGTTTGCGCTCTGAGATGCCATTCATTACGAATAGCACCACAATGCATCTACCTAGTGTACTGCAACATACAGTAATAAACTATGGTTGCAGTGCACTGCGCTTACCAAATCTTGTGCAGAAGTGATTTTTGGTGCGTTGGTTTATCAGTTCACATTCACTTTAACCTCCCTGGCGGTATGATTATTTCAGATTTTTGGTGCTGAAAGCGGTACGATTATTTTGCATGAAAATTTGGCGTTTTATATTGTAGGCCTGTAATTCTTAGGAATAACTCACTTAAATCTGTCCAAACAAGAGTCTAGTAGACATCCTGGGTATGATAAAGTTTGAAAAATGAAATCCTAAATTATAATATAATAACTAAAAATAATTATCAAAAATAATAACGTAATAGTAATAAAATGTATTCAATAATGTAATCAAACCAAAAACACTGAAATTTGCTCAGTTGCAGAATTGTCGCTGTCGTCACTTTCAGTTTCTGATGATAAATTTCCCCAAAAATCAGTATCACTCAATTCTGCAAACGATTCTTATTTACTATCGGTGTTTTCTAGCCGATCAAAAACCACTTTTGACGTAAAGGGACACTTTTTGGTTGCTATGGACATTCTCATGTTTCCAGGCAGAAAGAATGACATAAATAATATAAAAGTGCATGCAGGGCTCTGGGCAAACCACTAGGGACAAAGGGGATGTGAAATGATTTCATACAGTAATGTAATCTATAAGATTACCGGTACTGTATGTGCTGTGTGTGTTTCACTTTTTGACGCGACGCTCGCAGGGAACGAAGCCCGGCACACAGGAGTCATCTGGCGGCGGACACAGCCCTCAGACACTGCGGGGGACATCGCTGGATCCAGGGGACAAGGTGAGTAGCGCTGCCTGGATCCAGCAATGCAATCCCGAGTGTCGCTCGGGGTTACCACTAATGGTACTGAAATTCCACCCCAAGCCACACTCGGGATTACCGCCAGGGAGGTTAAAGTGGATGTAAACTCAATTCATGCAATTTGAACTGTGCACATATATCTGCAGCGTTTTCTTATCTCTCTTCAAAGCCCTGTGTCTGTTAGCTCTGTCCTGCTCCTTAGCTGTTATACCCTGACAAGTTTCCGTCACATTATGATAAAAGCAGTCAGAGTTTTGTGTTGGGGAGGTTGCTATAAATAGATTAGGACCGTGCTGAACAAAACAATGAAGAGAGCTGAGAGTCTCTACCTATGAGTAGAGGGGTGTGTGCCTTTCCTCCAGTCAGCTGTCTTGACTGTGTGGCCCAGGCTTCTCTGCAGAGCTAAGCAGGAAAAGAAAAAAACCCTAACAGGAAGAGCACTTTCTAAAGGATAAATACAGATGAAGGCAGATGATATGCATGTAAAACGTATATAGGGAGATTTGTTTCATCCCTGTGTATCATCTAAGGATGTTCACGTCACTGGGTACATGTGAGGGTTTACAACCACTTTAAAGTTTACCTTTTAAATATCACTGAAGACCTCCTATTTATAAACCAGTAAAGTAAACCTTTTTATTACATCACATGTAGAAGCTGGTCACATCAAAACACACTTTTTCTTATAATACGTTGTGCAGCAATGTAGCACATTTTATAAGGTATTTTTACTGCACCTTTACTACATAGGGTACAAAACACCCTCGCTCCACTTCTTTTACTACATAGTGTGGGCATGCAGTAACTGTTCTTGTAAGTGTCAGGAGAGCCAATGTCCCATACTGTGATTTTAGCAACGTCTGTATGAGATGAGGTAGAAGAATGAGAATTTCTTCCCCCTCTTGTATGCTGATGTCAGAGCAGAACAAGCACAGCCAGACATTGCGGAATACAGTGCAGGTGCACAGGCTGTATGTAGACTACTTTGTAACTGCACTCTATACCCCCCACAGGGCAGGTACTGCATTGTATTTTAAGAACTTCCCTTTACTTTTATATACAGAAAACTTTAACAGACTACCTTTGATTGGTGTTTGAAGTACAGTAGCAGGACTGAAGAATTTTCTTTTTTTATATAACATATAACACTTATATATAACACAGTGTAAAAATAAAATGTTTATACTTGCCTGTAAAATCAATTTCTTGGAGTACATCACGGGACACAGAGCAGACTATAAATCATGACTACATTGATTATGCGCTACCTATAGCTGAATGGACACTGACAGAAAAAAACAGACTGGAGGTCCTCCCCTATATAACCCCCTCCCATACAGGAAGTACCTCTCTTTCACCAGTGTCTTAAAGGTGATGGTCACTGAAGTACAACTGGATTGGTCAGCTGGATCCATTCCTATAGCTGGGACACTAAGATGGATGGTACCCGGGCCCCACTACTATCTATCTATCTATCTATCTATCTATATATATATATATATATATGTATATATATATATATATATATATATATATATATATAGACATTTCTGTGGCGATTGCCTGTCATTTGACCATTTGGTGCTGGACCCTGCGTATATGAAACCCTGCATGGTTTTTACTGACCAAGGTGGTTCCAGTAGGCTACTGTACTGGTCCTGGGTATTGGACCCCAAAGGAAAGGGGGATAGGATACCTGAGGGTCATTTGTGCCCACTGTGATAGGTGAAGGTTGGAACCTCGTCTATTGAAAGGACCCTGAAATGAGACACGGTGAGTCTTCCCAAGCTTTCTGCTCTAGGGGCAGTGGTGGTCAGGTCTGTTGTTCCCCTGTACTGCTACTGCGGCTGAGGAGCTAAAAAAATAAAGGGCTGTGTTATTTCTGTGATCAAGTGTTTCTATGGCAGCAGTCGCGGCAGGCGCCTGTGCAGGTGTGTGGAAGCAGAAATATGTCATGGGGCGGAGTCAGCGGCTATCCAACTAAAGGATTGAGGCCAGCGTCCTCCCAGGCTTTACATCTGGTGGCTTCGGCTGTGGTCAGGCAGCTAGGAGGCAAAGAGCAGGCATGTGAGCACACTACTGGGAAAAGGCACTGGCAGCTGGGGGGTCCCACCAGGGGTTTATCTATTCATTGCTGTATGTGGTACAAGTGTATCCTCTCATGTTAGTGGGGTTGCAGGGCAGGCACAAACCCCTATTATCCTTCAGCAAGCTTAGGATGTCTTCCAGGTGACGAAAGACCAGATGTGACAGGTGCACCTGAGCCACTATGTCTGGCATTGTAGCCACTGCAGAAGCACCAACTTTAATGGGCATGCTCATCTCTGTGGAACAAGGCAGTAAAAGCAGGAGCATTCCCCTTCCCCAAATCCTTCTTAGGTCGTGGGTGGATATTGATGAGTAGGTGGCCAGGGTAGAACTTTAAGAGGGTCAGACAGTGGATTCTTCTTTGGAGAACTCGGAGTCTGAAGAGGTTTAGGGGCCATCTGTCGATCATACTCAGAGGGTGTTAGTGTAATCCCTCTCTGAGATGGATTGGTTTGATTTCAGGTTGCTTCTTGCTGAATCCTCGTCAATTAAGTATTCCGCTTTGGCATCTTTACACCCTCCTCAGAGTTCACAAACTCTCTTCCTTAGCAACCTCTCTTAGAGATGTTGTAGCTAAATCGGATCACCCAGATAGGATGTTTGTGCTGACTGTGAGGGAAATTATAATACCTGGTGTGCATTATATTTCGCTTGTGCTAATAAGCGCACTTTTCAGCTCTTTTGCATAACCCATTTCAGTGCACTCATGTTAAAGCAAGTAAGACAGACACCATAGATGTTCTCACATTGCAAGCTCGACCATCAGTCCTCACTGGCCATGCTTGCTGGTTTAATTTATACGACTCCGACAGGGATAACAAAAGGACTTGGTGGCTTCACAATCAGCCAATCAGCCTCCAAGGCACAGTCACATGACATGAGCTCAATACAAAACAACCACCAATGACACACTTGTTTATATTCAAACAATACAATAGAAGAGGCGTGCATGCATGTGGAATGGCCGGCCCGCCTGGATGAGTCACAGCCGTTGGGTGGGTGGAGATGCACATTTCCAGAAACATGGCTTCCATTGAAACCAACGCCTTATCTCACAGAGGCTTTCCGGCAAAAACGCCATGCATGCGAACTGCCATTACGACGAATCACTATTAAATATAGCTCTATGAACGATATTTCATAGTGATTATACTACTGTTCCATTAAAGGGTAAATTATGCACAAAGGAATATAGCTGTGGATCTCTGCCACATTGATCAGATGTGACAGAAAGCTTACAGATTATTATCCTTACATAAAAGGCAATACTGATTCCATACCGCAAGTACATCGCCACCAAGCAGATCAATCTGTACATAATACAGGGGCCCCCCTGATTGACGGTGATGCACCTCAAAGATCCGGACCGGCGTTCGCTCCAGCGTTAACCGCTCTGAGCGCCTGCCGGCCGGGATGATCGGGCGGGTAGCGTGTGGTTACCAAATAATGGAAGGTTTCCATTGTAAGTGGCCTGTCCTCAATATCGGTTAAAGCCATATTTGCTATACACAGTGAATACCGGTAAACCGACACTGGGAGACACTGTGACAATACATATTTAACATATCCTAAATTTCTACAACGCTGACAAAGAGGTTTGCTCAACTTTATCCACTGAAGGAAAAAGTGGTGTGTCTACTCGTTCGGGCTTTTTCAGAGGCCTGGCAGGAAAGGACAATTGGGCCCTTTCCACTCATGGATACAGGTTGGAATTTCGGACATTTCCTCCTACACGATTTATGAAATCAAATGTACTTGTAGATCAGCAGAAAAGGGCATTGTTTCGGGCTTGCGATCATCTGCTGGCACGCGGGGTAATCAGCTTGGTTCCAGTGACAGAAAGATTCTTCCTCTTTTACTCCAATCTCTTCATGGTCTCTAAGCCGAACAGGTATGTGCGACCTATTTTGAACCTCAAAAATCTAAGCTTTCTGTTTTGTTTGGTCTCAGTTTGGTCAGTAGAAGCCTTGCTCCAGCAGGGAGGCTTTTTTTTTTGTGTCAGTGGATATAAAGGATGCATATCTCCATGTTTCAGTTTTTTGCCACGCATCAAAGATTCTTATGGTTTGCAGTGATGGAACTCCACTTTTAGTTTGTCTGCCTTTTGGGGTGGCCACAGCTCCTCGGGTATTCACAAAATTGTTAGCCCTGGTGCTGAGGTTAAGGGTTCAGGGAGCCTGCATCCTGGAGTATATAGATGACCTGTTGCTCAAAGAGCGCTCAAACGATCAGTTGAGGCAAAATGTTTCTCAGAATTCGTACACAGGAAGGTCTGGGCTGGGTTCTCAATTTTTTGGAGAAATCGACGTTGGAACCAGCACAGAGCCTGGAGTATCTGGGCCTAATCTGGACACTGTCCTGTCAAAGGTGTTTTTGCTTCTGGGAAAGAGCCTTTCTCTGATAAACTGGGTGTCGATACTGAGAAGTCACAAGTCTCCTTTCGATCTGTCTTTTGTATGAGACTGCCTTGAATGTGGCAGCCCACAGCAGTTTCATATGCACAGTTCCATTTCAGGCCATTGCAGAGAAATATCCTGTTGAAGTGGAACAGGAGAGTTTAGACGTTGGTCTGCCAAATATCCCTAGGTCCCAGTACACTTTGAGCATTAAACTGGTGTGGTTGAATTCTCGGACACTGGAGACAGGGAAATTGTTTTTTTCAGTTACCTGGAAGGTGGTGATTACCGATGCTAATCTGACAGGGTGGGGAGCCATTTTGGGATCCCTTCCAGTACAGGGGATGTGGTCACCTGAGGAAAGGGTTTTAGCCACCAACATTCTGGAGCTTTGGGCGGTTCATCTCACACTGATTTACTGGACGAGTTTGCAGGGGCTTCCAGTCAGAGTTCAATCGAACTGTCATAGTAGATTGTATTCTTTTCCTTTTTTTTTAATTCTTTATTTAAAGGTAAAGGAATTTTTCAAAACCCTTTACAAAAAACAGTATTATGGCGCAAGACCAAGGCACTTCACAAAATAGGCAGTTCACCATAACTATGAGATTAACTTGCAATCACTGACAAACATATTCGTCATAAAATCGCACTGTATATTCCCAAATGGTCAACCACGGTAAACAATGGCAAATTCCCCAAACATTTTTATATAATTTTAAAATGGCAAATGGAGAGGTCAGTCATAGCAACCAAACCTGTAGAGAATAAAGTATAGAGAAAGATTAAGAAGAGACAGAAGCATAGGAAAGCAGAAGAAAAAGAGAGAGAGAAAAAAAAAGGGGGAGGGGTGGGGTTTGGAGGGGAGGAAGGGGGTAAGAGAGCCGCTTTGACCGGATCACTCCACAGGGTGTTCCAATGGCTGTGAAGCCAGAATCGTCTGATGTCTATAGAAAAAATAGGGAGACCAGATATTCCATTATTTGTCTTCTCGCTCCTTTAACATCATAGCAAGATTCTCCACAAGCTGGAATACATGCCCTAGCTGCTGTAAGCAAGTGCCTCAATAAAGAATTCTTACATTTCTTGCTAGACATAGGGGTATAGTTTAATAGGTAAGCCAACAGGTTCTTTTCTAGTGAGACTCTGGTCAGAGTTTTAATAGTAGATTCCACAGTGGACCAAAAGTCATTTAATTTTGGGCATTCCCAGAAAATGTGTGGCAGGGTCCCTGTAGACTCCCCACAGAGCCAACACGTGTCTGGGATCTGTGGATAAATTCTATGCAATTTGGCTGGAGTCCTATTTCATTGTGTGAAGAGTTTATAACCCCCCTCCTGGTGTTTGTTAGCTAGGGAGGCCTTGTGAGCAAAAAGCAATATCTTGTCTTTCTGAGGCTGAGAAAACGTTGTTTGGAGGTCAATTTTCCAATGTTGTAGAAAGGTCAAGTCATTGCTCTCTACCTGGTTTGTCAATAGAGCATAAAAGTGATGAGGGACCTGTTCTCCATCAATACAGATCTGCTAAAGCGGAGTGAGCTGACTTAGGATTTGATGATCTGCTGGTAATGTCCGAAGGTGAGCATTTAGTTGCGTCCTTCTCAGAAAGCAAAGGTCATTTTGAAAACTAGTCTCTATTTCATAACTAGACATAAGCCTATTGCTCACTGCAAAGTGGATATGTCGAAAAACGTTCTGCCTCCAAAGTGAGTGAAATTTCGGATCTGTCAGGCCCGGCAAAAACACTTAAGACCCAATATCGGGTGAGAGGCTCGACTCTGAAAAAATAGAAGGCACGGTCTTAAAAGGATGCTTGGCCACCTGCAAAGTAGCTCCCACCGTCGGGTGTAGGGTGATCGCTGCCGGGCACCCCCGCAGAGGAGACCACGGCACGCCCGCCAGTGTCGAATCTATGGTCGCCTATTCAAGATCTACCCACAGTTTGGGGTTGGATTGTAAACACCATTCCATTACCCTACTTAGGTGGGAGGCTTCATAATACCTCACCGGGTTGGGGAAACCTATGCCCCCCCCCCACACACAATTTTAGGTAGTGTCAGGATGGATCTACATAATCTCAGCATTTTGCTCGCCCAGACAAAACGTGTGAACCTCCTCCTCAGATCAGTTAGACAACTCCGACGGAGTTTAATGGGCAGCGTTTGAAAAAGATAAATTAGCCTTTGCATTGCTTTAATTTTTAGAATAGTCGAACAGCCAAAGCAAGTAAAAGTATCCTTATATTCGTTCATTTAAATTTAAACGCTTGAGTCAGTTGTTGTTGGGTCAAAGCGAGTAGTTCTACAACCATAGCTTCTGACTTACTATATTTAATTTTGAAGTTGGATAGTTGGCCATATCTACTCAGTTCTGCAAGAAGAGAGAAGAGAGGGAAGCGAGACAGAGGGGGATGTAATGAAGAAGATTAAGTCGTCGGCATAGGCAGCTACTTTATGCAAATTTAACTTGGTGGTAATGCCCTTAATATCTGGATGAGCCCTGATTGTTCTCAAGAAGGGTTCTAAGGTCAATATAAAAAATCAGAGGCTACAACGGACAGCCCTGTCGCGTCCCATTGCGAATATGAAAGGCATCAATGAGGACATCATTAACTTTCACCCTAGCTGAGGGCCTTGAATATAAGGCATTTAACCGCCGTCACATCCCCGATCCCAGTCCTACATGCTCCATTGTAGAGTGCAGCAAATCATATTCTGACTTGGGAATTGCACTGCTGATAGAGCTGGAACATGACATTCTGCCCAAGTGTGGAGAATTGGCAGGTGCTGGGACACACCAGACGAAGATCTTCTAGCGTCCAGGTTCAATACAATGCTGGATAGGTTTGTCTCCAGAACGAGGGACTTTGCTGCTTCTGTGTCTGTTTCGCAGGGTCCGGGAGGAAAAATTGCTTGTAATTTTAGTCACATCAGCTTGGTACCAGAGAGCATAGAATGCGGTCATTGTGAACTTGGTGGACGACCCTTGGGCACTTGCAGCTTGGCCAGACCTTCTGTCTCAGGGTCCAGTATTGCATCCTGCTTTACTGTTTAACAGCTTGGCTATTGAAACTCAGGTTCTGAATATTTGAGGAGTCTTTGATGCAGTCATTACTGAAGGCCAGAAAGCCTTCCTGTAGAAAGATCTATCATTGGATTTGGAGGTCTTATGTTTCCTGGTGTGAGGCCAGGAAGTTTCATCCCTGTAAATACATGATTGGTCTCCTTTTGAAATTTTTCTAATCAGAGGTGGAATTGAACTTGGCCTTTTAATGGTACTCAAGGCCATTTATCAGCCAGCCCTGGCAGTTTTTTTTTTTTTCCCAGAGACCAACTTGTGCTTACTCATTCACTCTTGAATTTGGTCTTGCCCGTTTTATTAAAAACACCTTTTAAGCCAATCTGTGAGATTCCGTTAGCCCTATTGACTCGAAAGGTTGTTTTTTTAGTGGAAATCACTTTGGCAAGGAGAGTATCAGAGTTGACGGCCGTTTTAGTACTGTGTCCTCACCCATCCTTGCCGAAGATGGTTTTGAGTTTTTATTTGAATCAGGACATTCTTACCTTCGTCTTTTCCCAGTCCTTAGTCGCTGGGAGGGAAAGCCATGCACACATTGGAGGTGGTATGGGCTGTCAAGGTTTATTTCAATATGTCCTCAACAATCATGCAGTTGCATTCATTCATTATTCATCCTTCCAGAGGGTCCTTGAAAAGGTCAGGCAGCTTTGAAGTCAACCATTTGGCGGTGGATCCGTCAGCTTATTGGCCAAGCCTATAGCTTGAAGGGTAAGACTCCTTCTTTTCAAGTAAATGCTCACTCTACTAGGAGTGTGGGGGGCCTGTTGGGCTATCCATCATCAGGCGTCCGTGATCAGGTTTGCAAGGCTGCAACCTCCAAGGTTACTGCTTTTGGCTTTAGTGTAATGTGGCCTGCGGAGTCAATTCATTGGGCTTGACGGTGGCTTCTCTGTTTCCCTCCCCTCATGTGCATTGCTTTGGGACATCCCAGGTAGTCCTGCTTTATAGCAGGGGTGCTCAACCTGTGGCCCGCTGCCTGAAACCAGGGAAGCGCATTCCCATGCTTTGGGATGGTGGGTCAGCAAGCCCAGATCGTAATCCACTGGTTGCCGACCCGCCATCCCAGAGCACCAGAGTGCATGGAACCGATGCCGGCAGTAGAGGAAGAAGGCAGCTGCAGAGGGAGCAGGAGCCACATAAGCAGATGCTGCCTCTGTAGCACTGGCTCCTGTCCCAGGCAGAGTGATACCAAGTGCACTTCGTCTGAGACCTTTCTAGCCTGGAGAGCGATGCCAGCAGAAGCTGGAAGAGGAAAAGATCAGTGTATTAAACATCACATAGGGCATATTGGCACCTACCGTAATAATAATAATAATTAACAACTATTAGGCAGCTTTCACATCTGATGTGTAGGTACACCATAGTGCACCTGCAACTTTCTTGCAGGTTAGCTGCACTGAGCCATAGACGTCTATTGTATTCTGCGTTTTTTTTTTTTTTTGTGCCCTTTCAGAAAGTGCACCAAAATTCCTGAATGCAGGGGTTTTGGAGCGTTTTCAGAAAGTCCACCAAACCCGCAAGGCGTAATAGAAGGCATGTGTAAACTGCAGCAGATCCGTGTGAAAGCAGTCTTATAGGGGGGTTCCGTAAGGGCTCATTTACATTTGCTGCTTGGGGGATGGTAAAATCCCATAGTTCGTTGTGGCCCGTCACTGGTTACCAAAACTCTTAAGTGTCCATTACTCTTCGAAAGGTCGAGCACCCCTGCTTAATAGCCTGCTCTGTGTCCCTTGATGTATGAAAAAGAAAATTGGATTTTTGTTCTGATCTACAAAATCCATTTCTTTGAGTACATCATGGGACACAGTGGTCCCGCCCCTCTTTTTGGGATTCAATGCTTGCTACAAACCTGAAGTACCTTCTGTATGAGAGGGGTTATATAGGGGAGGACTTCCTGTCTGTCCCCCCCCCAGTGTCCATTCACCTATAGGTGGTGCATAACCCAGGTAGTCATGAATTTTAGCCTGCTCAGTGTCCCGTCATGTACTTCTGGAAAAATGTTGTACTTGCATGTAAAATCCATTTCTTAATGTGTTTATATGCTATGTATTGGTTTAGATGCCGTTCCTGCATCAGTGCCTCCTGCTGCCTTACCTTCTCATTATGAGCCTGAAGAAGAGGACAATGAGGTTGATGATAACACTTTGGATCGATGGGATGATGAAGACTGGGGAAGCCTTGAGGTAAGGCTTCATTTTTTAAATGCTTTGGTTACCTTGCAAGCATAGCATGTTTGATATCTAAAATAACTATATACTAGAGGTGCACACTTTCACTGGTCTCACAATTCGATTTGATTACGATTATCCTGTCAACGATTCCATTCGATTCCGCGATGCATCACGATTACTGCCCATGGTTTTCATCAAAAAATTCAAGCAGTCAGAAGAACTCCGTTTTTTTTTTTTTTTATCTGCTCTTAAATAAAAAAAAAAAAGCACTCCCTGCATGTTTCAAAATTTTAGCTCTGCAGACAACAACAGTATTTATTTAGAACAGTAAATACTAAATGGCATAGCCCCCCTGCACATTTCACAGCCCCCCCGCATATTAAACAGCCCCCTTTACATTACGCAGACCCCCTGCACATTACGCAGCTGCCCTTTACACAGCTTCCCCGCACACTTTACGCAGCCCCTTTTACATTGCAAAGCCCCCCTGCACTCCCAGGAGACCCCCAGTCTCCTAGGACAGCCCTGCCTGCGTACTCTAAAGCTGAGTAAAATCACTGCCAGTTTCTTTTCAGTGTGAACCAATGCCTGCAGATATTGGTCATGTGGCCGATCTTCTCCGATCTTTCATGGCTGATTACTTAACCCCTCTCCTCCAATCTAAAGCTACACTCAGAGGAGGAGGAGCAGGAGGAGGAGAGCAGCAGGAACGGAGCTAATAAGGTATTTATAGGCTTCGGTTTACAATGACACTGACGAAGTGTTCTAAGGGGCTGGCAGTGATTTTTTTTTTAACTTTAGAGTACGTTGGCAGGCTGTCCCAGGAGATGTGGGGCGGACGGGATGACTTTATTTGTTGAATCGTGATTCAGCCATTCTGTGCATCGATGCAGAATCACGATTCATCAATTATTTTTAACACCCCTACTATATACCTAGAATTGCGCTTGCCTGTGGGAGATAAATACAGAGAGAAGCAGTGGGACTGTTTCTGGTCACAAACTGACAGCTTACTAAATCATGTGCTACCACAGGACACAAGAAAGGAGTGTGTGCAGTTAATGGCTGATTTACTTTAGGGAATAGCAGGAGAGTTCAGAGTAGTATGTTTTCAACTTTGCAGTAGGTTTCCCCAGGATTGATAAGGAGTTTAGAAGTCTGTTGAAATATCCCAGGGCTCAGGAGCTTTAAAAAATGGCGCTCCTTGTCCAGTGGCCGGCCGGATAGCAATGACGCCAAAAAGAGTTCAAGAGCATGCAACAATTTTTCTGATCGCTACTCAGCTACCGGTTTTGGAAATGTACGGTTCCCTTCCTCAGGATAAAAGCAAGCGTAATTAAACCACGCTCATCACTAATGGTGCAAAAATGAGCATTTATAAAAATTGTGCAATATAGGCAAATAAAGTGCATCAAGTACATGTATGGATATCAATAAACATAAGTAAAAATCATGATCTCGTAAACAGTGATACATGAAAATTAGTGATGAGTGGAATAGTAAATGGAAAATGCATAAAATATGCATAAATAAGTCCCCAAAAAAGTTGTGTGCAATTCATAAACTCATCCTCAGTAATAGATTAAAAAAAATAAATTATAGTCCCAATATGATATATCATCAGAAAAAAACATGTAGACTGATTAATCTCTGGATGCCATAAAGGCCAATGATTCACTCTGTGCAACCAGTTCAGGTAGTGCAAAATAGTGCAAACAATATCACAGTTCCAATAACTGGGTGATAACCCTCTAAGTGGGCAAAATGAGAATCCCTCCACTGGACACCAGTGTCACATCCCACTCACCGAATGGACATGATCCCCATGACAGAGATCATGTGCGCTCACATCACTCCTCCCGCAATAGCCACCACTATATCCTGGTCCTGGACTCCGGCTTTAAAATTACAGCATTTGCAAACATGCAAAGTGGAAGGATAAAAGGTTAAAGGAAGCAGGGAACGCCAATCATGTTTCACCTGCGTTCCAATGAGCGGAACTGACGTGGTGGACTGGCCACCCGACGCGGCGTTTCATCAGCTGAGCACTGGGGTCACCATATGTTTGCAAATGCTGTGATTTTTAAACTCTTTCAAATAAACCTACGTACTCCACCATTGGAGTCCCCCCTCCTCTTTTTTCCATCATTCATACTCTTGAAGCAAGCCGGCCGGAGTCCAGGACCAGGATATAGTGGTGGCTGTTGCGGGAGGAGTGATATGAGCGCACATGATCTTTGTCATGGGGATCATGTCCATTCGGTGAGTGGGATGTGACACTGGTGTCCAGTGGAGGGATTCTCATTTTGCCCACTTAGAGGGTTATCACCCAGTTATTGGAACTGTGATATTGTTTGCACTATTTTGCACTACCTGAACTGGTTGCACAGAGTGAATCATTGGCCTTTATGGCATCCAGAGATTAATCAGTCTACACATTTTTTTCTGATGATAGATCATATTGGGACTATAATTTATTTTTTTTAATCTATTACTGAGGATGAGTTTATGAATTGCACATGTGTGTTTTCAACTTTTTTTGGAATTTTTTATTTATGCAATTTTTATGCATTTTCCATTTACTACTCCATTCATCATTATTTTCCTTTATCACCGTTTATGAGATCATAGTTTTTACTTGTGTGTCTTGATATCCATACATTCTATGTACTTAATGCACTTTATTTGCCTATATTGCACAATTTTTATATTTGCTCATTTTTTGCACCATTAGTGCGGAGCCCGGTTTAATTACGCTTGCTTTCATCCTGGTTATGACATTTCTATCTGTTACATCCACTGCCCCACTCTAATGCATCACTAACCATAGTGCAGCAAAGGAACCCCTGTAGTTCCATTTTTTTTATCTCTATTTTAACCCTTCCTTAGGATGGCAGCTGTGAGCATGTCTGGTCTTCTATATATCAGCTCCATTATTAACTCTTGCGCAGCTTCCTTATTAACTGCTGGTGGAAATGACTTGCAGTGTTTTTCTTTTTTTTTTTTTCTTCATTCAGTAAACTAATTGTTTATTCCCTTCATCGTAAAACATAATGTTTATTTCCAACTGGTTTAAAAAAATGGTATTAGAAATAATATTAAAAGTTATTAATAACAAGAGTTAATGTTATAAAAACTAATATTAATAAAACAAATCATGGTTCTTCCACACAAAAACTGCACATAGGTCTAGAGGATCTAATAGATAGGGAAAAAAATGATAAAAATATATACATAAAAAAAAATCTCTTGTTAAAGACACAACTGGCAATAAACTATACAATCAAACCATACTATCTATGTACAATCTCCCTTGAACCATCAAAACCATACAACAGGAGGACACAACTGAGCAATGTACTCAATCTGCATATAGTGAGGTAGACCCCTGCATCATACAGCCAGAGGAGACTGCACAATCTGATTGCATAGTGTATGGCCACCACTAGGTGTATTTTGATATGTATGGGAGTATGTTTGAAATCTACATATACATTTTTAGGGACTGATACACCTAGAAAATAATTTGTAACTAGTTACAGAAATATGTAATATTTAAGTTGTTTCTCTGACTGACTGAACAGTTTATTTAAAATCAACAAAACAAATGATTGACCGGGGAGAGCCAGATTTTTTTCACACAACTGCATTTGCTTGGCATGCAGGGTTTTTTTTTTTTTTTTTTGCTAATAGCCAATGCACCTATTAACTTTGTGCACAGGATGGAGATCAGAACAAAGGACAAACAGAAGGTGATGACTGGGACACAGCCTGGGGACAGAGCAGTAGTAAAAAGACACAGGAAAAGATGGTAAGAGCAGTAACACATCCTCCAACACTTTTCATTTTCTCGATTATCAACAGAGACCCTGTAGGTGACAGGATTTTACTTTTCATTGTTGGCATTAGTAGGTTGTATGCACAGAAGTGAATTATTTTGTTAACCCCTTCACACTGACGTAACGCAAATACGCAGCCTTCAGCTTCAAGGGGTTGTACCAGGGTGATGCCTGCAGCTGTGCGCATCACCCCGGTACCATTTTTTTTTTTTGTAGCGGACAGTCGGCTTTCTCATAATAGCAACCGATGTGGGTAATAAGCCGCTCGGCTGTTATTGCAAGCAGCAGGTGGGGACATCCCCCTCCCGGCGCCTTCCTCTGCTTTCCCGCCGGCTGGCCTGAGACTCGAACAAAGCTGGAATCTGCTTTGAACGGGTCTCGGATCTAGTAACCCAGAAGTGATGTCATGACATCACTTCTGGTTTACTAAAGACTTAAAGGCACCAGATTTTAAAAAAATTACAGCTTTCAAAATATTAGCGTTTTGAATGCCTTTACATGCAAAGGAAGGATTTAGGGTCCTCTTGACCCCAGATCCCTCCATAAAGAATACCTGTCCTTACGATTACTATCACAAGGGATGTTTACATTCCTTGTGACAGCAAAGAAAAGTGATCAAAAAAAAAAAGGGACAGTGTAAAAATAATAAAATAAATAAGAGAAAATTTTTTTAAAGCATCCTATCTCTTCATGCTCGCACACAGAAGCGAACGCATACGTAAGTCGCACCAACAAATGTAAACAGTGTTCAAACTACACATGTGAGGTATAAGTGCAATCATTAGAACGAGAGCAATTCTAGCGCAAGACCTCCTTCGTGAATCTAAACTGGTAGCCTGTAGAAATGTTTAAAGCGTTGCCTATGGAGAATATTAAGTACTGTAGTTTGTCGCCATTCCATGAGTGTGCGCAATTTTAAAGCATCTAATGTTTGGCATCTATTTACTCTGCGTAATATCATCTTTCATAATATACAGAAAAATTGGGTTAACTTTACGGTTTTGTTTTTTTTTTTATTCATAAAGGTTTATTTGCTCTAAAAAAAATGCATTTGAAAGACCGCTGCGCAAATACAGTGCGACATAATATATTGCAACGATCGCCATTTTATTCTGCTCTGCTAAAAAAAATCTATATAATGTTTGGGGGTTCTAAGTAATTTTCTAGCAAAAAATACTGATTTTAACTTGTAAGCAACAAGTGCCAGAAAAAGATTTAGGCATGAAGGGGTTAAACAAATCAAAACAACAATTCCCTGTAAGAGAAGGGGTATTATACTTGCCTTTCCAATAGCCTGTCTGCTACTTTTCCTACTATTCCAGAGCTGCAGTCTGTCAGTCGCTTTGGTATTCAACTCTTGCAGTAGTGTCTGATGCCTGTGTCCCCTGCCCACACTGCGGTCTCATCCTTTGACCCCTACTTCATTATAAAGCACTGCATGGACATAGGGGTCAGAGGATTGAAGAATAATGCACAATTTCCTGAAGTATTTCACGTTAAAGAGAATGGCGGGGACAGCAGTACTGGGTCGAAGGGGAGCTTGGAGATGGACTGGTGAGTTTAATACCTTTTCCCTTACAAGGAGTTGCGTTTAGGATTGTTTAGAGACCTTTCATGGTCTCTTTAAAATACATTACCAGGCATAAAAAAAGCATATTGGACAAAAGGAGGTTGCTTGCTTTTCCAGCTCACCTGAATGTGTCTCTGCTTGTGTAACACCTGCTCTTATTACTTGCGTTAGTTGATGTTCAATATGATCCTTCAAATCAGCTTTAGCTCCCACTGTCACCCACAACCATGATGTCCACAGCTTGATGATTACTATCACTACTCTAAAGTTCTCTATAAGAGATCACTGTAACAAGAGCTCACCTCGTACACCCTTTCCCCTAACCCCTCTTTAACACTTTTCCCATGGGTCTTTATACTTGACACGTGTGCCTGACCTTTGGTATGTTTATATCCGTGTTTTTCAACTCCAGTCTTTAAGGCGCCCCAACAGGTTATGTATTCAGGATTTCCATTATTTTGCACAGGAGATTTGATCAGTTTCACTGCCTTAGTAATTACCACAGCTGTTTCATCTCAGGGAAATCCTGAAAACATGACCTGTTTGGGTGCATTGAGGACTGTAGTTGACAAACACTGGTCTATATACATCCTTCAGAGAACACCGGTATTTGTAATATAATGCCATGCAGCAGTGTCAGCTATTCCTCTTCTTTTGCACATTAACCATGAATGCTGTGTGTACGGGTACTTCCAAGATCAGATTTAAAGTTACAAATGGTGTGCAGAGTATTTTTTACTAAATACAGTTGTGCTTATAAGTTTACATACCCTGGCAGAATATATGATTTCTTGGCCATTTTTCAGAGAATATGAATGATAACACAAACATATTTTTCATTCATGGTTAGTGTTTGGCGGAAGCCATTTATTATCAATCAACTGTGTTTACTCTTTTTAAATGATAATGAAAACAGAAACTACCCAAATGACCCTGATCAAAAGTTTACATACCCTGGCGATTTTGGCCTGATAACATGCACACAAGTTGACATAAAGGGGTTTGAATGGCTATTAAAGGTAACCATCCTCACCTGTGATCTGTTTGCTTGTAATTAGTGTGTTTATATAAAAGGGTCAAACAAGTTTCTGGACTCCTGACAGACCCATTGCATCATTCATCCAGGAGGGATGCCGCTTGGAGCGGCAATAGATGGGGGGTGCAGGGGCGGGTAGTGGGGAGGCCCATGCAGCACCTGAAGCCGGCAGGAGCGGCAGAGTAGGGATGCCGGCTAGTGATGGTAGCTGCGGGGGCTACCATCAGGGGGGTACAGGGATCGGGTTAAGGGGGGGTCGCCCTAGCCTGGTGACAGCTGGCGGGAGTGGAGGAGGAGGCAGAAAGGGGGAATCCCAGCACACGTCATTGGTTGTTAAGGAAGCGGAGGCCCCGTTCCTTAACAACCAATAATTGCAGCCATTTTTTCCATTACATTTCAGTTGTTAGCGGGGAATTCCCGCTGACAACTGAAGGAACTGAGACCGAAGGTATCTGTTTCCGGTATCGGGGCATTTTTCAAGAGTACCGATACTCTGAAAATGCCTAGTATCTGTATCGGTGCAACCCTAGTTTCAACCCCTTGATTGCCAAGCTTTTCTCCAAGCTGACAGCTCGGATCCTCTGACGGAAGATCATGGTGGTACCCCCTTCACACACACCCAGTGCTACACTTCTGATGGGACCATACCACGGACCTCCGGATCCCCCAGCGGCTCAGCTGAGCGCCGCTACAGATAAGCCTATGCTCTTATAGCACTGTGTGAGTGCATTTTATTTGGTTTTAAATTATTTTCTACTCCTTTATTAAACCATACTGCATTGGATCCGGTCTGGCGTTTCTGTCCTCTGTGTCCGGGTTCCCAGCCCTTGCCAGAAGCCACCTCACCCAGATCATCCCAAGTGATTACAGCTACCAGAGACATTGTTATTCTTAGGCTTCATGCACACAGGACGTTAAACGTCTTAAAAACATCAGTAGCTTATCATTGATTTTTTTCAGCTTTTACCAGCGTTATATTACCAGCGTTTTTTTCGTGTTTTTAAAGGGTCAGCGTTTTTTTTTTTTTTTTTTTTCCCCAATTGATCTAAAACGTCCAAAAACGTTGGGGATTGACGTTTAGCCGCGTTTTTGAGCTTTTTTGGGCGTTTTTGAGGGTTTGAACATCTTTACAGCTGAAAAACGTCTCTCAGAACCCACTGGTCGTGTTTTTTTTTTTTTTTTTTTTTTTTACAGCACAAAAACGTCACTGCTAAAAACAGTTGATAACAGCCTGTTTGCGCATAAGCACATAGGATAACATGATGGAGGGTTTATTGACTGTAGAAAAAAACGTCTTCCGCTAAAAACAGCTGCTGTAAAACAGTCAAAAAACGGCCTAAGACTTATCATCCATGTCTGTTTCGACTGCCAGTTTCTGACAGCAGTTTTTCATTTACCACATAAGAAGGCTATGAACTTATTGTCAAAATACATACGCATATATACAGTATCTCACAAAAGTGAGTACACCCCTCACATGTTTGTAAATATTTTATTATATCTTTTCATGTGACAGCACTGAAGAAATTACACTTTGCTAAAATGTAAAGTAGTGAGTGTACAGCTTGTATAACCGTGTAAATTTGCTGTCCCTTCAAAATAACTCAACATACAGCCATTAATGTCTAAACCTCTGGCAACAAAAGTGTGTACACCACTAAGTGAAAATGTCCAAATTCAGCCCAAAGTGTCAATATTTTGTGTGGCCACCATTATTTTCCAGCACTGCCTTAACCCTCTTGGGCATGGAGTTCATCAGAGCTTCGCAGGTTGCCACTGGAGTCCTCTTCCACTCCTCCATGACAACATCACGGAGCTGGTGGATGTTGGAGACCTTGCTCTCCTCCACCTTCCATTTGAGGATGCCCCACAGATGCTAAATAGGGTTTAGGCATGGAGACATGCTTGGCCAATCCATCACCTTTACCCTCAGCTTCTTTAGCAAGGCAGTGATCGTCTTGGAGGTGTGTTTGGTGTCATTATGTTGGAATACTGCCCTGCGGCCCAGTCTCCGAAGGGAGGGGATCATGCTCTGCTTTAGTATGTTACTGTACATGTTGGCATTCATGGTTCCCTCAATGAACTGTAGCTCCCCAGTGCCAGCAGCACTCATGCAGCCCCAGTTTATGACACTCCCACCACTATGCTTGACTGTAGGCAAGGCACACTTGTCTTTGTACTCCTCACCTGGTTGCTGCCACACACACTTGACACCATCTGAACCAAATAAGTTTATCTTGGTCTCCTCAAACCACAGGACATGGTTCCAGTAATCCATGTTCTTAGTCTGCTTGTCTTCAGAAAACTATTTGCGGTCTTTCTTGTGCATCATCTTTAGAAGAGGCTTCCTTCTGGGACGACAGCCATGCAAACCAATTTGTTGCAGTGTGCGGCGTATGGTCTGAGCACTGACAGGCTGACCCCCCACCCCTTCAACCTCTGCAGCAATGCTGGCAGCACTCAAACATGTACTTCCCAAAGACAACCTCTGGATATGATGCTGAGTATGTGCACTCAACCTATTTGGTCGACCATGGCGAGGCCTGTTCTGAGTGGAACCTGTCCTGTTAAACTGCTGTATGGTCTTGGCAATCTTTCTGCAGCTCAGTTTCAGGGTCTTGGCAATCTTCTTATAGCCTAGGCCATCTTTATGTAGAGCAACAATTCTTTTCTTCAGATCCTCAGAGGGTTCTTTGCCATGAGGTGCCATGTTGAAGTTCCTGTGACCAGTATGAGAGAGTGAGAGCGATAACACCAAATTTAACACACCTGCTCCCCATTCACACCTGAGACCTTTTAACACTAACGAATCACATGACACCGGGAGGGAATCTTCAATTACAGCATGCAATTAAAATGCAGGAAGACGCTGATCCCTGGATTCAGAGCCCCACACCTGTATTCAACTACGTGAAAGAAGTGACGACCTATAAGGGATTTATTTCAAGTGGCTACTCAATGCTACTTAATAAGTTTCTTCCTGAGGATACCAGAGGAGTAGTGGCCAGGAGGGAACAGGACGTAGGTGTATTTGAAGAGGACCAGTGGGATGAGGCTCTGGCGGCGGTCCTGCAGTCCTCATTGAATGTGGCACAAAGGTAGGCGCAGTTGTATCTCTCTTCTGCGCGTTCATTACACACCAGCTAGACTGGCGAGGATGGGGGCGCAGGGGAACCCAGTCTGCACAAGATGTAAAAAGGATCACGGGGAACCCAGATCTGGGCTAAACTCCCATTAGGCGTCACTAGCCATATTAATATCATAAAGATGATCTTGCTCCCTAAGGTTTTATATATGGTGTGGCATGCCCCCCTTCCTATCCCACATAAACTTTTTAAATGTCCCGATTCTATCCTCAATTCATTTGTATGGGGCCACAATAGGCGTAAAATCTTATGGGCCGTCTTAAAAAAATCCCACAGATCGGGGGGGGGGGTGTCAATGCCGGATTTTCTGGATTATTACCTGGCGTCCCAATTGTCACACTTCTACTACTACATGAAAGCGGAAAGGTTCCGATATCACTCCCTACTTATCCGGAAACCCAATGATCAGGCATATACACCCATTCAGTCCATATCCCAGAATATAACGCACCGCCCCCCCTCTAACTCAAATAAAGATATGACCACGCACTATCACTATGTATGGAGAATGGCCCTGCGGAAGCTAAAAGCCACAGGACCACACACCCATACCCCCTTATGGTTCAACAGGGATCTACCTGAATTAATGGATATACCTGACCCTAAGCTCTGAATAGATTGAGGTTTAGTATACCTGTTTCAAGTACTCTCCCCTTCTGGTGTTAGACCATTTCAAGAACTAAAAGATGAGTTTTCGCTCCCAAATCACTTATTATTCCGACATCTCCAAATTAGGCATGCCTTGCAAACCCAATTCCCGGATGGAAGTCCCATATTGTCCACCTTACCCATTACTCAAATTATCTTGGGCTCAGAACCCTCCCAGTTGATTTCCACAATCTATGCCCGGCTGCGCCTTCCTATCTCCTCAGGGCTGGTAAACACTATCAAAATTAAATCGGAGTCAGAACTAGGGGACATTCAAGACGAAGACTGGGAAGATATCCTAAATGGAGTTAAGTTAGTCTCCCCCAGGTTGCCAGATCGACTAACCCAGCTGTACAACGTACAACGCTCCTATTTAACCCCCCAAAGAATAGCTAAGTTCCACCCCTCTGCGAGCTCCTTGTGCCCTGCATGTGGAGAGGACCCAGGTACATTCTTTCACCTGATCTGGCCATGCACTGTTATTCAGGCGTTCTGGATACAGGTGATACGTTTCCTACATGATGATATGGGGTCACCTATTACCTTAGACCCTAAGCTATGTCTCCTGGGTCTTCTCCCAGATGTAGACATAAACCAATACAATGCGTCCTTTGTGCTGGAAACTCTATATGTGGCTCGCAAGGTGATTGCTAAGAAGTGGATGAGACCCACACCCCCTAGTACTCAGGACTGGGTACGGGAGATTAATGCTACCTTACCGTATAAGAAACTGATTTATGATCATAGAGGATGCCCCGCCAAGTACACCAAAATGTGGAATGCATGGCTCTCTAACTCCAACTCCTGCAGTAGCTAAAGACCCAACAATATGCCTATTACACTCATAATATGAAGGCAAAGTATCGGGACTGCTGTGCTGGGCATTACCCATTTCGATGTTCTATGTGTCCTTTAAAACTGACTAGGCTCTATGCCATCGGTGTGATATGGGCTCCTGTGTTCATCTTATAAAGTGCCTATATAAAGGAAAAGATGCTATACCTTTCTTGACTGTAATGTAGATGTTCCTAGGATACACTTTGCAATGTTCAATGTCTGTATCCTATATTGCTCTGTTTATTCGAAGCTCTCAAATAAACTTGGTTTTTGATTAAAAAAAGGATCACAGGGACTTGATTCATCTCATGGGGAGATGCCCAAAACTCCATATGTACTGGAAGGAGATTATAGGGACCATTAGCTAGGTATTTCAAATTAAATCAAAGGAGGATCCCAAAGTGTGTCTCTTGGGGATTATAGAGGTGGAGATGCTGAAGGAGGCCCACAGATTGGGAATAGCGAGAGCTCTCTTTCAGCAGAAAGCTGATTCTGAAACACTGGAAGTCTGAGGACCCCCCACAGTGAGAGAGTGGGCGAATCAGATGGGTGTAAACATTGGGTCTGAAAAATGAATCTACTAACACAGAAGCAGTAGTTCTAAATTTGAAAAGATCTTGGCTCCATGGCTGGGAGTTCCTGGTCTGGCACCAGCAGATCTCGTTATGGACAGGCTATTACTATAAAGGAGTCCGGAATATTTGACCAGCTGGCATTTTATCTATATAGTTCAAATACAGAAGGAAGGTATTCAAGTATGTTACCTGTGAATAGTATATGGAGATGTGAGTAGATGTAATATTATATACTGATATGGCTGATTGGCAAGTGTAAAACGGTATGCTTCTAAAATGCAATGCACAATGACTTTGTAATGATCTATTCGGGTTTTTTCAATAAAGCTCTTTTTCTGCGAAAAATGAGCATAACTAAAAAATCAGAGTTGCGGTCATATTGGTACACTGACCCAATTCACCATATGCCCTCGTTCTCTGCTACTATGGCCAGGACGCAATACGAGAAAATCTTGCGGTTCATGCATTTAGATGATAATGAACTCTGTCGTCTACGGGGTGACCCTGAATATGATCGGCTCAACAAAATTTGGCCCCTCGTAAACCACTTCAACCAACAATTCACAGCCTTGTTTATTCCCGATCAAGTCGTCTGCGTAGACCCTGATTACGTTTTCTGGCCGTCTTGCCTTCAAACAGTACCTCCCCAGCAAGCCTGCCAGATACAGGGTTAAGATGTATAAGCTCTGTGACAGGGCCACAGGCTATACGTATAGTTTTATTTATGGTTTACGTGGGAAAAGAGCCCTCCGACTGCCCGGACTACATAGGGAGTGCTGGCAAGATTGTTTGAAACTTGGTGTCACCCTTATCTGGAAAGGGGTACCACTTGTACGTGGACAATTACTACTCAAGCGTGCCACTTTTTAGTCACTCTTTTGATTCTGGAATTGGCGCATGTGGCACCGTGCAATCTAATTGCCGGGGCTTCCCCCAACGGCTGCCAGAATCCTGACTTAGACGGGGGAGAGAGCCTGCTTGAGAAGTAGTCATTTGCTCATGGAGAAGTAGAGTGATACAAAGAATGTTTTCGTTCTTTCTTCCCTTCACGCAGACACGGCAGTCCAAATTCAAACGGCGACTGGTGTTGTGGAGAAGCCCCTCTGTGTCCACGAATATAACCTTAATCTGGGAGGGGTGGACCTCAACGACCAGTTATTGGTGCCGTACTTAATCGCCAGTAAGGCCAGACGCTGATACAAAAAAGTGTCTGTATACTTATTCCAGTTGGCTTTGCTGAACGCTTATGTGCTATACAAAGCATCAGGATGGACTGGATCCTTCCTTAGATTTCAGGAAAAGATCGTCACAGCCCTTCTGTTTCCAGATGGTGCTGCACCCCATCTTCCCAATCCAAATGCAGTGAGCCGGCTGCATGGGTGGCATTTTACACATGCCATCCCTGGTACCCCTACCAACTCCGCCCCCCAAAAAAGATGTGTCTGCAGACGACGCAGATACAGGCATAACACCCGTTATTATTGTCCCTCCTGTCCTGACCAGCTGGTCTTTGCATTGGTGACTGTTTTCAGCCCTACCACACACTAGTTGAGTATTAGTGTAGGGTACAGCACTACACAGGTATAGGACACATTTTCATAGGGTCTCCAAAGATGCCACCACATTTTGAGAGTCCCGAACCTTTACTGTTATTGTTAGGAAAAAAAAAATTAACCACTTCAGCCCCAGAAGGATTTCCCACTGTAGGACCAGAGCACTTGCGATTTGGCACTGCACCACTGCGCGGTCGTGCGACATTGTACCCAAACAAAATTGGCATCTTTTTTTCCCCCCCACAAATGGAGATTTCTTTTGGTGGTATTTGATCACCTCTGCGTCATTTCTGATCACTGCTATAAACAAAAAAATAGCGACAATTTTGAAAAATATTTATATTTTTTACTCTTTGCTAAAATACATATCCAAAAAAAATAAATAAAAACACTAATTTATTCATCAGTTTTGGCCGATATATATTCTTTTACATATTTGTGGTATAAAAAAAAAATCGCAATTGGCATTCATTGATTGGTTTGCGCAAAAGTTGCCGTGTTTACAAACCATGAGAATTCATTTATGGTGTTTTTCCAATTTTATTTATTTATTTTTTTCACTAGTAATGGCGGTGATCTGTGATTTTTATCGGGACTGCGATATTGCGGCGGACATGTGAGACATTTTTGACACTTTTTTTTTGGGACCAATGACATTTATACAGCGATCAGATGTAAAAATAGCCACTGATTTACTGTATAAATGTCATTGGCAGTGAAGGGGTTAACCTGCATGGGGGCGATCTAGGGGTTAACTGTGTTCCCTGGGTGTGTTCTAACTGTATGGGGGTTGGGCTGCCATGGGCATAACAGATCTAACTGATCCCAAGTACAGGGATCAGTAGATCTGTCATGTCCCCCTCACAGAACTGGAGACTGTGGCGTTTACATTGGCGGTTCCCCGTTCCGGCTCTTTCACAGGCAATCGCGGACCGCTGGCGGCATCGAGTCTGCCCAACCCACGGCCCTGCTCGTGGAGCGCCCGGTGCATGCACGCGCGGATCACCGTTTATAAACGCTGATTCACGGTATCGCATCACATTGCAGCAGAAAATGTATGCGAGCCAGTCGGGAACCGGTTAAAACAAAAAAAAGTTATAAAAACAAAAATAATAAAGGCCAAAAACTGTTGTCAATTTCTTGTTCTTCTCTCTATTCTCTCTCTATTGTTACTGTATTTTATGCATACCTGTAATGTTTTGTTAGTGTTTTTTTATCATGTTTTCTTTGCAGGTATGTCATTTTTTTTATATGTTACTGCTTACCTGTAATGTTTTATTGTTACTGTGATTTATAATGTTTTCTTTGCAGGTATGTAATTTTTTTACGTTACTGTCTACTGTGTTTTGTTAAGTTTTTTGCTTTTTAGGTACGCCATTCAGCTGCTGCACTGATTTATCCATCTTGACAGCAACAGTGTTTGCTCTCACGATGCGTAAATCAGTGACTCCAGTGCTGTAGGGGGTGATTTCCCCACCTCAGTTAAAAAAAAGAGCATATATGCCGGAGTATAGGGGCAGTGGGTGGAAATTGGGGCGGATTGCCCCTATGCTCCGGTGTATATTTTTAGAACGGTTCTATGCCCATCATTAAAAGTGGGTGGACACAGGGCAGTCTTCTAATGATGGGCGTACCCACCAATATGATTCTTTTTTTTTTTTTTTCCATTTAACCCACAGGCTGCATGAAGAAAAGAACACTACAACATATGCCCAACAAGGACCAGCGACGTACAAGTATGTTGCTGGTCTTTGATTGTTTTTTTCAAGCTCTCCTGTCCCATCGGGGAATGCGAGAATGCAGCCAGTGGTCCCGCCAGCTGACCATAGAGCTGATCGAAGACTAGAATGGCTCCAATCATCTCTATGGCCTAAGAAACCGGAAGCTACGAGCATTTCATGACTTCAGTTTTGCCGGATATAAACAGCGCCATTGGGAAAACATCTTATCACACCGATCTTGGTGTGGTCAGATGCTTTAAGGGCGGAGGAGAGATCTAGAGTCTAATAGACCCCAAATTAAAAAAAAAAAAAAAATCCAACACTACCTATTTTTATCATAGGGGATGTCGATAACGATAAAAATGATAAATTAAAGGGACAGTGCAAAAATAAAGTGAATAATTGAAAAAAAATACACCCGTTCCCCCTCGTGCTCGCGCACAAAGCTAAACGCAAGTGTTGGTCTCGTGTCGTATGTGAACAGCAATTGCACCATGCATGTAAGGTATCACCACGTACGTCGGATCGAGGGCAGTAATTGTAGCAGTAGACCTCCTCTGTAACTCTCAAGTGGTAACCTGTAAAGGCTTTTAAAAATGTATATAGTTTGTCACCGCTGCGCGGATGTGCATAATTTTAAAGGATGTCATGTTTGGTGTCTATGTACTCGGCATGAGATCATCTTTTATATTTCACCAAACAGTTGGGCAATATAGTGTGTTTTTGTGAATTAAAATTCAAAAAAGTGTTTTTTTCCCCCAAAAATTGCGTTTGAAAAATCGCTGTGCAAATACTTTGTGAAAAAAAAATTGCAACACCCACCATTTTAATCTGTAGGGCATCTGCTTTAAAAATATATATATATGTTTGGGGGTTCAAAGTAATTTTCCAGCAAAAAAAAAAAGTATTTTTTCATGTAAACAAAAAGTGTCAGAAAAGGCTTGGTGGTTCAAGTGGTTAGAAGAGTGGGTGATGTTGGGCATAAAATGCCAGGACAGTTCAAACCCCCCCCCCCCCCCCAAATGACCCAATTTTGGAAAGTAGACACCCCAAGCTATTTGCTGAGAGGTATGTTGAGTCCATGGAATATTTTATTTTTTTGTCACAAGTGATTGAAAAATGACAAAAAAAGTTGTCTCTGAAATACATTTCTCACACATGCCGTGGGTATATGTGGAATTACACCCCAAAATGCATTCTGTTGCTTCTCCTGAGTATGAGGATACCACATGGACCCCGAAAACCAATCGCAGTCTTCAAGCTTTCTAAGGGCGGAAAATTGATTTTACTCCTCACTACCTGTCACAGTTTCGGAGGCTCTGAAATGCCAAGGTAGCACAAGCCCCCCCCCCCCCCC
>BLSH010128457.1:8444-21292 GCA_018402905.1 Glandirana rugosa | reverse complement strand
GCTATCTGGGCATTCCATGGTCTCTGAAACTGTGATAGGTAGCGTAGGGTGAAATCAGCAATTTTCGCCCTTAGAATGCCTGAAGGCGGTGATTGGTTTTTGGGGTCCTGTACATGGATCAACTGCCAAAAAGTCTCACACATAGGGTATCCCCGTATTCAGGAGAAGCAACAGAATATATTTTGGGGTGTAATTCCACGCATACCCATGGCATGTGTGAGCAATATATAATTTCTGTGACAACTTTGTGTATTTTTATCTTTTGTCATTTTTTCAATCACTTGAAACAACAAAGTAAAATCTTCAATGGGCTCAACATGCCTCTCAGCAAATTCCTTGGGGTGTCTACTTTCCAAAATGTGGTAATTTGGGGGGGGGGGGGGTGTACTGCCTTCCATTATAGCACCTCAGGAAATAAGATAGGCAGTCATAAAATAAAAGCTGCGTAAATTCCAGAAAATGTACCCTAGTTTGTAAACGCTATAACTTTTGCGAAAACCAATAAATATACGCTTATTGACTTTTTTTTACCCGAGACGTGGCTGAATGCATTTTGGCAAAAAATGATGACTAAAATTGAGTTTATTGTATTTTTTAATAACAAAAAGTAGAAAATATTTTTTTTTTCAAAAATTTCAGCCCTTTTTTGTTTGTCGCGAAAAATAAAAAACGCAGAGGCGATCAAATACTACCAAAAGAAAGCTGTATTTGTTGGGAAAAAAAGGACGCACATTTTGTTTGGGTACAGCATTGCATGACCGCGCAATTGCCAGTTAAAGCAGCGCCGTGCCAAATTGTAAAAAATGCTCTGATCATTAACCACTTGCCGACCGCCGATCGGCAATTGACGGCGGCAAAGTGGCTCTGTAACGCGGATCGCCGTCATATGACGGCGGCCGCGAGATCACGCCTAGTGAGCGCGCGCGCGCGCCGCCGGAGGCGCGCCCGCACGCTCACGGTGTTCGGGGAGGGCCAGGGAGCGGGTGCGGCGGCTTCGATTGCCGCCGGCTACCCGCGATGGCCCCCCCGGAGTGAAGGAACGGAGGTCCGTGTAAGTAAACACGGACCTCCGTTCTGTGAAGGGGGAAGGGCTGTGATCACAGCCTTCCTGTATACGAAGGCTGTGACCACTTCCCTTCCCTAGCTAGGGCAGTCCCCCCACAGTTAGAACACGCCCAGGGAACATAGTTAACCCTTAGAGCGCCCCCTGCAGGTTAACCCCTTCACTGCCAATGGCATTTACACAGTAATCAGTGCATTTTTATAGCACTGATCGCTGTATAAATGCCAATAGTCCCAAAAAAGTGGCAAAATGTTCCGACATGTCCGCTGAAATATCGCAGTACCGCTAAAAATCGCAGATCGCCGCCATTACTAGTAAAAAAAATAAAATAAATAAAAACCCCAAAAATGAATTCTCATCATCCGTAAACGCGACCACTTTTGCGCAAACCAATCAATAAACGCCGATTGTGATTTTTTTTTATCGCAAATATGAGGAAGAATATAAATCGCCCAAAAACGGTGAAAAAAAATGTTTTTTTTATATTTTTTTTTGGATTTGTATTTTGGCAAAAAGTAAGAAATGTGGGCTTTTTTGCAAAATTGTCGCTCTTCTTTTGTTTATAGCGGCGATCAGAAATGACGCATAGGTGATCAAATACCACCAAAAGAAAGCTCTATTTGTGGGAAAAAAAGGACGCAAATTTTGTTTGGGTACAACGTCGCACGACCGCGCAATTGTCAGTTAAAGCGACGCATCGCCGAATCGCAAAAAGGGCTCCGGTCCTAAAGCTGGAAATCCTTCCGGGGCTGAAGTGCTTAAGGGGGGTAAATCCTTCCTGGGCTGAAGTGGGTATGCACTCAATACTTGGTCATGGCTCCTTTTGCATGAATTACTGCATCAATGCAGTGTGGCATTAATATGCAAGGATGCAGCGCTCTGTGAACAGCCAGCTTCTTTAGCAATGACCTTTTGTGACTTACCCTCCTTGTGGGTGGTGTCAGTGACTGCTGACTTGACAGTTGACCAGAAGATAGTCTTCCCCATGATTGTGTAACCTACTGAAAAAGACTGAGAGACCATTTAAAGGCTCATGAAACCTTTACAGGTGTGTTGAGTTGATTAGCTGATTAGAGTGTGACACATGAGTCTACAATATTGAACTTTTTCACAATATTCTAATCTCTGAGATACTGTTTTCACTAGTTGTAAGCCATAATCATCAACATTAAAAGAAAGAAATGCTTGAAATATATTGCTTTGCGTGGTATGACTCTATATAATATGAGTTTCACTTTTTGAATTGAATTACTTTAATAAATTCACTTTTTGATGATATTCAAATTTTTTTGAGATGCACCTGTATAAATTGTAATTTAGTTGGACTTATTTCCCTTTTAGGCTACGCATTCATCTTCCAAATCTAAACCAAATACTGCGAGTGACCAGAGGCTTATGGATAGCAGAATGTCTGCTGCTGATGAAAGTTGGGGCTGGGAAGATTCTTTTCAGCCTGTCTCCAATCTTAAAAGCCGAACACCATCTACCTTCTCCCCGCCAGAAGGCACAAGACCGGCCAGTGAATACAACTGGGACAGTGAAGGTGGTGAGAAACATGTGGATATCTTCTCAGTGGCATCAGAGAAAACCAACCAGGTAATTGAGACCTAATAAACTATTGATAAACTGTTTACCAGCTTGCCACTATTTGCTGTCAGAGAGTGTCCATAGGTGAGACACCCTCATTCAGGCTCCGTGTGGCTGAATGGTACTGAAATGTAGATGTATGCAGAGCCCAAGATGATGAGCGTGGCCCCTTGCACAGTTCCTGTCTGAGTATCCCTGGATACTCCAAGTTCAATTATAAGTAGAACCACAATCAAAGTCCAGTAACAGCTAAGCAAGAAGGCACCAAATCATTGGCAGGATCAGTCAGGAATAAGCAGAGGTCAGCAATGTGCAGGCAGCAATGTACAAAGTGGATCATCAGAATCTTGGTCAGAAGTCCAGACTGAGGTCAGTAACTGAGATGGGCAGCAAACATAAGCAGACAAGGGTAATCCAAATGCAGGTCAAGGGGAAGCTTGTGTTTTGGACCAGGGTGGTGCTGTGGACATAGCGTATCTTGATTTCAGCAAGGCATTTGATACAGTTCCACATAATGATCTGATACAAATGTTGTACAAGCTGGGACTTAACCCTTGGGTGGTTCAGTGGATATGCTGCAGTTGGTTAAAGGATAGATCCCAGAGTGTGGTTGTAAATGGGGTCCACTCAGAACAGAGACCAGTCACTAGCGGGGTACCACAAGGCTCTGTACTGGGTCCTGTTCTATTTAACCTATATGTAAGTGATATAACTAAAGGTTTGCTGGGCAATGTATGTCTCTTTGCTGATAATACAAAGGTGTGTAATAGGGTTGATATCCCTGGAGGTGTCTGTAACATGGAACATGATTTGGCATTGCTGGAAGATTGGTCAAAGCAGTGGAGACTGCAGTTCAATATTTCTAAATGTAAAATAATGCATCTAGGGAAAAAGAGTACAGCATTGGGGGTACAGTGTTAGCCAGCACTACAGAAGAAAAAGATTTGGGGGTGCTTATTTCAGATGATTGCAAAATGAGCAAACAGAGTGACCAGGCAGTGGGAAAAGCAAATAGAATTCTGGGATGTATCAGTAGAGACATCACCAGCAGGAGGAAAGAGGTTCTGATTCCTCTATATAGATCTTTAGTGAGACCTCACTTAGAATACTGAGTCCAGTTCTGGAGACCACACTTACAAAAAGATATTGATAAGATAGAACGAGTTCAGAGACGGGTAACAAAAATGGTGAAAGGTCTGGGGGATAAAACATATCAAGAGCGACTTCAGGAACTTAATATAGTAATAAAGTACAGTCTGGAGGAAAGAAGGGAGAGGGGAGACATGATTGAAACCTTTAAATACATGAAGGGGGTGAATAAGGTTCAGGAGGGCAGTCTTTTCAATATGAAACCAAAATCAAGAACACTGGGACATGACCTCAAACTAACTGGTGGGAAGTTCAAAACTAATCTTAGAAAGTATTATTTTACTGAAAGGGTGGTTGATGATTGGAATAAACTACCAACAGAGGTTGTGAGACAGTCAACAGTAAATAACTTCAAACATGCTTGGGATAAACATAAATCTATAGTCAGACAACAAGGTTAATGTAAAAAAAAAAATAAAAAAAATTATAAAATAAATAAATAAATAAATAAAAAGGGGTAGACTCGATGGACTACTCAGTCTTTTCTCCTATCGTTCACTGACAGACGCAGCTCATCATGACGTGTGGGGTTTATGCTTGTCCCACTAGGAGTTAACTAGGCAGGGAAAAGAAACAGCTGGCCCCTCCCATGGGGGCCGTCCTCTCTTCCTACATAAACCCCCTCATAGCATAGCTCTCCAGTTCTTATGCCTAGTTTGCAAGGAGTTGACCTGGCTTCCCTTTAGGGGAATTTGTGGTCCTTTTTGTGACCATTTTTTATTTTAAGTTTTCTTTTATTTGACTTCTATCAAGACATTGATCTGCTATCAAGAAGCAGGTCGGGGCATAGAGGGTCCTTGGACCCTGTACTTTCCCCGACCTGGCCAACCCATGCGAGCCAGTCCCAACGTATGGGGACCCTGCCGCATTGTGCCCGTTCCGTGCGGGCGGCCTGGGGTGACCCCCCCCCCCCTTGCGCCCAGCCCCGGATGCGATTAGGCAAGGGCGATTTTCTGGCCTGCAGCATACCGCCCAAGAGGGGGCTACCCACGGCGCTCGTCAGAGTGGTGAGTGAGAGTTCCTGCCGTTCGCCCCTTTTTAGGGGCGGAAAGGGGGACCGACGGCCGCACAAAAAAAAAAAAAAATTCTTGCTGGGTAGCCGCTGGTGGGACGCGTGGAGCTCCCGTTCACCCCCCGCACTGCACCGATTGTCTAGGCCGTTTGTTTCATTTTTCTCCGCCATTTTGCGGCGGATTGCCGCCATTTTGCCGTAGCCGCGGACATTTTGGGCCTATGGGGCTTTCCCTCTAGCACTCAGAGCGGCCGTTTGTGGTACTGCACGTTCCCTGAAGGAGTCTTTTGGCCTCTAGTGTTTAACGGCGGCCATTTTGACTGCATACCTCTGTAATACACGTGTCTGCAGCGTTTTTCCTTCTCTGTGGAACGGTCTGATCTGGAGGCGCGGCTCTTCTGACGATACATCCAGAAGTTACAGGCAGCGGAACAGCAAGTATAGCTGGGCTCCCTGTGGGTGCTGGTGGCGGTGGGTGCAGTCCTCCTGGTTTTCCTGGGCACTGTGGGCGGTGGTGTGCGGCAGTGTGGGGGTGCCTTATTCTCCTTAGTCCCCTGTGTGTCACGAAGAGTGTTTTTCTGGGGGAAGACGATGGCAGATTACACTGCTGACGAGGCATCAGCGGCGGCGCAATCTGCGCAAGGGGCTTTTTTGGACCAGCTGCGCGCGGTCTTTAGCGAATTTCTCCCCCGGGTGGAGGTCGCCCAAGAGGCCCCCAAGAAGCGCCCCCCTCCTCCTCTTTATTCATCAGGGGAGGATTCTGAGCCGGAAGTGGCATCAGGGGTCTCAGAAACCCCAGTGGACCTATCCGATGGGGAACTGGGCCCATCGGACAGCGAAGGGGATCAGGGGGTGGCGGCTGCACGGGAGAAAGCGTTGGTTGCTACCATTATCGCTGGCATTCACACTAAGCTGCAACTGGGTCAGGATGGTGAATCGCAGTCTGCTGTATATGTGTGTGGGTCCTCTAGGCCCCCAAGGCTTATCCCTACAATGACTTTTTTGATCATTTTCTTTATCATGAATGGCAGCATCCACAGCACTCTTCTTCGCTGTCAATGCGGTTCGCTACTCGCTATCCCTTTGAGGAAAGCTTTTTGAAAAAATGGGAATCGTTTGTGGTGGACCCACCGATAGCACGCCTTAGTAAGGCGACGACCATCCCTCTGGAAGGGACTCCTTCTTTTAAGGATCCCGCTGATAGAAAAACAGAGGCGCTTTTAAAGTCGCTGTTTCTGGTGGCAGGTTCCGCTGTGTGACCGGCCTTGGCGTCTGCCATGGCGGCGCAACATCTGTCCGAGGTATGGAACAGCACCTGAAGGACTTGGAAGGTGGTCGCCTGATGGATGCGCCGCAGAAGGCTGAGTTTTTGCTCCAAGGTTTCAAGTACCTTTGTGATGCGGCCGTTGATTTACTGACAATATTTGCTGTCATACTCAGACGGATACTTTGGTTGCGTTCTTGGTCCGGTGATCACGCTTCCAAAAAAGGTCTTGCTGACCTCCCTTTTCAGGGTGGACGTCTATTTGGTCCACGCTTGAATGAGATTATTAAGGACTTCATGGGAGGTAAGAGTACCTTCCTTCCAGAGCCCCGTAGGCGTGAGTTTCGCCGTAGACAGGGGCCCCCTCCTTCGGGTCAAAAGAAGTTTTTTCGCACCCCGGGCGCCGCAGGTAAAGGGACCCGCTCCGGTAAGGTCGCTGCAGGGGCCGGAAGACGGCAGTGGCAGCACAAAACCGAAAAGGCGGAGGACAAGTCCTCCTCAGCCTGATGGGTTGCCCCCACCTGGGTTTCCGGTGGGGGGACGTCTTCTGGGGTTCACAGGCCGGTGGCTGGCTCACATTTCCGACCGCTGAGTCCGGGAAGTGGTGTCCACCGGGTACAGGATAGAGTTCGACACTCTACCCCCAGACCAGTTCTTCCCATCAAATTTAGGGCTCCCGCAGGAACGTCGGGAGGCCCTTTTTGGGCCTGTACAAGCACTCTCAGACCAGGGGGTGATCGTGCCAGTGCCCCCAGTAGAGAGGTTTCGAGGGTTCTACTCAAATCTCTTCGTGGTTCCCAAAAAGGGGGGGGGGGGTCGGCCCGTACTGGACCTGAAGGCCCTGAACCGGTATGTCAGGGCACGAAAATTCCGGATGGAATCTATCTGCTCGGTCATGGCCGCCCTTCATCATAGGGAATTTCTGGCGTCCCTGGACATCAGGGATGCGTACCTCCATGTACCCATTCATCCACGACATCAGCGCTTCCTGCGATTTGGAGGTGGGAGACCTCCATTTTCAATTTGTGCCACTCCCCTTCGGCCTGGCCTCGGCACCTCGAGTTTTCACAAAACTGCTAGCACCGGTGTTGGCGTTGCTGCGACAGAGAGGCATTGCGGTAGTAGCCTACCTAGACGACCTGCTCCTGCGAGCGGAGTCCGCCCCAGCTCTGGAGGAGAATGTGAGTATCACAATTACCTCACTGCAGGACTTTGGCTGGTTACTGAACCCGCAGAAGTCGTCGGTCTCTCCATCCCATCGCCCCGAGTATCTGGATCTAATTCTGGACACAGAGCAGGCGAAGGTATTCCTCCCTCTGGCCAAGTTGCTGTCTCTGCAGTCGGCAGTGCGCACCCTCTTGTCGCACCGTCAGTCTTCATTACAGTTCTGTATACGGGTGCTGGGGCTCATGGTCTCGTCGTTCGAGGCGATACCATTTGCCCAGAGTGACACACGTCTCCTTCAGCGAGCAATTCTGGCTCGGTGGGACAGGTCCCCTCGGTCATTGGACCTTCTGATCCGTCTGAGCTCCCAGACCAGGGCGTCTCTGACCTGGTGGCTTCGGGACTCGGCCCTGATTCAGGGGAAGTCGTTCCTGCCCCTCCAGTGGGTGATCATCACCACGGATGCCAGTCTTTCGGGCTGGGGAGGGATTCTGGGGCTGCTGTCTGCCCAGGGCCGTTGATCGGCACAGGAAGCTCGCCTCCTCATCAACGTTCTGGAGCTGAGAGCAATCAGATTGTGCCTTTCTCACTGGACAGTGAGATTGCAGGGTCGTCCGGTTCGAATTCAATCGGACAATGCCACAGCAGTGGTGTATATGAACCATCAGGGCGGCACAAAGAGTCCAGCAGCTGCGGCGGAGGCAGCTCTGATACTACGCTGGGCAGAACTTCACGTTCCGACAATCTCAGCCATTTACATTCCAGGTGTGGAGAACTGGCAGGCAGACTATCTCAGTCGCCAGACGCTGGACCAGGGAGAGTGGTCTCTCCACCCGGAGATGTTCAATCAAATTTGCCACAGATGGGGGACGCCGGACGTGGATCTCATGGCGTCTTGGTCCAATCACAAGGTGGAGACCTTTGTGTCCAGAACGAAGGATCCGTTGGCAGTGGCCACGGACGCTCTGGTGGCTCCCTGGGGCCGTTATCGTCTTCTGTACGCTTTCCCTCCGATAAGACTGCTTCCGTGATTGATACGCAGGATAGTGGCGGAGCGGATACCAATAATCCTGGTGGCTCCAGATTGGCCTCGGCGCACTTGGTACGCCGATGTGGTGCGAATGGTGGCAGATGCCCCTTGGCGGCTCCCGGTGCGAGACGATCTTCTGTCTCAGGGACCCATCTTGCACCCTGCTTTACCCTCGCTGGCTTTGACAGCTTGGCTATTGAGTCCCAGGTGCTGAGAGACAGGGGAGTCGCTGACTCCGTGATCCCTACTTTGTTAAAAGCTCGCAAGTGTCCAGGGTCCTGACTTTTTTTTACAACAGGGCCTGAACAAAAAACTGGCTTTGAGTACTTTCAAGGGCCAGATATCGGCTCTGGCGATTCTCTTTCAGAGACCTTTAGCTTCGCACTCGTTGATTGTACCTTTGTACAAGGTGTGCGACATGTGGCGCCTCGGGTAAAAGTTCTGATGCCTCCGTGGGATCTGAATTTGGTGCTTTCTGTTCTTCAGAAACCACCTTATGAGAATATCAGGGAGATTTCCTTACAACTGCTGTCGCAGAAGGTGGCCTTTTTAGTTGCCATCACTTCCGCCAGACGGGTGTCTCAATTAGCAGCACTATCTCCCTACTTAGTCAAGCATAAGGATAAGGCGGTCTTGTGACCCTCTACTTCCTTCCTTCCGAAGGTGGTTTCTTCCTTTCACATTAATGAAGATATTGTTCTTCCTTCAATGTGCCCTCGTCCATCGCACCCAAAGGAGTTTGAATTGCATGCTTTGGACGTAGTGAGGGCCTTACGAGTGTACTTGGCTGCTACAGCTTCTTTTCGACAAGCTGATGGTTTGTTTGTGTTGCCAGAAGGCCCACGCAAATGGTTGGTGGCCTCGTCGGCTACAATTTCTCGTTGGATCAGACAGACTGTGACCCATGCGTATTCTGTTCGGGGCAAGGTTCCCCCTTTTCCGGTCACGGCTCATTCTACCCGGGCTGTTGGCACTTCCTGGGCTTTCAGACACCAGGCCTCTGTGTCACATGTGTGCAAGGCGGCCACTTGGGCCTCGGTTCACACTTTCACTAAGTTTTATAAAGTTGATGTGTTTGCATCTTCGGATGCTGCTTTTGCAAAGTTTTGCAGGCGGCAGTGTAGGCGCGTCTGGCGCCTCCTTAGAGGTTCAGTTGGGTACTGTTAGCATTTACCCACCCCTCTTTTGACACAGCTTGGGGACGTCCCCACACATCATGATGAGCTGCGTCTGTCAGTGAACGATAGGAGAAAAAGGGATTTTATTAAAACTTACCGTAAAATCCTTTTCTCCGAGTTCACTGACAGACGCAGCACCCACCCCTCTGTGCTCTGTTCTTGTACGGCTTGTGTACGAACTGAAGAGCTATGCTATGAGGGGGTTTATGTAGGAAGAGAGGACGGCCCCCATCGGAGGGGCCAGCTGTTTCTTTTCCCTGCCTAGTTAACTCCTAGTGGGACAAGCATAAACCCCACACGTCATGATGAGCTGCGTCTGTCGGTGAACTCGGAGAAAAGGATTTTACGGTAAGTTTTAATAAAATCCCTTTTTTCTGCCGTCACTTTTCTATGTTTCTAAGCTGGGTCATTAACAACAGGATCAATATGAGGATCAGGAATACAGAAGCAAGACTGCACAAGATTATTAGTGAATGGTCTTCAGAGCTCAGGTTTAAGTAGCCGGTCTGGTGGCTGTAGACATGCGTACGTTTATGCAACAACGCACATGTAGTTGAGCTAATGCGCATGCATGTGTTTACAGCATAGAAAATTGATAGCTGGTACAATGTTCCTGACATCTGGTCTCTAGTGATGTCCTTGATGATCTTGTCAAAGGAAGGTGCAAAGAGATGTCATCTCTCTAAGACCAGAGGGGTCATGCAATCCTTGGATGCAGTGTCTTTCTCCCAGCGCCTTGACAAGAGTGTTCTAATTGTTGGTCGGTAGAATCCTTGAAAGTGAGGATGCTCTCTACTAAGCTAATGATATCCCTGTGAAGGTGGGTAAATGGTAAATCCACAGTTGGTTTAGACCACTATTTAGCAAGATCCAGCCATCACACAGGGGGCATCCAAGACCCATCAGGTCCATTTCCCATAGAGGAATATCTTGAAGACTAGATGCAATGGGAAGGTCTTTGCAGCTGAAGGAGCTCTTAAAGACCAGAGGCTGGAGACGGCAGGCTGATATGTACTGCATCACTTAAAGCCAAAATGGTCTCTTTTATATCTGGGGCAATAGAATTTCTCAAAGATGAGCTCTTCAGTAAACGACTAAGATGACACAGAATCTGTCAGAAATTGTGTTACGACTGATTGTCTGGCTGCCTCTATGGCCACAGGCAGATCAACAGTAAACCCTGAGTGGGGAGGCATGTGCGCATACTTGGGCCCTCTGCGGCCAGGACCAGTGAAGGGCTGGGTGAATGTAGTAGAGACCCCAGTTGATAAGGCAGGGAACTTGGGCTCATCTAGCAGAGCTAAAGAGACTGGTGGGGTAGACCCTATAATCACAGGGTAGCAGAATTCCAGATTAGGCACTGTAGATGGGCAGTAGGAACAGATGGTGAATGCTTCCTCGGCATGGCATGGGAATGGCAGGAAAGAGAGTATGCATGACGCTTGTTTTATGTTAGCACATCAAAGACCAGCAAAAAGCAGGAATTTTATAGGTGCCCAACGATCCAAACAATGAAGTAGCTCCCAGTGCATAGACAGTCAGCTTAACCCGAAAATGAGTCTTTTTGAGACCAGGCAAGCGCTGAGTCAATGCCAACGGCTCTGGGCCTACGAGAAGGTCGCTTCCAGGCTAGCAGTGCAGTTTCCAGTATGGTCATGGCACTCCAAAAGTCAAGCTGAGGATAGGATGCTCTGAATAGCCGTAATTGTAGAGTCCAGCTCTAGCAGTGATGTACAGAAGAAAAGAAAAGATTGCTAGAAAACAGACTTTTCCCAGCTAAGCTGACGAAAAGGCAGCCACCTTCCTTGGACACAAGCAAAATACTGAGGTAGAAGAGTTATCCTGGGCTGGCCTTTTTTTTTCTCAGTTTCAAATCTTCTAGTAGGTGACAATATAACCTAACAGTTGATGACTTCCTGCATCCCTCAATGGATGAGAAAGAAACACCATTTGTTCGATACTTGTGACATTCTGGAATGACAATAGATCATTTTAATTGAGAAATTGATAATGTCTGATTGGACTAAGAAAAGGCTCTGTGCATTCTGCAGCATTTTCATCCAGTGATAATTGTAGATTGAGTATTAGGACTCTAGCTTTCTGGAATGTATACCGATCTCACATTTTTTTGTGATGCAGAAACAGGATGAAAGTCGCAATTCGGATGCTATGGGGGACTGGGGAGGAGATGACAACTGGGAATCTGTGGAAGCAGATCAAGGTGAGATAAAGTAAACCTCAACCAAGCTAGCTGTTTTTGCTTATCGATGAAAAGCCCAAAATTGTTACCTATAGCAATGCAACCCTCTTTTTATAATTTGCGTTGTAAAATTAAAACCAAACACTAATCCTTATTCTTGCTTTTCACAAGGTCTATACTAAGCAGGCATCACTAGGCAGTGTTCCATTCCAGAGCCAGAAATTCTCTGGTTATGGATTTCCAAAATCGGTTGCTCCAAACTGTACCTCCTGTAGTAATTGATCCCTTGATGCTTTGTGCTGTTGCCATTGTATGTGAGTAATCGCATAAAAGATTATACAACAATCATTGGTTTGGAGGCAGCAAGTTGTAGTTTTGTATGACTGATCATCATGCAGTTTACAACTTACTCAGCATTATGTAACCCCTGGAAGAAAGCTTCACATTTTTTTTCACAAACTTAGAAAGCTAGTTCACTGCGTTAATGCTTTTTTTTTTACATCTAGGGGGACTGAAGAAAGCACTTTTACTGACCTGATCCCTGCTCCCTTGGCAGTCCTCATGCTTCGGCTGTGGACTGTCCCTCGGTGTCCTCACATTCAGTGCAGAGTTATGGACCCTGCATTGTATTTAATGATGCCAGAGGGCCTGTAACCACTGGGAAGAGAAGGCTGCAAAAAACATTCTAAGAGCACAGAGAGAGCCTGTGGGAATGGAGGATCTAGGTAAACAAAAGTGCCTTTTCCGTTACCCTTGATATAAACAGGGATTTAACCCCCACGGACTAGGGTTGCCACCTGTATGGTTTTCCCCCGGACAGTCCGGTTTTTGAATGATGTGTTCGGGTTTACATCTGCCCCAGACCCGGACACATCATTCACACACCGCACTGCACAGGGAGTGAGAAGTCGGCTCTGTCTTTCCAGCAGCCTAACAGGAGTGTCAGTGAATCAGAGCCCCTCCCCCTGCTCCTTCTCTGCTCTGTACACTCACACACGAGGAGGAGGGGGAGGAAGGACGCGTCTGATGGAGGTACAAAAGTTTTCTGCTTTGTAGAAGGACAGGGAGGAGGGGGAGAGAGAGGCATGGAAGGAGAACAACGTGACAAATGTGTAGTGATGGGGGGGGGGGGTTAAGAGGATGTGAGGGGGGGCACTTTGGCAGCCTAGAAATCCTACAACCCCTTTATGTCCACCGTTGG
>BLSH010128405.1:24493-37788 GCA_018402905.1 Glandirana rugosa | reverse complement strand
CTTTGTAAGGCGGTCGACCACTACAAAGATGGTTGTAAACCCCTCGGAGGGGGGCAGCTCCACTATAAAGTCCATGGAGAGCTGCGATCATGGGCATTCAGGGATAGCAAGTGGTTTCAGGAGTCCCCAAGCGTTGGGTCTGTCGACTTTGCTGCGAATACAGATGGGTCAAGCTCTCACATATTCCCTGAAATCCTTGTCAGCTGATGGCCACCAAACGATCTAGAGAGTAGATCTGCCGTCTTACGCCCACCAAAATGTCCTGCCAGTTTATGGTCATGGCATAATTCCAGTACGGCCAGGCGCAGTTCCTTGGGGACGATTTTCGTACCGAACCACCATAGCCCATCTTGAAAGGCCACTCTGGGATCCGGGGAGGTGGAAGACCCAGCAGCGGATCAGCTGATTTGAGACAGGAGGTCCTCTTGGACCAACAGAAAGCTGCGTGCTGGGAGTATAGTATCGGGTGGCAGAGTTCCCTGGTTCCAAGAACATACGTGACAGGGCATCTGGCTTCACAATTTTTTGACCTCGGCCTGTAGGTTATATGCAACTGGAAGCGGGAGAAAAAGAGAGCCCATCTGGCCTGATAGGGCTTGAGTCTTTTGGCGGTGCGCAAATATTCCAGGTTTTTATGATCAGTAAAAACAAGGACTTCCTTCCAGTAGATACTGCCATTCCTGGAGAGAAGATTTTATAGCAAGAAGCTCCCTGTTTCCCACATCGTAGTTGTGTTCCAGGGGTGTTAGGTTCCGGGAGTAGTATGCAATAGGGTGCAGTGTGGCTTTTGGCCCCAATCTTTGCGAGAGGACCGCACCGACTGCCGTTTGAGAAGCATCCACCTCCAGTATGTAGGGCTGCGTAGGGTCTGGGTGCTTGAGAATCGGGGCGAAAGTGAAGAGCACCTTTAGCTGCTGAAAGGCTACTTGGGCTTCTGGAGACCAGTGAAAGCGGGAAGTTTGCTTTGTCAGTTGAGTGATGGGGGCGATCACAGCTGGGAACCCCTTGACGAACTTCCTGTAAAAATTAGCGAAACCGACAAAGCGTTGTACCGCTTTCTTGTCAGTGGGTGCCGGCCAATTTACTATTGCAGTGACCTTCTGGGGGTCCATTGTGATGCCCAAAACTGAAAGGATAAACCCCAGGAACGAGATGCTGGAGCACTCGAATGCACACTTCTCCGCCTTGGCGTAGATGCCATGCTGGCGAAGGCGGCTTAGCTCGCTTTTTTTTTTTTTTTTCACAATATGTTTATTATTTCAAAAATTCAGACAGAAGTTTGTTACAGCTAATCTGAGACGTATCTTTGTAACAATATAAAGCTGAGAGCAATACTATAACAATAATACTCTATGGTGCTGCCTTCAGGGCAACCATATATATAGTATATAAAGAGGTGCAACATCACTACTAGACATACGTATATAGGCAATTGTTAGAGCATTACATATTATGATTCTGGTATTTGAGCAAAAACAATCGAAGTATAGAGAAAAAAAGAGGGGGGAAAAGAAAAAGTCAGAGAGGAGAAGAGGGGGAGGGGGGGGGATCCAGGCTGTCAGTCATATTGGTTGTGTGACTGAATAGACAGAATAGACAAATATTCATTTAAATAGATTTATGTATGATTCTGATTGTGAAAAGGTGTTCCAATGACTCCAGAGTGTGTGGAATTGTTCAGTGGTGTCTCTTTTGATTGCGACTGTCTCTTCCATATGTTTGATATGGTTTACTTTATCTATCCATTCTTTGACCGAAGGGACAATTGTAGTTTTCCAATATAAAGGGATGAGACTTTTGGCTGCGTTGAGGAGGTGTCTGGATAGGCATTTTTTGTATGTTTTAAAAGAGGTATTGGTTATGTGTAGTAGGCAGCAAGCAGCATCTAAGGTGAGGTTGGTATTAGTGATGTGCTTTACCCAGTATATAATTCGCATCCAGAACATTTGTATTGGGGCACACTCCCACCAGATAAGCAGGAAAGTGCCCTTTTCTTTACTACATCTCCAGCAGGCCTCCGAGAGACGACTATTCCAGGATTTAAGTTTAATTGGGGTGATGTACCATTGGGTACGAATCTTATAAGCGTTTTCTTGTAGTTTTGTGCTGATTGAGCATTTATGGGTAAAGACGGCAGCTTTCTCCCATTGTTTATCGGTAATGGTGATTTTGAGATCTTTTTCCCATCTTAGTCTACAAGCATCTGTTCTCTCGGACGTTGGCTGAGATAACCATTTGTATGCCATTGATGTACAATTAGTTGTGATTTTTTTTTCTAAACAGATCTTTTCGAAAGTCGTAAGAGGTCTGAACAGAGAATTTTTTATTTTATTGTTCTGGATGAAATTATGTATCTGCCGGTAATTCCAGAGAGACATATGTCTCTGGTTGAACAGTTTGCTCATCTCGGTCAGAGTAATGACCTTGCCTTTGGCTGTGCAGTGCCAAACAAGTAGAGGTTGGTTTGGTATTAGCGGAGTAAGATTCATTCCGCTTATCCCTGGGGTGAAGTCTGGGTTTTGGAGAATTAGGGAAAGTGGGCTGGGTGTTGAAGAGAAGTTATGGTGGTGCGTGGTCTTATAAAATATATTTAAAGTGGTGGATATCAGGGGATGTTCTGTGACATATTTAGGATGGTTCTTAGGGTTAGACCAGGGGAGGAAATGGATTGGTATGTGTGTTCCGCCTTTCTCAATTTTAACCCAGTCTTTGTTCTCATAGTGACAATGCCAGTCAATAATTCTTGTTAAGTGGGAAGCATAATAGTATTTTTTATAGTTGGGAACTCCAAGTCCTCCTTTAATTTTGTCCAAATGGAGAAGATTCAGGTTGATTCTGGGTTTTTTATTAGCCCAGAGAAAGCTTCTCTGTTTATGGGTTAAATTACTGAAGAATGTGTTTGGTATAGCTATCGGGAGTGCATGGAACAAGTACATTAATCTAGGGAGAATCACCATTTTTAAAATGGCTATCCTGCCAAGCCACGAAAAGTTTTTGGGGTTCCAGTTATTAAGGTCTTTCCCTATTTTTCCTAGTATGGGTATGAAGTTGTGTGAATAGATTTGATCTAATTTAGGGGTAAGTTTAATACCTAAGTATTGAAGGCTCTCATGTTCCCATTTGTAAGGGCAGTTTTGGTTAGTTAGTTTGGCTGATGTATCGTTCAGGGAGAGATTCAGGACTTCCGATTTTTTATGATTGATTTTAAAGTTCGCAATGTATTTAAACAATTGAAACCATTTATTTAGATTGGGGATGGTGATGTGGGGTTGGGTTATAAAGAACAGCATATCATCTGCGTAGGCAGCGGTTTTGTATTCTATTCCATCTATTTTGACTCCATGTATATCTGGTTGTAGGTTGATGTTTCTGATCAGGGGTTCTGAAGTTAGAATAAAGAGGATTGGGGAAAGGGGGCAACCTTGTCTGGTTCCATTATTTATTTGGATTGGGTCTGAGAAGGTATCATTGACTTTGATTCTGGCACTGGGGTTCGTGTATAGTTTTTTGATCCAATTCATTATTTTCTCTCCTAGACCAATAAATTCACATGTTTTTAGCATATAATCCCACGCTATTCTGTCGAATGCTTTTTCTGCATCTGTTGACAGGAGCATGGCTTCAATTTTGTCGAGATGTGTTCTATGTATAATATTCAGGGATTTTATTACATTATCCCTGGCTTCCCTTCCAGGCATGAAGCCCACTTGTTCAGGGCCGATGATGTCTTTTAGAAGGGGTTTAAGTCTGTTGGCTAAGATTTTTGCTAGAATTTTGAGGTCCAGGTTCAATAACGAAATGGGTCTGTAATTTGTGCAATCGGTTGGGTCCTTGTCTTTTTTGGGAATGACCGTGATATGCGCAAGAGAAAAATCTCGTGGTGGAGGGGTTTGGTCGCTTGTCAAGTGGTTTAGTGCCAAAGTAAGGGGTCTGTTTAATGTTTTTTCAAATGTTTTATAGTATACTGATGTGAAGCCGTCTGGGCCTGGGCTTTTGCCTGGTTTCATGTCGGCAATGGCTGTTGTGATTTCTTCACTTTTAATGGATTGATTTATGGAGTTGGTCACAGTCAAAGGAAGTCTGGGTATTTTACTATTTATTAGGAATTCATGTATAATTTGTTCTCTGCTTTCAGTGTGTGATGGAGGTTTATTCTGTGTAGGGATATTGTAGAGTTTGGAATAAAAATTAGAGAAGTGTTTGGCAATGTTCTTTGAGTCATGTGCGGAGTTCCCTAGTTTGTCTCTGATACAATGTATGTTTCCTGAATGTTGTGATTCTCTTAATGCTCTGGCCAGGTATTTGCCGCTTTTATCACCTGTTTCATAGAAGATTGCTTTTTTCAGATATAAAGCCCTTCTATATTTGTTATCTAGAATATTTTGTAGTTCTTTCCTTTTTTTAAGTAGTTCTTGTTCTACAATCAATGATTGTAAGTGCTTGTGTTGCGTTTCTAGAGTGTTTATCTGTGATACTATGTCTTCTAGTTGTTTCTCTCTTTCTCTCTTTTTCCTTGCCCCAATCTTAATAAATTCTCCTCTGATCACACTTTTGTGCGCTTCCCAGATGATCAGGGGTGATATATCTGGAGTATTGTTCTGGGTGAAATAATCTGTCATGGCGGTTTGAATGCTATTCTGCACCCCTGGGTCTGTGAGCAGGGCCGCATTTAACCTCCAGTTGAAATCAGTTTTCTTGTTATTGGGTGTCAGGAATGAGAGAGAAACAGGTGCATGGTCCGAAATTGTGATAGTCCCAATCTCAGCTCCAGTTACAACTGGTAAATCTCTCTGGGAGATAAAGATATGGTCTATCCTGGTGTAGCGTTTGTGGGGTGCCGAGTAAAATGTAAAGTCTTTGGTTGTGGGGTGGAGTGTTCTCCATGAGTCCACTAGGCTTAATGATTGTAAAAGTAATTTAATTTTCTTGAGTATTTTGTATGCTATGCAGGTTTGTCCCGAGGATGTGTCTTGTATGGGGTTGAGTGGGATATTGAAATCTCCTCCCAAAATTATACAACCCTGGGCAAAACTTTTCAGTTCGTCTATGACATGTCTACAGAAGGATATGTGTGCTTTATTAGGAAAGTACACGTTTGCGATAGTCATTGGCTTCCCGTTTAAGGTGCCTTTAAGGAAAATGTATCTTCCTTCTATGTCGATGTGTTGCTGGTCAACATGGAAGGCAGTTGTTTTACTTAGGAGTATGGAAACACCTTTAGTTTTAGTGTTTTTATTGGTGGCATGATATGCTTGTGTGAAATAGTTGTCTGTTAATTTGGGAATGTGTGAATCTTTAAAATGAGTTTCCTGTAATAGGACTATTTTAGGTTTCTTTTTATGCAACTCTCTGAGAATTTTATGTCTTTTTTCAGGTATATTCAATCCATTTACATTGTGTGATATTATGTCGGGTAAATTACCCAGTCCTGAGTAAGCCATGGAAGTTACCAAGTGGGATAGATAGGGAACAAGAGGAAAGAGATAGAGGGGTAAAAGAAGGAAGGAAGAGAAAGGCGGTATCCTAGGATCGGAGGAGTGCCAAAATGACCCCTCCGTTCAACACTTATATAGAAAGGTAAGTTAACTTACTCCCACGGCGCGTAGGTTAGTACACCCCGGTGGAGCCACAAATTGGTTGAGGTTTATGATGAGGTTCAGGTTAGTCTCACTAAGTCCTTTGGGGGTGAGTGGAAGGCGAGGTAGAAGAGGGCCAATAAGTCTATCAGTAAATATTAGTGATAGACAGGTGTATGTAATTTAGATTACCATTCATTGGTGGGAGTGGTTCTAAATCCTGTATTGAAAATATAGATTAAAATTCAAGAGTGCAAATTAATATGCGGCTTTGTGGGTTTTGTAGTTGGAATGGGTTATTACAGGCTGGATCACGGTTATGTTTCAATCAACACGGGGAATGTGTGTAGACTAAGATTTATCCTTAGGTCACTTTGTCTCTGAGCTAATTTTAGTGTGGGTTTGAGAGAATAAGCCTATCTTTTATCTCTTTCTCTTCTTATTTGAGAGTGGTTAAGGGTTGAGTGGTGTTAGATGTTTCACCTGAGAGGTGTGAATAACTTATGGTTAGCCATCCAGAGGATCTCCTCTGAGATCTTCATCTAGATGTCTACTTTCTCCTGAACCTCATCTCCGCCTCATTAATCAGTCATAATACAGTAAAGAAGATAAAATAAAATTAACAGCGAAGGAGGAAAACAACGGACAACAGGTGATATCCTCAAACTTGTAACTGGAGAGGCATATCAGCGGCCGGATTCCGCTTATATAGTCCCTCTTGGCATTTTGTGCCTCTCGCTAAATGCATAGTGCATTCCCGTGTCTTCTGAAATCATTCAGTCTGTTCAGGAGATGATTGGAGCGTGTGTCCATTACTCAGTGGGTAGGTGTCATTTATATAAGACCCTTGTTGGCTTATTTTCATGGGTTAATGAGGTGGTAGTTATTGTCCTTTATAGCAGAGTGTCTATGTTCCGTCAAAAGGAGTGAAGTGTTGTTTTCTTGCGATTGTACCCCTCACATGGTGTTTTGTGTAGTATAACATATTGAAGTGGGAGTGGTGTGTACTCACAGTTCTTTCTCCGAGAATGCGGGTCATACCGTCTGGTTGTTGAGGTTCTCCAGAAGGAATCTTAATCCAATTGCTAGTTGGTTTCCTGTAAGTGTAATTTGCTGGGTGGGTGCATACATAATAAACGTCACTGGAAAAGGAAGATGAGAAAGTCAGTAAAATATAGATATACTGTGTATTTAACTCCTGTTCCTTATTCAGTAGACCAGATTCACTTTGATAGATGATATCTTCTGTGTTTTGTATAGTAAAAGAGTGGTTTGTTGCTCCTGGGTCTATCCCCTGGGTAGAAAGGTTTCTGTGCCTTTGGTATTAGGGAAGATATGCATCTTGTATAACGTGGTAGGATTTATATATAGTGCAACAGTGCCATCTGCTGGTTTTAGAGGAAAAATAAGCTATTAGAAGTTTAAGTATATAAAGTCTGTCTCTGCAGGAGTTGTATTCCTTGTTTCTTTCCAAGTGTTGTTTAGTATTCGTGAATTATAAGGTGACAGAATAGGTGTTTCATTTAGAGCCATAGGTCTTCTTCACCTAAAGTCTCAGGGCTCTAGGTGATCAGTTTTTAGTATGAAGTTCTTGAAACAATACAAATTAAGTATACTTTACCAGCCTAAGGATATCCGTGTCCTTCAGTAGCTTCTGTCAGAAATATTCAGAAGGTTCATCCTCACAACCGGGAAAATGTTATGTGAACAATAAGAACAAAAAAAAAAAATCATCAAACCAAGAAGGAAAGGTCAGATATAAGTCATAGGGTTTCAAAGTGACTAATGTTGATTCTTTGGGTCCAGGGTCAAAATGGGATAAAATTAGTATTTCCCTTTGGTTTTGGGGGTTTTGTTTGGCGTGAAGTGGTGCCCATGCAGGTCTGATTGTTTGGCCTTCTTCCCCCCAGCTTGAAATGGTGATTTGCTCGGCGTAGCTCTGTTAGGTGTTGTGTTCAGAGGTATTGGTGGCGGTAAACGGAAATCTTTATACCATTCAGGGAGATCTATAAGGTCAATGTTAATTTGTTCACAAAAGTGAGGGAGATCATCCGGGGTTCTTAGTAAAACCTGTTTCCCTTCAAAGTTGGCTTGCAGAGCAAAGGGAAATTTCCATCTGTAATTTATGCCTTTATTCCTTAAGATTTCTAGCAATGGTTTAATAGCCCTTCTATTGTTTAGTGTGATTGGTGATAGATCTTGATAGACCTGGATGTTAGTTTCATTGAATGTGATTTGATCATTTTGTCTGGCCTTTTGTAGGATTTCTTCCTTCAAAGGGTAGCTGCTTAGGCAGCAAACAATGTCTCTAGGGGGAGAGTCATCGGGGGCTCTAGGTCTGAGGGCCCTGTGTGCTCTGTCAAAGTCAATTGGTGATTCGGTGGGCCTTTCCAGAAGGTTGTTGAATATAGCGCATAGTGCCGATTTGATTTGGTCCGACGGGACAGTTTCAGGGACCCCCCTTACTCGCAGATTCTGTCTTCTCCCCCTGTTATCCAGGTCTTCTAAATGTCGATTTATGGAAATCAGGTGTTGAGAATGAGTGAGTGTGACATGTTCAAGCCTCTTAATAGCCTTTTCTCTGTGTCTGCCCGCTCTGTCATTCGCTGCGATCTGCTCTGTTAATGTATGGAGCTCCGCTTTCATATCTGAAAAAGCTGCTGAGAATGACCTTTTTATGTCTGCGGCTATCTCTGACATATCGGAGTATGTGAGGGGTTGATCGGATGGTGAGGTGTCTCTTACCATGTCCTCAGATGTGGCTAGTGAAGCTGAGTCACACTCCTCGTCCTCCTCGTGTTCCGTCTCCGGCGCCTTCTCTTGGAATTTGAACAGGTCTGATATGTTTTTGTTTGCCGAGAAAGTGGTCGATCGTTGCAGGCGTTGTTGTGAGCCTGCCTTGGTAATTTTGCCCATGATCGAGTGCTCTGGGAGCCGCGATGCAGCAGGATTATCGAGCCTTGTCCCGGAGCTCTTCTCCTATGCGGCCATCTCTCGCGCTCGTCAAGCCACGCCCCCTAGCTCGCTTTTAACATGGGTTTGGTGCTCCTCCAGGGAAGGGGAGAAGATGAGAATATCATCTAAATACATCACCACAAACAGGTCAAGGAAGTCCTGTAATATCTCGTTAACAAGGTGCTGAAAGGTGGCTGGTGCATTACAGAGTCCAAACGGCATGACCAAATACTCAGTGGCCGAACCGGGTTCGGGAGGCCGTTTTCCATTCATCCCCTTCCCTGATCCTAATGAGATTGTATGCTCCACGTAGATCCCGTTTAGAGAACACGGTAGCGGAGCCAAGCCGTTGAAACAAGTCCGGAACTAATGGAAGAGGGTACCGGTTTTTTACGGTGATCTTGTTGAGATCCCTGTAGTCAATACCGGGCCTCAAGGACTTGTCCTGTTTTTCAACAAAAAAGATCCCGGCCCAGCAGGGGACGTGGAGGGCCGCATGAATCCCTTCTCCAGATTCTCATCCAGGTAGGACTTGAGCGCTGCCAACTCTTTTTCCGAGAGGGGGTGGATTCTGCCGAATGGGACCTCCGTGCCAGAGAGCAATTCTATAGGGCAATCGTAGGGACAGTGTGGCGGCAGGGCATCCGCCCCTTTCTTGCTGAACACATCAAGAAAGTCATGGTACTCGGCAGGGACAGCAAGGCAGACTTCCATGTCCTGATCAGAGTCCGGGCAAGAGGCTGCTAGGAGGGATCCAGCCGGAGGTGGGAAGCAGTGGTGCTGGCAATAAATTGAGGGAAATTGAACGCTGCCAGTGACCCAGTTGATGTGAGGGCAGTGTGCCCGAAGCCAGGGGAGTCCAAGGATGACTGGGGACAGTGGAGACGCAATGGCGTCAGAGAGCAGAGAAGTTCAGAATGACCGTTGCAAGCTCGGGTCAGCAGAGGGACAGTCTCATGGGTTATCAACCAGGATTTGATGGGTGACTCGTCGGCCAGGCGAAGGATCATCGGATGTGCCTTGGGCCTGAGGGGTATCTGATGTAAGGCTGCGTAGTCAAGGTCTATGAAGCAGCCGCAGGCTCCCGAGTCTATAATAGCAGGGACAGAAACCTCCCCACGGGGCAGTTGCAGGACTACGGCTAGGACTGCATGTGTCTTGGGATCAGGCATGGCGGGGCCTTACTGGACTTAATGGGGCACATCCGCACTGAATGTCCAGATCCTCCACAATACAGACACAACCCGTTGTACAATCGTCTCCGCGTTTCTTCGGAGGAGAGAGTCGGGCGTTGTGGCTTTGCTGGCTGTGGTACAGGAGCAAGTTCGGAGTAGGAGGAGTACGTGGGGGTGGCGGACCGTTCGGTACAACGTTCCCCCAGGCGGCGGTCAATTTGAATGGCCAAATCGATCAAGGCGTCCAGGGTTGGAGGCATGCCTGCACGAGCCAATTCATCCTTCAGGAACTCGGACAGCCCCAGCCGGAACTGGGATCGCAGAGCCGCATCATTCCATTCGGTGTCAACGCTCCAGCGCCGGAAGTCCGCCACATAGTCCTCAGCGGGGCGGTGGCCTTGCTGGAGGGCATGGAGCGTGGCTTCTGCAGAGGTGGCTAGATGCGGGTCCTCATAGAGTCTGGCCATAGCCTGGAAGAATAGGGCAAGGCTTGTGCTCTCGGGTGCCGAGCGCTCCAGGAGGCGGTGAGCCCAGGCCTGTGGCTCATCCAGGAGGAGAGAGATGACCATCCCCACTTTGGTATTTTCCTGAGAGAAGACACTGGGTTGCAGAGAGAAAAAAGTTCAAAGGAACAGCGAAATGCCCGAAACTTCTTACGGTCCCCTGTGAACAGTTCGGGCAAGGGTACTTCTGGTTCCATGAGTGCTGTGATGAAGGTATGCTGGGGGAGCTCCCAGACTTGGTCCTCCAGCTGGAGGTAGCCAGAGTGCAGGTCCTTCACTGCTTGGGCAAGGCTGGTCACCTGCTAACACAGTTCCTTAGTAAGGGAGGCCCCCTGCGCAGACTCAGGCATGGCTGTCTAATACTGTCACGTACCTATTGGATGAGTCTGACTTATGCAGTAAGTAACCTCCCTTACGACCCTGACTTGGGAACCCCTGGTAGAGTAGACAGGTGGCTCAGGAGTGCAGGGTGGCACGAGGGTCGTACCGGGTCACTGGTGTTGTCCACCAGTCCGTTGATGCACTCGTGCACTTGTAGAGTGGTCATACAGGCCGGGTCGTAGAACAGGCTGGCAGAGCGGTACAAGAGGAGCAGGCAGATGGATGGTCGGGTACAGGCAGGGTCATCAACAGGCAGCCAGGCAAAGTACAGGAGGACTAGGCAGAAGAGTGGTCGCAGACAGTCCAGGGGTCTGTGCAGGCAGAGATCAGCAAAGTCAGGCAAGCCGGGTCACAGGAACAGAGAATCAGATACAGGTTGCACAGGAAACACACATCATATGCTGTAGATCAGACAGCACTTGCAGCAGGGTCTGCTGGGCTGAAATAGAGCCATTTGGCGCCGTTTCCGTGCACACGCGTGAACGCGCGGGAGTGCTCAAATAGTCTCAAACTGTGTTTCTTTGCAGGGGCTTCTCTAACAGGTGCACTTGGAGTGTTTATCCAAAGAGTCCATCTCTTTTGAAACAATGGGATTTGTAGGTGAGCCTTTGCAAACATATTCCATGAGCCCCTGATTGTTCAGAGAAGAGAGGGCATCAATTATAGAAGAGGGATCTGAGGCTTTCCATTTTCTGGCGATGGAAAGTCTAACGGTGATGAGTATATGGGTCAGTATGGCGTGAGATGGTGCAGGCCAGGAATCAAAGTCTAACCCAAACAAGATCAAGTGCGGGGAGAGAATTATTGGTCTGTGGAGTATATCTGCTAGTAATTTGTTGATATCATGCCAGAAGGAGGACAGTCTAGGACACAACCGCCAGCTTTTCATACTTGTACCCTTTTGTCCGCAAGCCCTCCAGCAGTTGTCTGTGGCTGAAGAGTATATCTTAGCGAGCTTGGTGGGGGTAAGATACCAATTGTGGAATATTTTTTGTACTCCTTCCCAGTGGGTGAGACATTTAGAGAATTTCAGGGGGCGTTGTAGTGCTAGGAGCCATTGCTGAAGAGTATATGTGTGATGGAGTTGGCGTTCCCATTTTAACATGGTGTAGGATTTATTGGCGTTTGGGTTGCTGGCCAACAGTTTTTAATAGTAGGATATGCCTTTCTCTTTAGAGTTGGTATTGCAATAAAAATGTAGTGCGTGCCACAACAGGGGGTCATTCAACCAGGTAGATTTAGAAAGAACAGAGTGGATTCTAAAGTACAGGGTGGGCCATTTATATGGATACACCTTAAAAAAATGGGAATGGTTGGTGATATTAACTTCCTGTTTGTGGCACATTAGTATATGTGAGGGGGGAAACTTTTCAAGATGGGTGGTGACCATGACACCATTGTTTTTCTTGTGAAATTCCCAATAAGTTTGATGTGTCACATGACCCTCTTCCTATTGAAAAAACAAAAGTTGGATTCAAAATGGCCGACTTCAAAATGGCCACCATGGTCACCGCCCATCTTGAAAAGTTTCCCCCCTCACATATACTAATGTGCCGCAAACAGGAAGTTAATATCACCAACCATTCCCATTTTATTAAGGTGTATCCATATAAATGGCCCACCCTGTACTTGAATAGGCCTTTGACTGGGATCTGAAATGTATCCATCAGTTGTTGAATGGAAAGGAGTGTGGTTGTCATATAAGTGGTCCAGTGAGGTGATTCCTGCTTGGGACCAGTTGGTTAAAGAGATGTCAGGTAGGATGAATTGCAAAGTAAGCAGGGGCAGTACTTTCCGTACGTTATGTGATATTCCTCCCGACGTTTGTAGGATAGAGTGCCACGTTCTAATTGTAGCATTGTCAGTGTGTAGAAAGGTATGTTGTTTGTGGTTCTGCACCAGTAATGCTGAGAGAGTTAGTTTAGGATTGGTTGCTAGGACTGACTACTCAATTTGCAGCCATGGGAATTGAGTCACTGGGGCCCACCAACTTTTAGCTTGTTCCAGGATGGTTGCTTTATAGTAGGCAGTGATGTTGGGTGCGCCCATTCCTCCAGAGGCAATTGAACAGCATAGGGTCACTCTTTTAAGCCTAGGATGCTAGGATGCATTCCATATGAAGGAGGATACCATCGCTTGTAATTTGTCTAGCTGAGAGTGGAGGAAGGGTATAGATAGTGTCCAAAAGCAATAAAGAATATGTGGCAACAGATACATCTTTGTAAGTGCAATGTGTCCTGCCCAAGAAGCCTTAACATTAGTGTTGAGCGAACCCGGACTGTAACGTTCGGGTCCGTACCGAACTTTAGGGTGTCCGTGGCACGGACCCGGACATTTCAAAAATCGTTCGGGTTCGGTCCGGGGTTACTACCGAAGATTCCCGTTTGGTCACTTTGCGAACAACTAACCGACGGGACGTCGAAGAGTTGTGCACCTCATTTTATCGTCTTGGGGCCTGGCTTGGGCTTGCTAAAAACTTTACAGGCCCAGGCACGGTGCCTGTGGGATTTCAAGCCATGCCTGGGCTTGCAATGTCAGGCCCAAGCGAGTTGTGATTACAATTCCGAAGAACCCGTCCTGTGTAACGTGAATGTTTCTACATAGACAACGGTGTATAAGAAATAACGAAAACCTGTGATAGATATGGGAAGGAGGTGAGAGTCGATCTGTTTAATGTTCGCTACCATAGGAGGAAGTATACCTTA
>BLSH010128375.1:41709-53176 GCA_018402905.1 Glandirana rugosa | reverse complement strand
AGGGGGGATCATGTGTATGGTTTTATACCCAATAAATGTTTATGGATCATGCACTATGTGAGCGCTTTTTTCAAGGGTGATTCCAGTTATATGGTATCTGCTGTCTCCCAATACACCTTAAGATCGGATGCGATTGGATAAGATTTGATCGGATGCTGGAACTTGGAGATTATCACTAAGACCTTAAGGCGGTTTTTATACTTACCTTCGGTGAGTGTTTTCATATAGGGGGGCATAACCTCCCGTATTTTGCTCAGGTGGTGTGGTGGTGGACAACGTTGGAACAAGAGCCTGCCCCTAGCAGGGATCAATTCAGTCGATATATTTTCTGGGACTTTTTTTATAGGAAGTCACAATTTAGCGCTGCTTGCACTTTACAAAGATATATGGACTTATATTATTGAGGTGCTATCCAATACTGAATGATACATACATATTCAATACTATGGGGTGCTGCAGGTGTATCCTTGATTTTAAGGGGAACGCCATGCTTAAGTCAAACCCCCAAAACGGAATAGGGTCACACCCCCAGGCGCATAATAGGCCCTTTGGGTCTGGTAAGTATTTAAAGGAGAACCCCACGCTCAATTTAATTTGACAAAATGCATAAGGGCCCCCCAAAATCCAAACCAGGCCCCTCAGGTATAGTATGGATTTAAACGGCAACCCCACAGTAAAGTCAACAAAAAACAGGCACAGGGGTCCTCCCAAAAACAAAACCAGACCCCAAAGCACCCTCCTCATGTTGAGGACATGTGATCTGGTAAGATTCGGAGGGGTGCACTCATCCGTCCCCACCCCCCTTCCATGCCAGGGCTGCATGCTGGGATAAGGGTTTGGTTTGGATTTTGGGGGGACACCAACACCATTTTTTAACAATTTGGCGTGGGATTCCCCTTAAAATCCATACTAGACACGAAGGGCCTGGTAAGGACTGGGGGAGACCCCCAACGCAATGCTTTTTCAGTGATCTTTATCTATATTGCTGGGAACCAGCAATACATTCCAGCCACGACCGATTTTAAATGACAATTTTTCCTTTACAAATGCCATTTTGCGGTGCCACTGTTCTAAGCATCACAGAGATCCATACTAAGGGGAGCTGTCAAGCACGATATTTAAGCACTTGCCGCCCGCCCGCCCGCCGCAGCGTGACAGCGGCAAAGTGGTTAGTTATCGCAAACCGCCCTCACCTGACGGCAGCTGCGATGACTAGCATTGTGAGCGCGTGCATGCTTCCGGAGGCAATCTCGCACGCTCACTGTGTTCTGGGGGGGTCAGGGAGCGGGTAGGGCAGACTCGATCGCCGCTGGCTACCCGCGATGGCCCCTCTTCAGTGAAAGAACGGAGGTCCGTGTATGTAAACATGGATCTCCGTTCGGACAGAGGGGGAAGGGTGGTGATCACAGGCTTCCTTTATATGGAAGCCGTGATCACTTCCCTCCCCCTGCCAGCCCAGCCCCCATACAGTTAGAACACCCCATAGGGAACACAGTTAACCCTCTCCAGGTTAACCCCTTCACTGCCAATAGCATTTCTACAGTAAGCAGTGCATTTTTAGACCACTGATAACTGTATAAATGCCAATGGTCCAAAAAAAATGTCTAAATGGTCCGACATGTCTGCCGCAATATTGCAGTGCCGCTAAAAATCGCAGATCGCCGCCATTACTAGTAAAAAATGTAAAAAATACAACTCCACAAATTAATTTGCATCTTCCCTAAACGCAGCAACTTTTGCGTAAACAAAACAATAAACGCCAATTGCGATGTATTTATTTTTTTTAACAAAAATAGGAGGAAGAATATAAATTGGCCAAAAACAAGTAAATAAACTGATTTTTATTTTTTTACAATTGGATTTGTATTTTAGCAAAAACAAAGAAAAACTGGTTATTTTGAAAAATTGTTGCTCTTTTTTTATTTAGAACGGCGATCACAAATGACACAGAGGAGATCAAATATCACCAAAAGAAAGCTCTATGTGTGGGTAAAAAAGGACGCAAATTTTGTTTTGGGTACAACTTCGCATGACCACGCAATTGTCAGTTAAAGCAACGCAGTGCCAAATCGCAAAAAGTGCTCAGGTCCAAAAGCGTTAATTCCTTCCAGGGCTGAAGTGGTTAAAAGAATATTTTTTTTTCACTTTAACCATTATTAAAACCACTGCTCCTGAAAAAAAAAAATAGAAACCTTTTTTTTCTATTCAGACATGTCCCCTGGGGCTAAGGCTGTTACAATTAGAGAGAGGGGTGGTAATGTTTTTTTTTTTTTTATGGCAATGAACTTGCATACAACCGCAAGTTCCACCCCAGCCAACATCAACATGTAACCTGAGAGGCATCTTCACAGGCAAATAGAGCTCGCATGTGTGCTATTTTACTCGAGTCTGTGAGAGTTGACGTTGTAATTGCCTTTCATTGGGAGTTATTTTAAGGCACTGCTGGAGTAGATTTGGGAGGTATAGTAAATCAGGGCCACTGTGTTCGCTAAGAAACACATCTATATATTTTTAAAATGTATCTACTCTTTCCACTGACACCGCCAACTGTGGAAGGGAGTTCCACACCATTATTGCTCTAGCATTAAAGAATCACTTAGACAGTTTAAGACTGACCATTTTGCATCCAACTTCATTGTGTGGCTGCCGCTACGTGTCCTTTTTAGAAACCTAAGATTAAAAAGTTCCCTCAATGCTACAGTCACCATTGAAGGATTTGTAGATCATTATCATATCCCCACTTGGGCATCGCTCCTCCAGGGAGCATACATTTAATGTTCATAGTAGTTTCTTATAACGGAGGTTCTTCATCCTTCCTGACGATTGATAACCTGAATTGGACAGCATTCTCAGAATGCAGCCAAACCAGAATTTTGTAAAGTGGTAGAATTATAGTTTTATCTCTTTAGTAAATACCATTTTTAATGAATACTAATAGTCTGCTAACTTTGCTTGCTGCACCTTGGCATTTCAAAGTCTGTAATCTACTAGGTCCTCCAGATCCCTTTCCACTCTTGATTCCCCCCAGTGGTTTCTCCAGCCACCTAGTGTGTAAATTGCATGCATATTTTTAGCTCACAGGTGCACTACTTTACACTTTCCTACATTACATAGTTACATAGTCAATCTGGTTGAAAAAAAGACACAAGTCCATCCAGTTCACTGGACACACACACACACACAAACACCTCCATATATGCTATCTTATACCCACAGTTAATCATTGAACCACATCTGCCATATAACAACATACCCCACTATTTAACTAGGTTTTCTTGTAAAGTTATACCAATAGATAAAGAGAAAGTAAAAGACAATAAAAAAAAAAAACACAAAAGTATTCATGTAACATGTAACATGAACAAATTCACTAAGAAGTACAATAAGAAAAAATCAATCAAGAGAAACATTTGCGATAAACACTTATACTGTATGGCTAACTGAGGATCAAATTAGGAATAGACTTGAAACACTTAACGTTAATAAGTCACCGGGACCAGATGGCTTGCACCCGAGGGTCCTTAACCACCTCCCACCTGGCCACTGTACATATACGGCCGGGTGGGAGCTTCCCCGTTCTGACAGGACGTATATATACGTCCTGCAGAACGGGCGCTCGCAGCGCGGGCACGCGCCGCGCTGCTGCTGGATCCTGTGATCATTATGATCACAGGATCCAGCTGAGCGGAGATCGGGATACGGGTGCAGTGACTGGCCCTCCCGATCATGTGACGGCTGTGTCCAATCACAGCCGTCACATTGTAAACAGAGACGAGCGTCTCTGTGACAGTTCTCCCCCGCCGAGCTCAGTGAGAGCTCAGTGCGGGGGGGTGAAGGGGGGGAGCTGCAGCTCTGTGAAAGCTTTCTGCATGGTGAGGATTTCATGCAGAAAGCTGTCACAGATCGCCCCCCACACAGTGCACCAAGCACACTGATACCCCTGTCCCTGTAAACATAAGTGTCCCCATAAAAGAGCCCCCAAAACATCTGTATGTCCCCCATCACATCTGTCACCATACACAACATCTGTCACAGTCCCCAAACATCTGTCACAGTCCCCAAACATCTGTCACAGTCCTCAAACATCTGTCACCATACACAAAACATCTGTATGTTACCGTCACATCTGTCACAGTCCCCGTCACATCTGTCTGTCCGCCAACACCAAATAAACTCCAATTTGGGTTATTTTTACCAAAGAAATGTAGCAGTATCATTTTTGGTCAAAATTTATCAAGAGAAATTACTTATTTGCAAAATAAAACAGAAACGCAGAAAAATGCATTGTTTTTGAAAATTTTTTGTCTTTTTTTAATTTATAGCGCAAAAAATAAAAAACCCAGGGATGATTAAATACCACCAAAAGAAAGCTCTATTTGTGTGAAAAAAATGATAAAAATTTCATATGGGTGCAGTGTCGCATGACCGCGCAATTGTCATTCAAACTGCAACAGCGCTGAAAGCTGAAAATTGGTCCGGGAAGGAAGGGGGTTTAAGTGCCCAGTATTGAAGTGGTTAAGGTACTCGGTCAGGAAATTGCCAGACCACTGTACCTAATTTTTAAAAACAGTCTACTGACTGGTATTGTACCAGCTGATTGGAGAAAAGCCAATGTAGCACCAATATATAAAAAGGACCAAGATATATCCCTGGAAACTGCAGGCCAGTTAGCTTAACATCAATAATATGCAAGCTCTTGGAGGGAATAATAAGGGATTATGTACAAGATTATTGTAATGAAAACTGTATCATTAGCAGTAATCAGCACAGTTTCATGAAGAATCGCTCGTGCCAAACCACTCTATTAACCTTCTATGAGGAGGTGAGCTGCTATCTAGATAAAGGGAGGCCCATTGATGTGGTGTATCTAGATTTTGCAAAAGCATTTGATACAGTTCCCCATAAGCTTAATGTACAAACTAAGGTCTGTCGGCATGGATCAAAGGGTGAGTACCTGAATTGAAAACTGGTTACAGGGGAGAGTCCAGAGGGTTGGGATAAATGGGGAGTACCGCGAATGGCCTGGTGTGGAAAGTGGGGTCCCCCAGGGATCTGTCCTGGGATCAATCCTATTCAATTTATTTGTAAACGATCTGGATGATGGGGTTAATAGCTCAATCTCAATATTTGCAGATGATACCAAGTTAAGCAGGGCAATCATTTCTCCACAGGATGTGGAAACCTTACAAGAAGATATGAACAAATTAAAGGGGTGGGTAGATAAGTGGCAAATGAGGTTTAATGCAGAAAACATAAAATAATGCATTTGGGTACCAAGAATATGAATGCAAACTACTCACTAGGGGGAGAGCCACTGGGGGAATCTAGGATGGAAAAGGACCTAGGGGTCCTAGTAGAGAACAGGTTCAGCAATGGCATGCAATGCCAAGCTGCGGCAAGCAAAGCCAACAAAATATTGGCATGCATCAAAAAGGAAATAAACTCCAGGGATAAATCATAATTCTCCCCCTCTACAAGTCTCTGGTGAGGCCGCATCTGGAGTATGCCGTCCAGTTCTGGGCACCAATCCTCAGGAAGGATGTCCTGGAACTAGAAAGGGTTCAGAGAAGGGCAACAAAGCTAATTAAGGGACTGAAGAACCTTAGTTATGAGAAAAGATTACAAGATGGGGATATAATTTCAATGTACAAATACTGTACTGGTGACCCCACTATAGGGACAAAACTATTCCGCACAAGGGAGCACACAAAGACACATTCATTAAAATAGAGGAAAGGTGGTTTAACCTTAAGCTGCGTAGAGGATTCTTTACGGTAAGAGCAGTAAGGATGTGGAATTCTCTTCCACAAACAGTGGTTTCAGCTGGGAGCATAGATAATTAAAAAAAAAACTATTAGATGGGCACCTAAGGGACCACAACTTGAGGGATATACAATGTAATATTGGCATAAAACCACACGCATAGGTTGGACTTGATGGTCTTTTTTTCAACCTCACTAACTATGTAACTATGTATATTCCATTTCGCATGAAAACAAGGCATTGAATCAAAGAGGGCGTGGAAGAGTCTTTCTGTCAACATTATGGCATCAACTTTATCTTTGATTTGTGAAAAGTAGATGGAAGGAGACTTCAAAAAACAATCGAAATGGAAGGGGCAACACAAATAATGTGGATCAACTTTTCAGAGAATAAGATATATTAGGAACTGGGGCGAATAATAGACATATAGATGGAGTGAGGGTGACAGAGCTACTTGTTATATGGGAAGCTGTTATTGATATTTTATGCCAAATAGCTTTCAATCTCTCACAGCTCCAGAAAATATGAAGAAAAGAACCCAGGAAGACGCACCTCCTAAATCAGGGATCTGAAGATTCTTAAAACATAGTATGTATTCAAGAAGGGGTATAATGCCATCTGGTTAAGACCTTAAGGGTTGTTTCACTAATAGAGAGTGTATATGTACATTTGGGGAGATTCCCAATCATATTTGTGATGCACCGCCTTGCAACCCACCTGGATGTCTGTTCCAAACAGTGCCTCCTACCTTCCAAACCCTTCCAGCAGACTGAGAGCTAATACCAGCCCTTTACCCTAAGCATCGTACACAGACAAGATGTTGGGTAGAGATGGGCGGGATGACCTCCTGTTCGGTTCACACCAGACCTGTCAAACATTGCAAAAGTTTTGAAAAGATGCACCCAATTGAAGTCTATGGGACTCGACCCCAAGACGACGTCTTTAACGATGAAACACCACATCGGGTAGGGCGTACTGACATCACCGCTGTGTTTTCTGTGTGTCCACACTGGATGGGACCTCTTGCTACAGCTGGCCAGCTGGTGATTTTAATGCTTGTTTATCTACAACTTAATGTAAGTGCAATACTTTTTATACAATTAAAGTAGTAGTAGTAGTAGTAGTAGTAGTAGAATTAAAGTACAGTATTATACCATTGCGAGGCCTTTTCATTTGTATGTACGCCCCTTGAGAGACTGGTGGACCCTAGAGGACTGCGGGTGGCTCTTGTCCCTCAATGGACGGTTAAGATAAGGACCCGGATACAACATCCCTTTTATGGGACCTTGACAGGGTTTAAAGTCGCAAGCACATCCCTAGCTTGCTTCTCGTAAGCATCCATTCTACCTGGTGGAGGCACGTTTTACCCTTTGTGATATACAAAACAGAGTTCAATGTTTTAAATATGGCTACACCTTGAATTCTGCGATCACTGCCTAATCCCAAAAGATACAAGAGGCAATGTAATATTTTATTGTAGTCACATCATATAAAATCTTGTAGAAAAAATGGATTTACATATGCAACCTATACACAAAAGTACATCATAGCAGTAAGTTGTATGAGTTACTTCCAACGTTTCGACTGAAACCAGTCTTCATCAGGGATTTACAGCTATCATACAACAGCGTTTTTCTAATGTTGAAAAATAGTGACAATTAGTATTATACAGCATATGTGCACATTCACAATGCTTAGTTCAACAATTCAACAGTCAGTATATAAATAAAGTTTTAACCTGGGTGATGACTTACAGTGCCAATGAATAATCCCAGAAAGCCGGCAAAAGTCCCAGAGAAGACCCCCATCACAAAGCCTAAGGAGCCACGCTGAGAGGGATCTCAGAAGCCTGATCATTCAGAGAAGGATAGGGAGGTCTATAATTGAATATAATAATACAATAAGACACACCGCCCTTACCAACCTACAACATAACACCTCTATTGTAATTAAAAATGCGGACAAGGGAGGGAATGTAGTTGTGATGGATCAGGAGGCATAACAGGAGATGTGAATGGAGGTTTGGAATAACAAAATTTGGTATGTAAGAGTGTCTGCAAGTCAAATTGAAGACTATAATAAGACATTCTATATGCTCATCACTGAGGCCCTAAATAAAGGCACAATCTCTTATGATACTTGAAATTTCCTCAACAATAAATATCTGTGCACGGCTTCCTTTTAAGTGCTCCCAAAATTCATAAGTCACAGACACACCCACCCGGGAGACCAATAATTTCAGGCAACATGAATTTAACTGAAAATGTGAGTAGGTGGGTCGACTCCTTTATACGCCCCTTTGTAATTAGTATGTCTTCCTATGTGAAGGATACAGTCAACTTTCTCCAGCTAATTGAGGAACTGCATGTTCCTTCTGGAGCACTGCTAGTCACAATTGATGTTGAAAGCCTTTATTGCTCAATTCCACACACCAGAGGAATTCAGGTTATATAAAACTTTTTCAGATCCAGTAATCAGCACTCTGAAGCCTTATTTGATCTTGTCAACCATGTTCTCAATTTTATTCTCAGGCATAATGTTTTTGTTTTCAACAATTCCCATTTCCTCCAGGTGCAAGGTGTGGCTATGGGGACTTGTTGTGCGCCCTCATATGCCAACCTATACCTGGGGGAGTGGGAATGTATTTTTCTGCTGTCTGGTGTGTTTTCCAAATATTCATCACATATCCTCACATGGATGAGGTACATTGATGATATTTTTTTAGTTTGGGATGGTTTGGTCAACCTCTTATATCAATGTCTTAATGCCATTAATTCCAATGACTATAATCTTTTTTTCACCATGACCAATGACGTAAAAAATGTCACCTTTTGGACGTTGAGGTTGAGGTAGACACTGAGTCTCAGAAGCAATTTGTTTAGGAAACCAGCTGCTGGAAAGATGATTCTACAAGCCAAGATCTTCCACCCTGGGCCACTCATCAAATCAATTCCATACTCACAGTACTTGTATTTGAGTGGCAATTGCTGTGATGATGAGAGATTCAGGGTGGCTGCCTTGGACTTGAAAAAATGCCTCCTAGAGAGGGGGTACACCAAATCATGCTTATGGAAGGCATACAACTGAGGGATTGTGCAATCGAGAGCCCAGTTATTATTCAGGGCCCCCGCTGAGAGCAAAAAGAATGAGACTGACTTTATTCGTATTGTTACATCCTTCAATAGTCAGCACGTTAATCTCAGAAAACATCTCCAAAAATACTGGCATCTTTTGTTATCAGATTGCAAAATAGCCAGATTTATCTCACCTCCTCCCCTTATAACTTTTAGAGAGCTCCGTCTCTACGAGACATACTTGTCTCTAGCCAGTTCTCCTCTCCTGACACTCTGTTGGTCTCCATCAGTCCCCCGGGTACATTTCCCTGTGGTTCCTGCAACTATTGTAAATACATTAATGAGGATCCTTCTCCGGGGCTCCCTAATCGTCGTTCTTTTACCCCCAGGAGTCATGTTACATGCCAGTCTATGGGGATTATCTACTACTGTGAGGGAGTTCTGGAGAGGGATTTACGACCATGTGCATGCGGCAGAGGTAGGGGACATCTACTCAAAAGTTGGCCGTCATGTAGCACAAGCCCATAATTACCATGTCTTAGAGCTCAAGTTTTGGGTTCTGGAGCATGTACAGTGCAGCCCACGCAGGGGGGACTGGACAAAAACGTAAATTGCGTTGGATATTTAATTTAAAAGCAAACATCCCACCAGGGATTAATGAAATTTTAAGTTTTAGACCATTTCTGGAGGGGTAAAAATGAGCATCTTATGCAACATTATGGGAGTTTATCTGTGTAGCTTCCTCGTTTTTTTTTTTTTGCAAATCATTGATTTTCACAATATATGTATTCTTTTATGTTGATATGCATGTTCAATGCTGTATTGTCAGCCTAGTTTTTGACTTCAGTTGTATGCAGCCTGCGATATCTCAGGGACCCCCCTTATTCCTTTGGCCATGCTGGGTTCGGTTCTCCCTCTCCTTGACTATTCCCGGCACGGAAAGCCGCCACATGGACTATGTCTGGAGTGGGGGGCTTGCTCCCCCTCCCGGGTACCGCTAGGCTACGCCTGGTATGTTGTCCTGTTGGTGTGGTGTTCACTTTGGCCTCTAAGGGGCGATCTCCCCTTTGAGGCGAAGTGATCAGTGTCTGCACCACAGCTCCATCGCGAGCAATCATTTCTGGCATATGCGTACCAGAAGTGACATCAGTACCCGGCATCTTTCCAGATGCTGTCGGAACCGAAATGAGTGGTGGTGAAGGTGCGTGTCAGCATGACACTCACGCTACACGTGGCGTCTCACTGGTAGTGTCATTAGAGCCAAGCACCTCTGTGAGTGTTCTGGGAGTATCCGGTAGCCCGGTCCTCCAATCAGGATACTAGGTGTTTACCTGGGGAGGTATTTCTAGTGGCTGACGGCAGTCATGCTTCAGCATTGGTTGGCAGTAGTGTTGAGCGAACCCGGACTGTAACGTTCGGGTCCGTACTGAACTTTCGGGTGTCCGGGGCACGGACCCGGACATTTCGAAAATCGTTCGGGTTCGGTCCGGGGTTCTGCTATTTTACTCCACGTGTTGAGAAGCTGCAGGGCAGCCAATCAACAAGCGTTTCACTGGTTTGCCCTTAGAAGCCATCACAGCCATGCCTACTAATGGCATGGCTGTGATTGGCCAGTGCATCATGTGACCCAGCCTCTTTATAAGCTGGAGTCAAGTAGTGCTGCAGTCACATGCTCTTGGGTTAGTGTAGGGAAAGGAAGCTGACAGAGTGAGGGAGAGAATAGAGACATTTTAAGACATCTTAAGATCTGATCCTGCATCCTGAGATAGATTACTCTACTACTGCTGTCTGTGCTGTTGCTCTGAGGACAGATAGCAGAAATTAGAGATTTCACATACCGCTGCTTTGAGTTGCAGATCAAACTCTGCATAAAACAACGATCGCCACGATCGTGCTCAACGATCAGATTGTTGGGGGAATTTGAGATTTCAAATACTGCTGCTTAGAGTTGGAGATTGCAGATTAAACTCTGTCTAACGAAACGATCGTACGTTCGTACACAACGATCAGATTGTGGGATCGTACACAACGATCAGATTGTGGGAGTAATTTGAGATTTTACATACTGCTGCTTTGAGTGATCTGACTGCACTAGGTAGAGGCTTGTGCTTAGAGGGACAGATTCTTGTTCCAAAACCATTGCCTACTCCTATAGGGCCAGCTGTTGCTGTAAGTGACACATTATTGTTCAAAAATCATCTCCTAGTTCTAAAGGGAGAGTTTCCAGGTGTTGCTTAGAGGGACAGATTCGTGTTCCAAAACCATTGCCTACTCCTATATGGCCAGCTGTTGCTGTAAGTGACACATTATTGTTGAAAAATCATCTCCTAGTTCTAAAGGGAGAGTTTCCAGGTGTTGCTTAGAAGGGCAGATTCTTGTTCCAAAACCATTGCCTACTCCTATAGGGCAGCTGTTGCTGTAAGTGACACATTATTTTTCAAAAATCATCTCCTAGTTCAAAAGGGAGAGTTTCCAGGTGTTGCTTAGAGGGACAGATTATTGTTCCAAAACCATTGCCCTTAGACGGGAAGATTCGTTGTGGACCTTTGAGAGGGAAATCTTGATCCTCTACTAAAAAGTTGTTATTACACAGTGAATGTCGTTGTCGACCGGTATATCCTCAGACAGAG
>BLSH010128375.1:8625-18800 GCA_018402905.1 Glandirana rugosa | reverse complement strand
GGATGGCTGGGTGGCTGATGATGGCTGGGTGGGTGGCTGGGGGGTGGTAGGTGGGTTGTAAGTGGTTGATGGGGGGTGTTTTATGTCACTAGGCAGCGCTGTGGGCATTGCACATCGCCCACAGCGCTGCAGCACCTCCTCTCTCCCCCCTCTCTCCTCTCACACTGCACCGATCGGTGCGGAGAGGAGAGACAAGCCGGCGCTTCCGCCGGCTTGTTTACATGTGATCGCGCCGTCATTTGACGGCGCGATCACGTGGTGAAAGGCCGCGCACAGCGGCCATTCACCCCGATCCGTGATCAGTCGGGTCCCCCGGACCCGACGGTCACGGATGTTCCCGTGTGCGCGCCCCAGGGGGAACCGGGATTCTGGGAGGACGTCAATAGACGTCCTCCCAGAATTAAGCAACCGCCCTGTAGACGTCAATTGTCTATGGGGCGGTTGTTAAGCGGTTAAAGCAATAGCAGCATGCCATTTTGGCAAATAGGAGAGCATCTGCAAGCAGTGACCACTGGGACAATGCACAGAAACTGCTCCATAGGTTGTACTTGATCCCCACAAGGTTACACAAATTTTATCCAAGCACAAGAGTTGTGCTGGAGGAACTGCGAGCACAAGGGAAACTTACTCCACATCTTCTGGAGCTGCAATAAACTCACTAAGTTTTGGAATGAGATTTCTCAACCCAGATTGGAAGTCACAGGCGTTACTATCCCCTCACCCTGACGTTAGCCCTACTTAGTTTGGGAGCAGAAATACTGCCTCCAGCTGTCAGGACCGTGGGGCTACACATCCTATTTGCAGTACGTATGGCTATAGCAAAAGATTGGAAGTCTATTAATGCACCTAAAGTGGAAACGGTAATATCCAGAGTAAATGCTCAATGCCACTATGAGAAACTGATTGCATACAAAGAGCATAAGGCACATATTTACCTTACAAAATGGGATGCATGGAGAACTTGCTCTAAGGCCTCAATACACATATGATCAGAGCAGTCGTTTGATTTTTCCATTGATGTCAAAGGTTTAACTTCCTTAGGGAAGGCTTCCCTTAAGGTTATTGTAAGATATAGGGCTGGGTCTGGCCACAGTTTGATCCCATTTTGGGGGCCAGCCCATTACCTCTATTTTAGAGGGCCTTATATAATCACATCATTTAACTTGTCTACAAATTGCTTTACTTTTATTAATGATTTTGTAATATGCTAGATTTACTACATTGTGCAAATGCTTTCTTCACTGTCGCACCCAATTTGTATAATCTGAGGCTTTGTTATGTAATCTTTTCAAATAAAAACCTAAAGTTATGGGTCCCATATACTGTAGATATGGGAGTTTAAGCTTGTTTAGGCTTGGAAGAGGTTAAGTATACTGGAAAGGTATATATGGACAGAAAGCCAAAACGAGATAAATCTATTTTGAATGCAGAAAGACACTTTCTGTGCATTTTTTATATAGAACAATATTTGGAACATGAGCCTATTTTGGGTTATCCCAGGTTCAGCGTAATATTGGGTAAGTTAAACCCTGTAAGAAAAGCTGAATAGGTAATATAATTTCCAATTATAATTGTTATTCAGCTCCCTTCATATATTGTGATTTTACGGTTTTAAATCTTTAATTTTACAGAAGGATGTGAAATAATAGGGTTTAAAGTCCATGTGTACACCATTCAGAGCATCCACTCAGTTATTCCAGAGGACTTCTTCCTGCCTTTCCTGCATTTGAATGTATAAGAGATGGCAGGTACCTGAGTCTTGCATACAATTAGTAGCGTGAACAAACGGCCAACATTTTATTGTAAGTGACCCCTGAGGAAGTTGACGGGCTGTCAATGAAACGCCGCGTTGGATGGCTAGGGCTCTCGTGTTGCTTCCGCTCTCTTAGAACTAAGGAGGAGCGCGTTTTTTGGCGTCCCCTAGTTCCACGTGTCTTGTGTTTTTGTTTGAAGCTTTTTGTTGTTGTTTTTATGCCTTTTATGTGTCCGTTCTTTTGAACGATCACACTGATCCATTTTGTTTTAATAAACATTTTACTCTACGTACTTCACCATTGGAAGCCCCGTTTTTGTTTTTTGCTCTCCTCTTCGGGATTCCTGCTATGGACGGATGTCATTCCTGGAGCCTTTAAAGTGATCCATCTACCTCTCACACCTGTACCCACCATCCATCTGGTAAGTGGGGTTTCTTTGGGCTACCGGGAGGACACGCATCCACACCTAGCAGTACCTTGTGCTTGTATAGTTTGTTGGCCTGGGTCAGGCCAGGGGAATCTGGTAAGTGGGACCAAAGACCGACCCTGTAGACATTGCACAGGAGCTACAGACAAACCGGGATCATTGGTTTAATTTTTCAGCAATTTTGCACCTACATACAGAGATACTCCAATCCCTCGGTGGACTGTTAGTACTCCCAAGGGATATATTGCGGCAGCGCCTTTGAATATATTTAGCCCTTGCAACTGCTGTATAGGCACTATAATAGCTGTTTAGGCGCTATGATTCCAACTGAGCAGAAAGTGTAAATTTCTGGTCTCACCCAGGAGATAATGCACTTGCCATACATGAGAGATCCTTTCTATGTGTGAGTCAACTGCTCTATGAGCGCGGTACCCTTATATATTTTGTCTACCGGGACCATTGGTTTAATTTAATTTTTAGCAACTTTGTACTTGTATATAGAGTTACACCAACCCCTCAATGGACTGTTAGCACTCCCGAGGGACATATTGGGACAGTGCCTTATGAATGTGTTTAGCCATTGTAACTACTGTTTAGGCACTATAATCGCTGTTTAGGCGCTATGATTCCAACCGAGCAGAAAGTGTAAATCTCTGGTTTCATCCAGGAGATATTGCACTTGTCATACATGAGAGATCCTTTCTGTGTGTGAATAACTGCTCTATGAGCGCGGTACCCATATAATTTGTGTTTCACATTTTATTGTAAGTGATGGGTATATTATAGAACACATTTGCACGTAAAATAATGTTAAATTAATATGTAGTTGATTCTAATATTTACTTTTAAATTCCAATGACATTGTTGAATCTTCCTCTCCTTGTTCTCCTAATGAAGCATGATGTGTGAAACATGTTAACAAAGGAGACTTCTCTTGAAATTTAACCTCTTCGCCCCTAAGAATAAAACAAATCTAAATGCCTAAGCCCAATTTTGTGACTTTGACATGTGTTAGTAAAACCAAACATATCATCACAACTACTTTGTGCATCCAGGTGAATTATACCTTGTTTTTTTTCAGGACAAGTTGGGCTTTCATTTGGTGGTAAATGGTAATGGTTATCTCCTGCTTTTTTTTTACTATGAACGGAAAGCTGGCCCAAAATAGTATTTTTTTTTTATTTAGCTGTATATTTCTTGATACCATGATAACCTACCACCAAAGAACAACCCAAAATAAATTCTCCCGATCACAGTAATACCACATATGTGTACGTTAGTAGTACAGCCCACAAACAATAGTGCACATTTTGCTTTTTTATCCTTCCTAAAACACACTGACACTAACTGTCACTGATACTAGTTAAAAAATAATAATTCTGCCTCCCCCCAGAAAAATATGGACACTGACCTTTGACCTTGGCCTTGACCTTTGACCCTGATCTTGATCCAAACACTAACCCTGGCACTGACCTAGAGTAAACCGTGATCTAGGTTGTTTTGTATCTTTTTTTATTTTATTTATTTTTATATTATTTTTTTTCTGTCAAGGACAGAGAGAGATACAATGTATCTTTCTCCTCCATTCACAGAAAAAGAAAACACGGGGGCGGGCTTCAAGCATGGCACGCTCCAAGCATAAAGGGGGATACACAAATATGCGGCCCCACGGCAAAAAAGCCCAGTGCAGTGGGGTGGCATATTTGTGTGACGTCGACGTGAAGGGGTTAGGCAAAGTGAACTGCTGGACTAATCATATGTTTTGTATATAGTAGCAAGTTGGTCACTTAAAGAAACCTAGAAACACAGAAGAGTGGTAACAGAAAAAGACCAATGTTTTTTTTGTCTGAGTACAGATCTATGTTTGTCCCTTACATGTTTAAATTCACATACTGTTGACTGACTCACTACTTCTGCTGAAAATCTATTCCAAGCATCGCTACTCTTTCAATAAAATTACCATTTCTAAGATTAGTTTTGAACTTTCCTCCTGATAGTTTGAGGTCATGTCCCCATGTTCTTGATCTTAACTTCCTATTTAACCACTTCGCAGGTTGACAGCGACAAAGTGGTTCGATATCGCAAATCACCGTCATACAACGGCGGTTGCGAGATCACGCACTGTGAGCGCGTTCACTGTGTTCGGGGAGGGCCAGGGAGCGGGTGCGGCGGACTCGATCGCCGCCGGCTACCCGCGATGCCCCCCGGAGTGAAAGAACGGAGGTCCGTGTAAGTAAACACGGACCTCCGTTCTGTGAGAGGAGGAAGGGCTGTGATCACAGCCTTCCTCTACATGGAAGCTGTGATCACTTCCCTTCCCCTGCTAGGGCAGTCCCCCCACAGTTAGAACACGCCCAGGGAACATAGTTAACCCTTAGAGCGCCCCCTGCAGGTTAACCCCTTCACTGTCAATGGCATTTACACAGTAATCAGTGCATTTTTATAGCACTGATCGCTGTATAAATGCCAATGGTCCCAAAAAAGTGTCAAAATAGTCCGACATGTCCGCTGAAATATCGCAGTACCGCTAAAAATCGCAGATCGCCGCCATTACTAGTAAAAAAAAATAAATAAATAAAAACCCAAAAATGAATTCTCATCATCCGTAAATGCAGCCACTTTTGCGCAAACCAATCAATACACGCCGATTGCGATTTTTTTTAATCACAAATATGAGGAAGAATATAAATCGCCCAAAACTGATGAAAAAAAAAGCTTTTTTGTATTTTTTTTTGTATTTGTATTTTAGCAAAAAGTAAGAAATGTGGGTTTTTTTGCAAAATTGTCGCTCTTATTTTGTTTATAGCGGCGATCAGAAATGACGCAGCGATGATCAAATACCACCAAAAGAAAGCTCTATTTGTGGGAAAAAAAGGACGCAAATTTTGTTTGTGTACAACGCCGCACGACCGCACAATTGTCAGTTAAAGTGACGCAGTGCCGAATCGCAAAAAGGGCTCTGGTGCTAAAGTGTGAAATCCTTCCGGGGCTGAAGTGGTTAAAATACTGTCCTCTGGAACTTTATTAAACCTTTATGTATTTTATTTCCAAAAAGTTTATTTCCAAAAAGTTTATTTCCAAAAAGTTTATTTATTTAGGAATAGTATTTTCATGTATTTTATTAACCACTTCCCACTTTAGGGCCAGAGCACTTTTTGTGATTCTGCACTGCGTCATTTTAACTGACAATTGCACAGTCATGCGACATTGTACCCAAACAAAATTGACGTCCCCTTTTTCCCACAAATAGAGCTTTCTTTTGGTGGTATTTGATCAACTCTACATCACTTCTGATCACTGCTATAAACAAAAAAAGAGTGACAATTTTGAAAAAAATACAATATTTTTTACTTTTTGCTATAATACATATCCAAAAAAAATATATAAAAAACTAATTTATTCATCAGTTTTGGCCAATATATATATTTCCTCATATTTGTGGTAAAATAATAATCGCAATCAGCGTATATTGATTGGTTTGCGCAAAAGTTGCAGCATTTACAAACCAGGAGAATTAATTTATAGCATTTTTACTTTTTTTTTCACACTCTTTTTTTCTGTCAAGGACAGAGAGAGATACAATGTATCTTTCTCATCCATTCACAGAAAAAGAAAACACGGGGGCAGGCTTCAAGCACGGCGCGTTCCAAGCATAAAGGGGATACACAAATATGCTGCCCCACGCAGGGCCGTCTTTAAGGCAGGGCAAAGGGGGCACCTGCCCTGGGCCCTGTCATTGTTGTGTGGCCCAAAGCAGCTGCCTCATACTTGCTAACTATCCTGGTTTAAATTCCCTTGTCCCTTGAAGTTTTAGTCCTGTACTGTGTCCCGATAACTAAGTGTTAAGTGTTGCTACTAATGCTGTTCAGCTCTGCTCTATTGTTGTGTACAGAGGACTCACCTGCAGACCCTGTGTTTACATGTAAATAACCGGCATTGATATGTAAATAGCAGCAGCATTCATATGTAAATAGGGACGGCCAGCAGCATTGATATATAAATAGAGGCGGCATTCATATGTATATTATGCCCCCATGAGGTCATATCCATCATCACCTATACTGAATGCTGCCCACCGGGGAGGTAAAGGGGCATGCTTGAAAGTCCTGCCTACAACTGTGGTTATTAAGCCTAACATTAGCCTGTTCTGCAAAGGTAAGCAAATTGGTGGGGGGAGGGTAGTGTGGGTTGTGCAGAGGTAGGCAGAGAAGGAATTACAGTTTGGGGTGCACAGGTGAGCAAGGAGGGGATGTATAGAGGTAAGGAAGGTGGGTGCAAAGATGAGCAGAGGAGGTTTGGGGTGCAGAGGTTAGCAGGGGTTTTAGGAGGCAAAGATGTACTGACAGGGTGGATAAAGATGTAGTTCACATGTAGGGCAGCCCATTGATTTCAATAGGCTGCTCTATGCACTAAAACTGTGGAACAAAAGTCCCTACCCCTTTTTAAAAATCACACGCTGCCACAGCACATGTCAGCAGATGCGTGAGGGTGTCATTAACAATTGATGGCACTGCTGTGTATCTGCTAAAGGGCAGCGCGTTTCTGTGGTGTCATGAAAGCGACTTTGCCTTCCTCAGTCCATGGTGTGCAGGCAGTGAGGAGATGATGTACAGTAATCTCTAGCAACCAATCAACAAGCAGAAATCATGTGCTATAACCTCTTGCAACTAATCAGTGAGCCGCAATGTGTGCTGTAACCTCTAGCAACCAGTAGTGGCTGGTGTTTTTTTTTGGGGGGGCGCAGCACTACCACTGCCCCCCCACCGGCGGCCAGTGGCGTGGCACTACTACCCCCCCCTTTGTCTGCTGGTCAATCCGGCACTTCCCCCATCAAGGTGGCGGGTGACGGGCAGTGGCTCCTCTGCTCCTGCTCTATACTCTCCTCCATCTTCCGTGCGTCTCCTCCTCCTAGGCAATAGACATCCAATAGGATCGCCTGTCCTTTCAGCCAATTGGGTGACAGGTCTCAGACACGCTTTCTCATTGGCCGGGAGGAGGATCAGTGTTAGAATAGCAAATATTCATTTGCTATTCTAACACACCTGGGTGGGCTGAGAGCGAACTCTATGCGCCCCAAGCCCACCCTATTTTGAAGCCTATTTGAGCCTTTAGCTTTAATCGGTGCTTCAAAAAAAAACACCCCCCCACAATTGTAAGACCTTTTCAGGGCACCAGGCACATGGATAGAGTGGCGGTGGCAGGGATAGGGGAGTCAGCGGTGGCAGGGATAGGGGAGACAACGGTGGCAGGAATAGGGGAGGTGGCAGTGGCAGGGATAGGGGAGGCGGTGCCTGTGCACCCTCAATGGATGGACCACCACTGCTGGCACCAATCGCAATCGATGCCTGATCTGATTCAGTAAACTGATTTTGAGTCTATCTTTTGTATGTCTCAGAGCAGGTGGAGAGCGAAATTGAATGGGGGGGGGGCCCAAGAACATGTTTGCCCAGGGTCCAATCAATATTAGAGACGGTCCTGGCCCCACGGCAAAAAAGCCCAGTGCAGTGGGGTCGCATATTTGTGTGACGTTGGCGTGAAGGGGTTAAGCAACGTAAACTGCTGGACTAATTATATGTTTTGTATATAGTAGCGAGTTGTTCACTTAAAGAAACCTAGAAACACAGAAGAGTGGTAACAGAAAAAAACCAAGGTTTTTTTTTGTCTGAGTACAGATCTATGTTTGTCCCTTACATGTTGTAATTCACATACTGTTGACTGACTCACTACTTCTGCTGAAAATGTATTCCAAGCATCGCTACTCTTTCAATAAAATGACCATTTCTAAGATTAGTTTTGAACTTTCCTCCTGATAGTTTAAGGTCATGTCCCCATGTTCTTGATCTTAACTTCATATTTAAAATACTGTCCTCCTGAACTTTATTGAACCCCTTAATGTATTTTATTAACCACTTCAGCCCCGGAAGGACTTCCCACTTTAGGGCCAGAGCACTTTTTGCGATTCTGCACTGCACCATTTTAACTGACAATTGCGCAGTCATGCAACATTCTACCCAAATGAAATTGCGTCCCTTTTTTCCCACAAATAGAGCTTTCTTTTGGTGGTATTTGATCAACTCTACATCGCTTCTGATCACTGCTATGAACAAAAAAAGAGCGACAATTTTGAAAAAAAAAATACAATATTTTTTACTTTTTGCTATAATACATATCTAAAAAAATATAAAAAACTAATTTATTCATCAGTTTTGGCCAATATATATATTTTCTCATATTTGTGGTAAAATAATAATCGCAATCGGCGTATATTGATTGGGTTGCGCAAAAGTTGCAGCATTTACAAACCAGGAGAATTAATTTATAGCAGTTTTACTTTTTTTTTACTAATAATGGCGGCGATCTGCAGTTTTTATCGGGACTGCGATATTGTGGAGGACATGTCGGACATTTTGACACTTTTTTGGGACCGTTGACATTTATACAGCGATCAGATCTAAAAATAACCACTGATTACTGTATAAATGTTACTGTCAGGGAAGGGGTTAACCTGCAGGGGGGAATGAAGGGGTTAACTGTGTTCCCTGTGTGTGTTCTAACTGTGTGGGGGCTGGGCTGGCAGGGTCATAACAGATCTAACTGATGCCGAATACAGGGATCAGTAGAGTTTACATCGGCGGTTCCCCATTCTTCCTCTGTAGTAGGCGATCGTGAGTCGCCAGCGGACATCGAGTCCCCCGTGAACCGCTGGCACACTGAGGGAGTGTGCAGCGGGCATGAGAGCACGCCGCCTGTGGCACGCGCTCACCCCCTAGCTGCGCCTGCGTGAATTGCCATTTATAGATGGCGATTCGCGTTATGCTGCCACTCTGCAGCAGTAAATGTATGCGACACTGTTGTTAAGTGGTTAATATGGGGTAGTATCACCAAGGAAGCTGGTTATCTGTTGTGTTATTATATTGTTCAATATTTTGGTGTATATTTTAACAAAATTTTAACAAAATGTATAAATAAATATTGTAATATTTTACTACTTTTTTGAATAAATATGAGTAGAGTTGAGCGAATCCGAACTGTAAAGTTCGGGTCCGTACCGAACTTTTGGGTGTCCGGGACCCGGACCCGAACTCGAACCCGGACTTTTCAAAAAAAGTCCGGGTTCGGGTCCGGTGTTCTGGTAATTTAATAAAAGTTTTGAAAATTGTTGTAACAAAGTCCTGGAAAGTCCTAGAGGTCTGCAAAAGGAAGGAAAATGGGGGTAAGGGTCAGACAAGTGCCCTACAAAGAAACGGGGACAGGGAAATAACTTAAAAGCATTTTTAAACTAAAATCACATAAAAAAATCAAAAATCGAGGTGGATGTGGACCATCTTCAAACGGTGTGAGAAAAGTATAAATTAGCGGGAGAAGCCATAGCAGTGTTCTAAAATCATCTTCAAACTGTGTGTGAAAACTATAAATTACTCGGGAGAAGCCATATCACTGTTCTACAATCATCTTCAAACTGTGTGTGAAAAGTATAAATTAGCGGGAGAAGCCATAGCAGTATTCTAAAATCATCTTCAAACTGTGTGTGAAAACTATAAATTAGCCGGGAGAAGCCATTTTACTGTTCTACAATCATCTTCAAACTGTGTGTGAAAACTATAAATTAGCCGGGAGAAGCCATATCACTGTTCTACAATCATCTTCAAACTGCGTATGAAAAGTATAAATTAGCGGGAGAAGCCATAGCAGTGTTCTAAAATCATCTTCAAACTGTGTGTGAAAACTATAAATTAGCTGGGAGAAGCCATATCACTGTTCTACAATCATCTTCAAACTGTAATGGGAAGTGTATGGGAAAAGCCTATTGCAGGGGGATAGAGCCATATTACTGTTCTTCCAGCCGCATACGTTATCCGAAAAGGGTATGTGAAGGGTAATGTCAAACTTCTACTAACATCTTGTCACTATACCGAAGAGGGTCGATTAAATATCAAAAGTGTGTGTCAAACTTCTACTAAAATCTTGTGACGATACCGAAGAGGGCGATTAAA
>BLSH010128374.1:267663-279050 GCA_018402905.1 Glandirana rugosa | reverse complement strand
CAGGCCCCAAGACCATTAAAATGGTTTTCAAGACTTTTAACGACATTTTATACTTTGACACAGTTTGAAGATGATTTTAGAACAGTTATATGGCTTCTACTGTTAATTAATACTTTTCAGACCCAGTTTGAAGATGGTCCACATCCACCTCCATTTTTGCTTTTCTTATGATTTTATTTTTTAAAAAAATGCTTTTAGTTATTTCCCTGTCCCCATTTCTTTATAGGGCACTTGTCCCACCCTTACCCCCATTTTCCTTCCTTTTGCAGACCTCTAGGACTTTCCTGGACTTTTTTACAGCAATTTTCAGAACTTTTGTTAAAATTACCAGAACCCCCTGGACCCGAACCCGGACTTTTTTTGAAAAGTCCGGGTTCGGGTCCGGGTCCCGGACACCCCAAAGTTTGGTACGGACCCGAACTTTACAGTCCGGGTTCGCTCAACTCTACTCTTGGACCAACCTCTGGTATTATTATCAAGCGACTTAGGTAACACAGATCTCCACTATTTACACCTCTGGGGCTAAGGCAGACTGGATAAATATGGAGAGACAATCCAACCCCAATAATACTATAGATTTTCTGATATGGAGGCCCCCCAAATCCAGACCGGCAATTTTGTCGCCTACACTTTCCCACTCCATAGCTTTGTGCAACTCCCTGCGTAAAACAAAAAAAATTGACATCACCCTGGCTCCCCCTCTCCCATCTCTTTCACAATCCACTCTTCCCTCCAGGTATGAACATAGCAGCCTTTAAGTGTTGGATACAGAAAGGACTGTATCGTATTGGGCACTTCTTCAATGCAAGCGGCCCCCTCTCGCTCCAGCACTGCTTGAGGGAGCTTGAGATGCCTCCCGAGGAGCAGTTTCACTACTACCAGATTCTCCATTTTCTAAATTCTATTAAGGCAACCTCACCAAACCCTCTGACCGTTACACCCTATGAACAATGGTGTTCCTCAGCCAGGGACGTGAGAGGAGGCATTTCCCTTATCTACTCTTCACTCACAGAGCCGACTGAAAAAGCTCCTTTTATGCTAGGCTGGGAGCGAGACCTCGATATCGAATGGGACATGGATACCTGGCATTCTAATCTCGAAAGATCATGCAAAGGGGTCCACAATACAATACCTAGGGAGGCCAGCCTAAAGGTTATGACCCGATGGTACTGGGTACCCACTCGCCTCTCAAAAGTATTTTCCCCACGTGTCCCCCCCTTTGCTTCAGGGGGTGCGAGAACCTGGGGGTCATTCTCCATGTCTTTTGGACCTGTCCCAAGATCCGGACCTATTGGAATAAAATGTTTCACATGATCCGCAAAGTTACAGGTATTCCGGTTCCACAAGATCCTGCAATAGCTCTCCTGAACCAAAGGGTCCCTGACTGTAATAAAGCCTCCCGGTCCCTTATTCTCTTCATCCTCATAGGGGCTAAAATAACAATTTCACAGGCGTGGAAGACCCCTACGGTCTCATTCCACCAGGTTAAATGTAAGATTTCCTGGATCATGGCCCAAGAAAAGATTTCTCGTAAGATCCTGAATACATCGCCACAATTCAATAAAATCTGGGAACCATGGGCCATTGTCATTGTTGGGTAATGGGTAGCCTCACATTTCTCTCCGGGTAGTGAGCGCCTACTGGATCCTTAGTACTCCCAGACCACTCTACTCCAGCCTTGGGAGCCCATGAAGGTGCCTGAACTCTAGTTTACCTCTCCTCCCTAGTCTCTTCTTCTTTTCTCTCCCTGTCCTCTTTACTCTCTCTTTGTTAGATAGTAGCATTAGTTTCTGATTGCTCAAAATTTGTCCCCAGAGACACTTAAGGTTTGCAATTGTTCTTTATTTGTTGTTTAGCTGCCAGGGGCTGGTCTGTATCTGATTGTGAAAGAGCTTTACCCTCCTGGGGGAGGCCCTGACCCCTGCCGGCCCTGGATAAATAGGCTTAACTAATAGAAGGGGTGACTGGACCTTGCGATCCCCCATCATCTCCTTTAGATTCCCAAATCATTACTGGTCGGAGGGTGCCTTTGACCACTTCGATTGGCCGGCTGGTCATTCGTATGATAGCCCTATTACACATCATGACAACTCACCCAGCTATGTGGCTGTCGGGGGAGGCTCTCCGCGGTCCCGGTGTGGAACAACCCCTAGTATTTAATAATTATGGTTAATGGTGAGGACTAGCTGACCGAGGTTGCAGCTTGATTCAATTAGGGGTGGCCCCAGGTCTAGTCTGATTTATTAGGTGTAGGATACACCCTGCCCGTGCCATCAGGACCCACCTCATGGGGCTAATGCTTAGATGATTTTTTGTCTTTCTTACAGTTTTATTGATAACATCTCTGGAGCCTTTGCTATCTTTATGGTATTGTTGATATATTGTATTCTCTGTACAATTTACATTTTCAATAAACACTATTGAAATAGACAAAAAAAAAAATAAGATCTAGTTATAGGTCAAATCAACATACCAAACTAAATGGAGAAAACGGAGCACAGTTCAGTTCCGGAGGAGGACAAGGCCAATCAAGGAGGCTGTCTGGGTGGACATTGGTGTTGAGGAGTGTTGAAAGACTTCTTTGACTTTCCCTTAGCTGAGGTCCAGATCCAGGGTGGGATGCTTACCAGACATGGAGTAGAAGGAAGGGGTGGGTAATCTTCCTCTGGTAACAGTGAAAGGCCCAGATTTTTTAGGAAAGCTTCACCTAGATATCTCAAAGAACATGCTGGGTGCCATTTTTTGTAACTATCAGATGAAAGGGGAAACCCCAGAAGTAGGCCACTCTGTATTTTTGCAAATGAGTAGTGATCAGTTTTTTGGGATTTTTTTAAATAGTTTTTATTGGTTTTACAACATATACAGGGGGAACATTCATCCAAGCCAGATTATACAGGGCATTACAGCGTCATCGAGAACAATTACAATATAATGTTACATACAGAGAAAAATAGAAGGAAACAACTACTTCTATATATGCCCCGCCGAATATACATTTATCGATAGTTGAGCTGTTACACTAGCCAAGCAAAGATATCATGTCTTCCTACTCTCACTAGGAAGTGCCTGCCACCCCATTGGGCGCTCACTGTGGACAGGCTTGTAGGTGTCTGTAAATATTGGCAGCTAGTTAAGAAGATATATCATGTTAGATGAAAGTAGGATGGGTATTCCTGTGACATTTAGGGATACATTGGTTGTAAAACGTTAACAGAAATAGCGGCCTGTTGGAGTAACACAGTACTAAAACCAATAACATGTCCATACCAATTCTCTAACATATATGGCTATTAATTGCTTGGCTGGTTTCCTCCTTTTCGGTGAAAACTCACTTAGACATTAAAGGGGAAAAGTTTGTGCGCACTTGCAAATGCGTATTCATGAGAGCATTGTAATCTAGGTCTAGAGATAACTTCTTCTATGTTAGGGGCCAAGTCTTTCTTCCACTTGCTCATAATCATTAGCCTGGCTGCATACAAGATGTGTATGACTACTTGCCTAATTCCTGGGGGGAACCGTTCTATCGTTAGATTCAGTATGACAAGGTCTGGGGATGGTTGGGTTATATAACCTGTAACTTTGGATATTAGTTTAAATGTTGCTTGCCAAAAGCTCAATACTGACTGGCAGTACCACAGGATGTGTAGCAAATGACCCCTTTGTCCACAGTTGCGCCAGCAGTCTATGGGAGAGTTGGCGTACATGTGCCCTAAGCGGATTGGTGTTAAGTACCACCTATACATCACTTTGAGAATATTTTCCCAGTGGAGAACACAGTGTGTTGCTCTCCTACTGCTCTGGAGTGCGTCTAACCATTGTTGTTCTGTATAAGCTTTCCCCAGGTCCCTTTCCCAGTTCTGTATAGCTTTAGCTTGTTTAATGGGGTTATCCTTTTGCAACCAGTAGTAAATATGGTAAATTCCCCCTTTAGAGTTTGAGTGACTATGATAGAAATCCCATATGCTTTTGTCAATTTGTATATTTGCGTAGCAACATGATTTAAAAAGATGCCTTATTTGGCTGCTTCTATAGGTATCATTCGCTTTTAGTTCATCTGGTACTGCACACCATGAGGAGAATCCCAGGCTGATCCATGTTTTAACGGAGAAGTCAGGGATCAGGAATTCGAGTATCTGGAGAGGGGCTTCTGTGATTCGTATTTGAATCATTTCTTTGTTCACGCTCAGTTTTTCCATGCCTTTATAGAGGCTTGGATTTAAGGGTGCTCTTGTAGGTGGATAGGGAGGTTGGTAGCGGCTGCTAACAGAAGGCTCTTAAGACATTTGTTATGTATCGTGTACCTCTCTATTAAGACCCAGGACTTTATGGAGTGAGGATCAATCCACGCTTTAATTTGTTCCAGTAATATAATAGTCTTCCAGTGAGGGGGCTCCCATTCCTCCCTTAAGTTTATGCTTGGTTAAGATAGAGAATGCAATTGGGGCTGTTTTGCCTTTCCATATATATTGTTTCAGGTGTGAATTAAGTGTACTGAAGAACTCGTAGGGGACTGTAATGGGCACCGTTCTAAAGATGTACAGGATCTTTGGTAGGATCATCATTTTAAATGTGGCTATCCGGCCTAACCAGGATAATTGTTATTTATGCAATCGGGATAATTCAGATTGAACTGACCCTAAACGTTTTTTGTAATTAGCGGCATATAGTGCTTGTGATTTATTGGTTACCTGTATGCCTAAATATTGGATTTCTGTAGTATCCCAGTGGCAGGGGAATATTTCTTTCATCTTTACCTTAACTCTTCAGTTTAAATTTATGGGCAGCACCTGGCACTTAGTTATGTTAATTTTGTAGTAGGAGATTTCTCCGTATCTATCTATTAATTTAATTTATTAACTTCGGGATGGAGCTCTCAAGTTTGGACAGGGTCAATATGACATCATCGGCGAAGAGTCCTATGGTGTACGATTTACCTGCTATTTCAATGCCTGATATTTCGGGGAGCTCCCTTATTGCTGTCGCCAGGGGTTCCATCATTAAGGTAAAAATTATGGGTGAAAGAGGGCACCCCTGGCGAGTACCGAGTGCCGTTTGTAATAGGGAATTCTTCTGATAAGACAGATGATGTAAATACTTGGGCTGACGGATAGCTGTATAAGGTTGTTATGGCTGACTTGATAAAACCTGAGAAACCAAATCTTGATAGGGTCGCCTCCATATACCCCCAGTGAACCCTATCAAAAGCCTTTTCAGCGTCAAAGGCTATAAAGGCTGCTGGGGTTTTTCAGCTTTCCGTTACTCTTTGCAAGTTTAATATCCTTCTAGTACCATTGGGTGCCTGCCTGTTCAAAACAAAACCAACTTGGTCATGTTCAATTAAATTGGGGGTAATCGTGGTAAGTCAATTGGCAATTAATTTAGCATATATTTTGAGATTGGTATTTAAAAGGGAAATTGGCCTGTAGTTTTGGAATCTGGTTCTTTCCCAGGTTTGGGTAGGGTTACAATTATCGCTTTTAGCATTTCTTTAGGGAGAGTCTTAGAGGAAGCTATAGTATTGACTAGTTCAAGGAGTTGGGGTATGAGTATTTCCTTAAAGGAGCGGTAATGCTCCACCGAAAGGCCATCTGGGCCAGGGGATTTATTCAGCGATAAATGCTTTAAAACCGTATCCAGCTCTTTGTGGTGAAGGGGGTATTTAAATATTCTAATTGCTCAGGAGTGATAGGGAGGTTTAATGCATCTAAGAAGTCAGGGATTTTTTCCTGGGTTGGTTGAGGTGTCTTAAGGTCCATTTTAAGATTGTAGAGGGCGTGGTAGTAATTCTTAAAGATGTCTGCTATTTCTGTGGGATGATGTGCCAGTGTCCTGTGTGGGGGTTCTTCATTTGTGCTACTCTGCGTTTTGCTTGTTTAACTTGGATTTGCCTCGCTAGCTTTTTACCTGCTTTATTCCCGTATAGGTAGAAAGAGTTTTTTTTTTTTTTTAATTCTGTTTATTGAAAATTTTCATTAAGCATACAAAACAATAGTCACTCGCAGGTGACCAACACAACACATTGAGGTACCTTGCCGGTTACCTCTGGACCGTAGGTCCGCACAACAAAAATTAAAACCTCCCCCCCAACCCTAACACCCATCCGGCTTCCAGTACCTCCAGGCGGCTAGAGTATCCATTTCGGATCAGTGTGTACCGACTCTCCCTCCCTCACATGTGCTTAGAGGGATTCTCCCTTCCTCTTATTTAAACCTCGGGTACATCTAGCTTTATCCAGTCATGGATGAATCCCCTAGCCACGCTTGCCACACTCTATTACATTTTTTAACACAACCCCTGCTAGTATACATGGCTTTATGGTATGGGACCATGGCATTTACCAACCCCTTCCAATACGATAATGTGGGAGCAACCGACTTCTTCCAATGCAACAGGATAGCTTTTTTAGCATAGAAAAATACAATGTTCAGCAGCGTTTTTAGCGCCCTAGACTGCACCACGTCCTCCACTAAGCCTAGTAGGCACACTTTAATTGTGCCTGGGATGGGGATGGAAAGCAAGGAGGACATATAAGCAACTACCTCCTTCCAGAATACCTGTATTTGAGGGCATTTCCAGAATATGTGACCTGCCTCTGCCGGGGAGTGTGTACATCGCCAACATTCTGCTGATGACGTTGGGTAGATTTTTGCAAGCCTAGGTGGCATATAATAAAACCTGTGTATGAATTTGAATTGAATCAGCCTGTCTCTGGCAGAAACTAGGTGACTGAAGGGCTGTTCCCACATCTTGTCCCAGTCTTCACCTAGGAGGTCCTCCACCTCCGCTGCCCAGTATTCCCTACATTTGGTGACCGCTGGCAGAGTTTTTTTGAATAATTCCTTGTATACAGTGGACAGGGTTTTTCTGAAGGCTTTTGGTCTCTAATAGGGATTCTAGGTCAGATGACAAGGCCTCTACCCTCCGAACCGCGAATTGCGTCCGGAAGGCATGCGTGATCTGAAGGAAGCAAAAAAAGTAGGAATTAGGCAGATCGTGCCTATCTTTTAACTGGTCAAAAGTTAGTAAGTCCCCTTCCCTGGTTATGTCCCGCAGTATCTTGACTCCCTTTATCGCCCACAGCACCGGGTCTGGGTGCTGCAGGAAATGCCGGAGTTCAGGATTCATCCAAATTGGGGCTGAGGGGGACACACCCACATAACTCGGACATGCCCACCTCAGCGCCACCCCCCATGCCTTAATGACTGCCCTCATTGAGTCCGTCAAAGGCAGACCAACTCGTTGTCCCCTGTGCACCGCCAACCGCAGACTCTCAAAAGAGCCCAAATGGGCCTCCTCCAGTACCATAGCCGAGTCTCCCTCCTCTTCCGCAAGCCACCGGTGTGCAAACACCTTCTGGCCCGCAAAATAATATTTGTGCCAGTCCGGGAGAGCCAGGCCCCCCCTGCTCTGTGGCTCCCGGAGAGTCCTAAGACCCAGTCGGGCCTGCCCAGGGGACCAGAGGAATGTACTAGTCAGGCTATCCAATTTTTTAAAGTACGACTTTGGTACCCATATTGGTGCATTTCTAAGGAAGTACAAGATGACTGGAAGTAATTTCATCTTAAGGAGTGCAATTCTTCCCATTAGTGTTAAAGGGAGCCTAGACCATCCCTGAACCTTACTCCTACATGTCGTCAGCAGAGGCACCAAATTAAGGGTCATGTAGACCCGGACATCCACCGAAATCTTAATTCCCAAATATGTTAACAAGTTAACCCATTTAAGTGGGATGTTAGGGTCCGCCGCTTCCCTAGCCCCCTCGTCCAACGCCAAAATTGAGGATTTCCCCCAGTTCACTGTTAGGCCAGAAAATACCGTGAATTCATTGAGAATAGACAGGGCCTTCTGTAATGACTCTCCTGGGTCCTTCAAAAATAGAATGAGATCATCGGCGTAAAGCGCCAAACATTCATGAATAGATCCTACCTTAATAGCTCCAGAGGGTTTAGCCACCCTAAGGGCTATTGCTATTGGTTCCATCACCAACGAGAACAGAAAGGGGGAAAGGGGACACCCCTGTCTAGTGCCCCGGCCTATGTTAAAGTATTGAGTAATCTCCATACCTATCTTCAGCACTGCCCTAGGGGAGCTATATAACATTGAGATCCACCCCCGGAACCTGGGGCCAAACCCCATTTTTTCAAGAACCCTCTGCATGTATTGCCAGTCAACCGAATCGAAGGCTTTTTCAATGTCAATCGAAACCATGACTCTAGGAGAGGAGCCCTCATTCGGCAGCTGGAGGTGCGTAAACACTCTTCTAAGATTAGTGTCCATCGACTTCCCGGGCATAAACCCGGTCTGGTCGATGTCCACCAGAGATGATATGATTTTAGACACCCGGGAGGCTAGTATTTTTGTTAGTATTTTGAGGTCCATATTCAGTAAAGCAATCCAGCGATAAGAAGAACACTCAAGGGGGTCCTTGCCTGGTTTGAGCAACAGTATCACATGGGCTTCCAGCATAGACTCTGGGAGTGTTCTGTACTCCAGACAGTACTCAAATAGTGATTCTAATTTGGAGGACAAGGACTCGGCATAGGTCTTATAGAAGTCAGCCGGGAAACCATCCGGTCCCGGAGCCTTCCCCGGAGGGAAGGAGAAAATGGCAGTCTCTATTTCTTTCCTGGTAATTTTAGCTTCCAACATGTTTCTGTCTACGTCCGAGAGAGCGGGCAGGGGCAAGGGCGCCAGTAGGGCATCAAGGTCGTCACTGTCATAGGGAGGGATAGGTGCATACAATTTAGTGAAGTATTCCGTGAATATTTCTTTAACCTCCAACGGAGATGACACACTCAGACCATTTTTTCTGCCATAAAATTATTTATTTTTTTTTACCACTTTTTTCTGCTACAATGTTCCAGTGATTACTCTCCCCATATTCTCCTGTGCCTCTGTGCACCGATCTTTCATTTGGGTACACAAATGACAATCGTGTTATTTCCACCGGACATGATGTCATTCGGAACGCCCCCTGCACGCTGCTCCGTTCGGAGCTATTTTCATACCGCTCCGGCGGTATATTATGTACACATCCTTAGGTTAGATGTCTCCTATTAGGTGTCCAATCAACACCTTTGTTTTCCCCTTTACCCCTCCAGGGCTTTGTACTAAGCATTTTGAATTTAGAACGTCCTCAGTGCTTGGACAGGCACGGTCATTGTCATTTCCGGACCCTGCACTTCCTGTGTCCCCAAGCGCACAATTTTCCCAGAGTTGGGCATTGTGACACCATCTGGGTGAGTTTATTTGAATTTCTTTTGTAATTTTTGCTTTTCCATTTTGCATTTAGTTTTACTATTGGCAATTGGTGCACTGTATTGTATGTTGGCTGTTTTTTTTTTTTCTCCCGGGCCCGGGTGTTCCAGTGTACTCAAACTGATTGGTCAATTGATTAACTGATTGGTTGACAATCGACCAATTGGCACCAGTTGGTCACACACAAATATATGTATATATATATATATATATATATATGTGGTCCGGTCTGGCCAGTCTGGCAGTCCAGAGTAGCGTAGCTCTGGGGAAGGGGGTGCGCCCCCGAAACGCGTCAGTTTTATCCTGCCTTGTGCCTTGATTTTATGTGTTGTTTTCTTATGGCTCTGTGATGCCGATCTTGTGAATATCAGTTTTTAAAAACTTTTTATTCCCATTAAATTATCTATGGTAATGCACTTTGTGTGCGGGCCTTCCTTTGTCTTGTTTTTCAGTTACTTTCGGATTACCCCGCTTGAGGAGGGCAGCATCTATCTGGTCTTGCATCCGTTGGTATCCCGGTTGCCTGCCATCATGAGGGACCTTTAGCGCTGGAAATGACTATTTTTTTCTTGTCGTTAATGACCTTATCCAGATATTGGGCAGTATGCCATTTTTCGAAAAATCTTTTCCTTATGATTCGTGATTGTACCCCGAAATCATCATCTGAGGTGCAATTTCTTCTGATCCTGGTGAACTGCCCTTTGGGGATATTTTTTAGGCTTGAATATATTTTTATTAGGAACAGCAAACAAAATACAGATATGAGACAACAAATGACTACTATCGCCTAGGGGTCTGCCAAATGACTATTGTTCGCGGCATGACCCGTGGCAAACTACAATCGTTTACCATAGAGGTCTCAAGAAGGAAAAACAGCTGGCAAGGTAGTTATGACACTATTCCATTTTTTGGGGATATTTTTTAGCCATTTTGGGTGGTGTCCACTACTTGTTGGTAAGTAGCCATTCCTGTCAGTCGGTTTGAAAAATGCTTTTGTATCCAGATGGTCCCCATTTCTCATAATAGTTAGGTTCGAATAATTGACCTGTTCTTCACGCCAATGGAAGTCCAGTTTGATATTTTGGTTATTTGCATTCAACTCCTCCGAGAATTTTTTGAGTGAGATCTTCATACCCACCCATATGAAGAACAGGTCGTCTATGAAGCGTCTATGAAGCATTCTGCGTCTCTGTGCTTTGCCATACGTATATGGTATTATTCCTAAAGTCATTCAGATCTCTCCTAAATTTCTTAATTTTCTAAAAATTCTTCTGTGTTTCTTTATCCATTTTTTTCAACTTTTTCTTAATTTCTTTATTAAAATTAATCACCTGCTGTGTTTCTTTGTGGATTAAATTTTTCCTTGTAATTCACTCTTTTTTTTTTTTTTTTTTAGTTTTAATCATTTTTATTGGATTATAAAGTAAACAGAGGTACATGTAAAAAGCGGATTAGGCAAACATCTGCCATCATGAAAACAATACATGGGCAATGCTTGATACATACACACATGAGGTCTTAAGATGTTATTACAAGCTTATAGACTAAGATTAGGTTAAGTACAGGTAGGTCATAGTAAATGGAATTTACAATTGTTCAGTAGAATTCTGTCTGCTTATGCTCGTTAGTACAATTGCTGTGGTTCTCTACCACCAGGCGCCCCACTGGGACCAAACTGTCGCCATGGGGGAGAGTCCCATTGAAGATAACAATAGTTGACCAGAGCTTAAGTCTCTCGTCAGCGGGGTTGGAATTCGGAGTGAGGAACTTAACCTATGAACTCATGGGAGACATTGGACTATTGAGGGCAAAATAGTGGGGATATGGTGTGGGGTGTGGGATGTGGGGGGGGGGGGCATGTGAAGCGCTTGTGTGCGTTTGTGATGTATTGTAAGTTTAGTGTTGGTTGTATTAATTTGTCCAGTTGAGCCAAGGAGCCCACTTGTTTTCCGTTTTCTCGCTGTATGAGTTGATAGAGGCTAGTATTTTCTCATAGTGGTAGTGGGTTTGTACTTGTGAGATAGTGGTTTTAAGTTGTGGGGGATCTTGACTTTTCCAGATACTGGTAATTGAGTGTCTACTCTTTTATGATCGGAGATAGTTGAGTATGTCGCTCTTTTGCCTTTTGT